>CM029919.1:58607163-59169663 GCA_017639245.1 Myiopsitta monachus
ATCACCGGTAATAATAATGATAAGGGAATGAAAAAGGGAAGAGAATTCAACTGCTCACCACCCGCCAACTGATACCCAGACAGACCAAGCAGCAATCTAGCCCTTCTGGGTAACTTCCCCAGTCTATATAGTGGGCATGACGTGCTGTGGTATGGAATAACCTCTTTGGTCAGTTTGGGTCAGGTGTCCTAATCTCTGCTTCCTCCCAGCTTCCCCTCCTCCCTGGCAGAGCATGAGACTCAGAAAGTCCTTGGTCAGACTAAACATTACTGAGCAGCAACTAAAAACATTGGTGTTATCAGCGCAGTTCCCAGGCTGAAAGTCAAAAACACAATGCTGCACCAGCTACTAAGAAGGAGAAAAATGACTGCTACTGCTGAACCCAGGACATGTACACATTGCCACTTCTATTCATGAACTGTTCTTTTCAAAGAAAGGTGGGAGTCATACCTGTAGAATTTGGACACCCACATAGCTAGAGGTCTAACTGCATATTTGGTTTGGATTTAAATTAACTAGTTTGCAAAACATGAAATGCATTGATTAATTATGAAGGACAAGCAAATATATCTGAAAATAAAGTCCATCTCCAAAACTCCCTTATTTTCTCAGCCTTTTTCAGCCTTAACCATTGAATGGAGACAGAAAAACATGAATGCATTTGACATTTTTCTCATGTTCAAGAAAACCTTCATTGATTTTAGTATGCAAAAATATTAATTACTACTATCAAAAATAACTACCAAAACTACTAAAACTACACAATGTTCATAAAATTTTATCATCATTTAATTATTTCTGCATCATGTAAACTTATAAAAGAATATTTGTGTTATGCTGAGGAGGAAAATTTTTCATAACCACAAACAAACTCAACCGAAACTGAGAACAGCTGTCATGGAAAATACCCAAGCAAGCATCAGAGAGATTAAGAGACTAAACTGTACCTAAAAGCCTTTTGTTTTCCTTTAAGTCATATATTCAGTAAATTATATTAACATATGAAATTCATACTTTTCTGTAATTTCTTAATTACTTGTTTAAGAGATATTAGCAAACTGAAAAAGTTCCTTTGCTGATGCATGAAAATGAGTGATGAACTTGAAGGTTAACAAGTTACTAGATGTGTGATCTCTTACTTGTTTGTTATTAGAAACAATTAATATTCGTGAATACAAATCATGAGGATATGAGCAGCATCCCAGTATCCCACTACCATTTTTATGAAGTAATGTTTTCTAAAAGCACCTCAGAAGTTGATGGATGTCCTTTATTAGCGTAACGCATTTGAAATGTGCTACAGTATGCTGAATGCTATGATGTTGTTAAGATTGATGGTGTCAAAATGATTCAATGCAGACTGTCATCCACAGCCCTTTCAAACAGAAGTCACTCAGGAGAATGGGTTGGTGACAAGGGTTATTTTCTTCCCAGTTCTTCAGCTATGCAAAAAATATAAGCCCACTGTTTTGGACTAAAACTGAGACAGTGTATAAGCAAAGCTGAAAGCCTAATTGACCTCAAAAGCCTGTCTGTCTTTTGTTTAGTGTTGAACCTCTAAGCTGGAAAATACAAAATGTGCTTGAAATGAAAAAATCTAGAAGAAAGTTATTGCTTACAGTCTAGTGTTTTTGTGAGCTGCAGAGCATTTTCTGTAGTGAGAGACACATTCTGTCTGAATTTATTTCTGGTCTATTCCATATATGCTTCATTTATTTTCACTCTTTCTAAAATTCTGAGAATGAAGGAACTTATTCTCTGGCCCTAAATTCATACAATTACTTAAAGTTCTTCAAATACTTCAAGGTTTTCTAAGATGAAATTGCTAAACTAGCTTATCTTTCCGAGTTAGATCCTGTAAATAAATAGAAAGAGCATGCAAAATGAGCAGGACTGTTTTAGATCTGCTAATTTAGATAATACGTGCAGATATGCATACTGGCCACAAAGATGCTGTATTTCATTTTTATTCATCCCATAAATCTCAAGCACAAAGTTGCACTGTGAAGCACAAGTAAGCAAATATGTCTTGCTATAGTAGATGCCTTGATTGCTGTCATGAGAGATGTTCTCCCACTGAAAACTAATTTTGAATTGATGGGATAGTTTTACTGCTCTAGTGAAATGGCCGAGAATAGAAAATGTTTAAAAAGTTTTTTAATTACCTTAGAAATCAAATGCTTAGCACGAATATAATGGTGCTAATACAACATAGAAGACAACTGACAATATAGTTATATGAGTTAATACAGCTGACTCGTGAATTATACTTTTGTTTATGCATTACTGGTGCTCCATCTTAAAAAAAGCACACAATGAATGCTGCTGGGTTATAAATATCAAACACGCTGAAAAATATCACCCAACAAAATACACATAGTGTTATATCAGTTTGATAGTTGATATTCCAGTTTTACTAATTTCTTCACCTTTTGCGTGGCAAAGGTTTTATGATCCTATATTGTATTTATGGTAATGCATTTTTACATATATTCAAACTTTCTAGATATTCTTAATTTTCTCATGTAAACAGGATGCAGTTCTACTTAGACTTTACAGGAGTTGCTGCATTCGTATGAGACTTGTTTGCAAATTATTTGAAGTGTGTTCATTCTCTTTGTACTTACTCAGAATTGAGCTTTTTATTTTATTGCCTTCTTCTTTGCTCTGCTTTTTTTTTTTAATGTTCTTTATATTTATGACTTGCAATGCTTTTTCCCTTCCATTTTTTCTAGTGGATTATCATCACTGTCTATCATTCAGTATCTTCTGTACTCTGTAGTTATTGCTTCCAATAATAAAGTATGTTTTTCCTAATAGCACTAGCATGAAAAAGTGACCATACTGAAAATAACCTATGGGAAAGGGTTACCTCCTTGGGCACTGCTTATTTATTTCCTCAGAAGTAGCATCTGCCTCCAGACTGGCTTAAATTCCAGTACGTACTACACAGGATCGGAGCTAAACTCCTGACTGTAACAGATGTTTATTTTTTTGACCAAAACTTGTTCTTCCTGGAGGAATATTAATTTACCAAGAAAAGAACCAACCAAACAAAACCAAATACCCTCTCTCCCTCCGCAAAGAATGCATTAGCACTGCATGTTTGTGGTTATTTTAATAATAATAAGGAGCCAGAGATTAATTGCTGGCCTGAAGGTGAAGTGGGTTTAGGCTGTGATTAGCAGGTGATTGACTTTATAGCAGACTTGTATCACAGTGAACTAGCTGGAATAATTGCAAAAGGAAGCAGATAGTGAGCTATTTCAACACAGTTGAGCTTTTCAACTTTTTTTTCACCTTTTTTTTTCTTTTCAGCAGTTGCTCTTTGGCCCTCTGTTACTTAGCAGGATGAAAACATTTATAATACTTGTTTCTGGGATAGAAAGTTCCTTGAATCATGAAGACTCTAACCTTTGTCTAGTTCTTGGACAAATTTGAAATTTTATTTTATTCTTTCTTTTTTCTACAGAATACAGTAAATATATATTATCATTGGCAATCACTGTTTTGCTTGTATCTGCACACATACACACTCATATGCCACATATGTAAAAGCAAGTTCAGGAAAATGTAGACTTCCAATTGCTGACCAACCCCCTAAATGTTCAAGACTCCAGGCTACTGCAGGAGCAATCGGGAATGAAGGAATGCTTTGCTTAGACAAATATCAGTAGAAGTCATGTAGGCTGAGATCTATCTAACTAAATGTGAAAGTCTTTAATGCATCTGTCAGTTGGTCTTTCTTCATAGTGGACATAAACAAGCACTTCTAAGATGCAATTCATTCTAAAGAAGGTATCTCAAATATGTCATGGTTATGTTTCACTGTAAGTGACTAATTCTTTTCCTTGTCTATGAGATAAGTTTGGGGTGATTGGCTCGTATGTACTAAGCTAAGAGTAAGGGCAGTAAGAGGCCCTTATTCATAATTTCTTTATGTTTTCCATAGTTATCTCCACTTGAAGATACAATATTCTTACAACAGTGTTTTAAAACCTAATAGCTCTGGGATCCGAAATCTTTGGTATATATCGAGAGCAAAAGCAAGAGGTGACAACTTATTAACTTTACTTCTTTACATATGAATTATATTTGTTAATTCTAGGATTTCAGTTTTATTCTTATTTTCCTTTTTTCATTAAAATTCATAAAAAAAAAGCCACTTGATGAAAAAAATACCTGCAGAATAAGGAATGACTGTATGATAGGGTTGGGCCCATTAAGAATAGTAAAGTGGGTTTGTTTGCTGAATTGGCCATCTCAGGAACATTTTGAGCAGAGGTCATTCATATTGAAAAAGGTTCGGATAATTTCCTTATTCAATATTGACTGAACTAGAATTTTCAATTATACAGAGCTCTGCTGTGAGACCTTTTATACATTTTGATGATTCTACTTTCACAGCACATCAAAGTTGGTGGAGAGGGAAGAGGTAGGGAGAGGAGGTGCAATGTTTCTATCTGAATGCTAAAAACTTGAAAACACATGGAACTAGCTGACATGCTCTGTCAGCAGAAAGACAATTCAGTTCTCTCAGAAATTAATGTATTAGTTGTGTTTCAGCTACCACAATTATTTCCTCTCGTTCATCAGAACTGACCAGAAGTAACGTGCCCTGGGAGGGCTTGCGGATGAAATTTTCTAACTTATATATTTCTGCAAGAAAAGTTTTTTTCTGTCCCTCAGACCCCTAGAGAATCTAAACTAGAGAATCTAAACATTCAATTGCAATTTTTAAATGGATACAAGAGCAATCACTCCGTATTTCTGCAGTGACTGATCACTGTTCATGGCAAAGATGCATGTCACAGACAGAAAAAAGGGTTCAGTTGCTCCTGACAATTACAAATCTGAATATACTTTACTACAAAAAGCAAATAAAATAATATGATCAATTCTTACACTTATAAGTCTGAGTACTTAAAAATGACATTATATTTTAATAAAACAGCAAACCCAGATAGATTCGGATACTCTTAAGCTTAGAGCAGGCACCAACACGTTGATATCGGGATGCTCATTTTGTTTGTCTGGGTATTCTCTTTGCCAAGGAAAACATTATTTTTTCCTGATTGTATAAAGTTATTGACTTCTGTGGTAAGTTTAACACAACAGGTTTGGTTTACAGTCCTGGGTTAAGTCTGCTATGATCAAGCGCAAAGCTGCCCAGTGCAAAACAGCACTGAATACATGATTTGTATATCATAAAATCATAGAATTGTAGAATGATAGAATGGGCTGGGTTGGAAGGGACCTTAAAGTTCATGTAGCTCCAACTCCCCTGCCATGGGCAGGGGTAACTTCCACCAGACCAGGCTGATCAAAGCCCAGTCCAACTTGTCCTTGAACACTGCAGGGAGGGGGCATGCACAGGTTCTCTGGGCAACCTGTTATAGTCTCACCACCCTCACAGAAAAGAACTCTATGCCTACCCTCTTTCACTTTCAAGCCATTCCCTTTTGTCGTATCCCTACATACATTTGTAAAAAGCCCCTCTCCAGATTTCTTGTAGGCCTTTTTTAGGGAATGGAAGGCTGCTCTAAGGTCTCCATGCATCTTTTTTTTTCTCCAGGCTTAATAAGCCCAGCTCTCTCAGCCTGTCTTCACAGGAGAGGTGCTTGAGCCCTCTGGTCATCTTCATGGCCCTCCTCTGAACTTACTCCAACAGATTCATGTGGGATGATATTTTATCAGCTCTTGTGTCATTACTTTACAGGACCCCTACACTTGTCCCCAGTTAAGAAAAAAAAAAGAAATCCTCAACAAAAATGTGTTTATAAATATTCAGTACCGGAATATATTAACCACATGCCATAGTCACGCTTTTTTCTAGTCTGCTGTCATACTTTTCTAGTTTATTCAGTATCAGGAGATACTGAATAACCTAGTGTTTGAGTAATTTCTCTTCTCTGTGTTACATATATTGGCTATCTGAATATATTCTATAAAGACTCCCATTTTCTGTAATTTTGCTCATGAATGTGTATTTTCTTATACTGATAAAATTGGTAGATATATAAACATACTAATATACAAAACGCACTGATAGAATTGGTAAGTCTAGGACTTGTCTAAGCACTGGTCTCCAGTTCTTTAACTTTCACAACTACTGTCCTGGGTTCAGCAGTAGCAGTCATTTTTCTCCTTCTTGATAGCAGGTGCAGCACCTGTGGTTTTGATTTTGGGCCTGGGAACTGCGCTGATAACACCAGTGCTTTCAGTTACTGCTTGGTAGTGTTTTGGTCTGACCAAGGACTTTCTGAGCCTCATGCTCTGCCAGGGAGGAGGGGAAGCCGGGAGGAAGCAGAGACAGGACACCTGAACCAAACTGACCAAAGAGGTTATTCCATACCACAGCACGTCATGCCCAGGATGTAAAACCGGAGGGCAGAGACCCGGAAGGGTGTGGTGGTGGACTGGGGGTGCCCGGCATGGTCATGTTTTTGGTAGTGGGGGGTTCGCTGCTTTGGGGTGCACTGGCTGGGTCGGGCTTGGTGAGCAGTTGTATTCTCTTTCCTTGTTTTTCTCTTGTATTATTACTGGTGGTAGCAGTAGTGATTTGTGTTATACCTCAGTTACTAAACTGTTCTTATCTCAACCTGTGCGAGTTGCATTTTTTACGATTCTCCTCCCCATGCCCCCGAGACTGGGGGAAGAAAGACAGAGGAGTGAGTGAGTGAGTGAGTGAGTGAGTGAGTGAGTGAGTGAGTGAGAAAATTCGCGGTAGACTGGACTTAAACCATGACAACTACCCATTAAGGTTTAATGAATTTCCATTGTATGACATTCTAAGGATGATTCAGCCTTTTTCCTGCAGTCAGATAAGATACCATAAATATGGATGAAGACAAGTAATACAGTAAATTGCAACATAACAATTTTGTGATAATGACTGAAATATAAACTTATATTTATGGAGAGCTTTTCCATATTGTGATATATGTCTGCTTTTCTCTTTAAAGCACAGGAGGAAAGCAGGCAGGCAGGCCAGCTGGCTGCCTGGCTTTATTCCAAATAGCTGTTCCTTAATGACAGTTAATACAAATGTTTTTTAAAGATTTAACTAAAAGATTGAAAGTACTTTATTATAAATATGAAAATAAAAATTAATTAGTGCTATAATTTTTAAAATGCTGATAAAAGTCACAGAATCACAGAGTGGTTGAGGCCAGAAGGAATCTTGTAGTTCAACCCACTTGCTGAAACAGGGTCAGATTGTTTAGGACTGTGTCCGGGTGAGCTTTTAATATCATATGGAGATTCCACAACCCTTCTGAGCAACCCAATCCAATGCTGGACCACCCTCACAGTAAAAACGTGTTTTCAGATGTAATTCTGCGGTTTTGATTTGTGCCCATGTCCTCCTTCCTGTCACTGGCATCACTGAGGAAAGTCTGATTCCCTTGCCCTCATTCCACCTCCAGGTTTTTATACACATTGATGAGGTCATCTTGAGTCTTTTTCTCTCTAGGCTGAACAGTTTCAGTATTCTCAGCCTCTCATATGAGAGGTACTTCAGGCACTTTGCCATATTCATGTCACTTCACTAGACTTGTTCCAGCATCTGCTTTCTTACACTGGGGAGCCCAGCACTCCAGACGTCTCACTACTGCTGAGTAGAGAGGAAGAATTGCCTCCCTTAACCTGTTGGCAACACTTTTAAAATGGTTATGAACATATTCTTTAAAATAAATAATTCTTAATGATAAAATTACTATTAATTTTAAGACCATCTGATACATTAGTATGTAGCAACTACACACTAGTCCTACACTTAAGACTAAATTTTGCTAATTTTAGTAAACTGCAAGAAAGTGAGGATATGTCCTGTTGTTTAGTACCAAATACTGCTCCTCATCAAAGCCCAGCTTTTATTACTTAACCATTAGCATAAAGACATAATAAAGTATTATTAAAAAACATTCAAAATATATGTACAATAAATAAATGCAAAATCCTGTTTTTTCAGCAGATTTGATGTAACTTTTTTTCTAATTTGTAGTCCAAAGTTAATTAAGCCAGTTTGTCCTGTTCAGTGGCCAGTTAAATTTGTGCAAAGTGAGAAGTTTTCTCCTTTTCTATCTCTTGCCCATTTCCTTAAATTCTTTTTCACTTCACACCTATTTTTAACTTAGTTAAAAGTTTAAACTGCAAAACATTTCACAAGAGCTGTACCAAAAACTATCAGGTGTATAACAGCCTTTCTGTAGATATTTCTGCATGTTTTGCGCTTGCTCATAAAGTTAAGAGTTGTTTTTTGGGTTTTGTTTTGGTTTGTTTGGGGTTTTTTTTTGTAGCACCTAATATAATACATTCTGATGTTTCTAGGTGCTAATAATGATATCTCTCTAGAAGTACATCATACAAAACAAGTAAAGGATGCATATAAGTCTATTATCTTGTTTCCCATTTATACATTTCTACAGTTCTTTGAGATACCACCATTGGGTTTCATAGGAGACAACATTTATATTCTGCTTTCTATACTTACAGGTTTGACCCGCACTTTTAATTTGTTACCTTCAGGCTGTAATGTGTATATGCTACCATAGAGTAACCTGATAGATGTGACATTTCTTCAGAATTTGATAAGGAGTTAACTGGAAACTGCTACTTTTACATAATTTATCTGTCTCATCTCTATGGCAAGCATCACAAGGTCTCCCTGCCTACATCTCATGGAAGGTCACTCTGCCTTCATCTTTGTTTTGCTCCTGGAACACCTTTTTAAAAAGCAGCTGCTAATTTTATATCCCTTGAGTCTCATTCTAAAATTAAGAATTGAGGTTATAAACACAGAGTTTATGAGGCAAAGTAATTCAGAAACTTCTGAAAATGTGTCAAATAACCAGGTAGCTTCCTAATGTCATGTTCTATTCAGACTTCAACTGCTGCATAATTCATACACCCTCTCTTTTGAACCTCAAAAAGTTTTGTTTTGCATGCCTCAAGCTTTTTTCAACATAGCTTGTTTTCATTATTCATAGTTGTCTTTTGTATATATATACACATATATGCACGTATATAAACATTTCTAGAGCTTTTGCCCCATAGCAACATCTAGACTCAAGTCCTCACAGGTCAGCTGATTTAATTCACTATCTTTATGAAAATCACTTTCATTAGAGAAGCAGTGTTTTACAAGTCTCCTACATCTGCTTTGCTTTCAGTAACTGAGCAAAGGTTATATATGAGCTTTTAAAAACTAGTAGCCCGTACTGCATCCTTACTTGCCTGCAGATTCAGAGCTTGATCCTGAATTAATTTACAAACTTTGCCTGACCTCTTTTGCTGTACCTAGCAGTTAGCTTTTTCTAGTTCAGATTAACAAATAGCCAGTGCAGACAATCAGAAGAATTTGACATGATGCATATTCAAATCTACCAAATAAGAAGTTGCTTGTGTAGATTTTTCAGTATTGGTTGCCAAACATACTATGGCTTTCTTGGTCTCCAATCCTCTCTTCTTCTAACTGTTATTCTTTTCCCAAGTCTCTTGCTTCTGTCACGTCAGTCACATTTAACCTCACAGTTTTAGCTACTTCCTTCTTAATGGAAATCTTTCTCACTCTAATCTCTGCTGCCCTGTATCTTTCAACTTCAATATTCTTTCTGTCATACTCTTTGTGGCAAAGACCTCATGTCACATGCAGAAAAAATGATTGTTGCCAGCTTTCTTTTTAGTGAGTCTACTAGATCTAACTTCAGACAGCAGGAGTCCTACAGGGCCACCAATTTCATTTTTTTTCCTAAACAGTAGCAGTCAGCCCTTGCTGTGCACAGAAACTCAGCAGCTGTTTCTTCCAGAGCTTATCGTAACTCATGTCTGTCTACTAACTTTACCCAACATAAGCTAACTAATATGGTCATCACTTTCAATGTGAGAAGTCAATGCATAGGCACTTGGAAAAAAGTCCTTTAAAATGCGTTTACAGCTATTCTAAAGCAATTTTCAGCCCCTCATTGACTGAAAGAGGTCCTTTGAATATGACCTTTAATGAGCACATCCAAATTAGATTGGATAAGTTATGCCCTAAGAATGCCACTCTTTTTCCATTAACTATAAATGGAATTTAGGAAGATGAGCTAAAACATAACCATTGTGAAACACCCTGGGCTCAATCCAATTGCCTGCATATGGACCTCTCTCTTCTGCCTGGGATGTGAAGTATCTAGCTGCTGCTACTAGATGTTGCAAATCTTCTACAATGAAATGTACCATATTTGCTTGCCTTTCCGGTTTCATTACACAAACCAAACTAAATATTTCTTTTTATGTCAGAAAATAATCTGCTATTGATGATTTTTAAACTGCTCCAGTTTATTTCTTCTGGCCAAAGCTCCTGATTAAAAATGTGTCCTATAAGTCTTCCGTGTCATTTCTACCAGTCGCACCGGTATGCCTCAGATATCCTTGAGTTCCTCAGGCAGTGTCACGTGCCCATGTTTCAGCAACTGAATCAAGGCCTGAGTGGGATTCAATATGAAATTAAGGTGTTTATGAATGGGGCAAATGACTTAAAATTAAATGCAGGTGTCTGCACTGAGGAAGATGTTTAATTTTCCATGACAGTCTATGGAGATCCTGAACTTCATTCATGATATCTACTGCAATTTGAGAGGCCTTAGGCAATCAAAGAAATACGCAGTAGTATAAAATTACACAAGACTTACGGACGACCCATGCAGTTGTGGAGTTGTGGTGGTTTAAGTCATAAATTTCACTTCCCCCTCCTTTTCCGCACCCCCCAAACCCCCACTCTGATGGGGGGAAAGGGGGAGAAAAACCAAAGAAAATGTAACTCCCACAGGTTGAGATAAGAACAGCCCAGTAAATAAGATACAATACAAATCACTACTGCCACCACCACCACCAATAATAATGACAAAATAAATACAAAGGTAGAGGATACAACCGTTTCGCCGCCTGACCGAGCCGAGAGACCGCGCGCCGCTCCAGGGACCGCGCGCCGCTCCAGAGACTGCGTGGTGCGAGAGAGAGCCCGTGCGCTGCTCCCCCCACCGCATGCCGCATGAGCCCTGCCCCCAAATCCTACCTCCCGGGCATGACAGGCTGTGGTATGGAATAACCTCATTGGTCAGCCCGGGTCAGGTGCCCTGTCTCCCCTTCCCCAGCTTTTCTCTCTTTCTCGGCATAACATGAGACTCTACGGGGGGAAGGGGGGGAAGCGAACCCATAACAATCTACCCCTTATTCCATACCATTCACATCATGCTCAAATCCCACATTTTCAAAATATCATCCCGTATATATATATATATATATATATATATACACATTCACACACACACACAGATGGAGAGATATAATCCCGTAGTGCCTGGACCAATTCCCATAAAGTTGCTGAGTCCATCCAGTCCGTGATGTCAGGCTCCACCTTTTCTAACAGTCTCTCACAGCAGGGGAGGCTGTGTGCAGTATTGGATCGTTGCCTGTTGATGCTGATTGTTCCTTTACTGCAGAACTCATCTGGTTTCATCAAAGTTCGTTCTTTGTTGGGACGATGGACTGAGGGCCAGTCGCGGATGACTTGAAGACATCTAGTTGATGGGCTATATACAAAAAAAAAAATTAACATCGCAGGCAACAGCATGCAATTGAGTTCATTGGCTGTTTTCTCCTAAAATCAAATCTCCTTGAGGTACACATCGGACTTCCCCATCTTCCCACATTACCCACCAAGTATATCCCGGTCCCTGAGCAAAAGCAATCCCATGAGTGGGTTTGCCTTTACCTGAAGCAGGAATAACCCAGGCTGTCTTCCCCAGCAAATTCCTTATGTGCACCACAGGAACGTTGTCCCCCTCTACAGTATGTAGAAGTTCTGACTGGGCGGGACCAGCTCTGCTGGCAGATCCTCTGGTGTTGACCAACCAGGTGGCCTTTGGTAAATGTGCATCCCAGTGTTTGAAAGTCCCATCACCCATTGCTTTCAGTGTAGTATTTAATAGCCCATTGTACCGTTGGATTTTCCCGGAGGCTGGTGCATGGTAGGGGATGTGATATACCCATTCAATGCCATGCCCTTTGACCCAAGTATTTATCAGGCTGTTCCGGAAATGAGTCCCATTGTCTGACTCAAGTCTCTCTGGTGTGCCATGTCACCACAAAATCTGTTTCTCAAGGCCCAGGATAGTGATTCGGGCAGCGGCGTGGGGCATGGCGCATGTTTCCAACCATCTGGTGGTTGCTTCCACCACGGTAAGCACACGACGCTTGCCTTGGCAGGTTGGTGGGAGTGTAATATAATCAATCTGCCAAGCCTCCCCATATTTGTACTTCAGCCATCGTCCTCCATACCAAAGAGGCTTTAACTGTTTAGCTTCCTTAATTGCAGCACATGTTTCACAGTCATGAATAACCTGGCCAATAGTGTCCATTCTTAAGTCCACCCCTCGATCATGAGCCCACCTGTATGTTGCATCTCTGCCCTGATGGCCTGAAGTGTCGTGGGCCCACCGGGACAAAAATAAGTACCACCGTATGTTGCCAATCTAAGTCCATCTGAGCCACTTCAATTTTAGCAGCTTGATCCACTTGTTGGTTGTTCTGGTGTTCCTCAGTGGCCCGACTCTTGGGTACATGAGCATCTACATGGCGTACCTTCACCACCAGGTTTTGGACTCGGGCAGCGATGTCTTGCCACAGTGCAGCAGCCCAGATGGGTTTCCCTCTGCGTTGCTAGTTGTTCTGCTTCCATTGCTGCAACCACCCCCACAGGGCATTCGCCACCATCCAGGAGTCAGTAGAGAGATAAAGTCCTGGCCACTTTTCTCGTTCCAGCAATGTCCAAGGCCAGCTGGATGGCTTTCACTTCTGCAAACTGACTCGATTCACCCTCCCCTTCAGCAGTTTCTGCAACTTGTTGTTGAGGACTCCATACTGCTGCCTTCCATCTACGGTGCTTTCCCACAATGCGACAAGACCCATCAGTAAACAAGGCATATTGCTTTTCACTTTCTGACAGTTCATTATATGGTGGGTCCTCTTCAGCACGCATCACTCCTTCCTCCTCTGGTGACATTCCAGAATCTTTGCCCTCTGGCCAGTCCATGATGACTTCTAGAATTCCCGGACTGACTGGGATTTCCTGTTCCATCTCGTTGTGTAATTAATGTGGCCCACTTACTCCATGTAGCATCAGTTGCATGATGTGTAGAGGAGACTCTGCCTTTGCACATCCAGCTCAGCACGGGCAACCGGCGTGCCAGGAGGAGCTGTGCTTCAGTGCCAATCACTTCCGAAGCAGCTCGAACCCCTTCATAGGCTGCCAATATCTCTTTTTCAGTTGGCGTGTAGCTGGCCTCAGATCCTTTGTATCCCCGACTCCAAAAGCCGAGGGGTCGACCTCGACTTTCCCCTGGAGCTTTCTGCCAGAGGCTCCAGGTAGGACCGTTCTCCCCAGCTGTGGTGTACAGTACATTTTTAACATCTGGCCCAGTCCGGACGGGTCCGAGTTCTACTGCACGAACTATCTCGCGTTTAATTTGCTCAAAGGCTTGTTGTTGCTCAGGGCCCCATTTAAAATCATTTTTCTTCCAGGGTCACATAGTAGAGAAGGCTTACAATCAAACTGTAATTCAGGATGTGCATCCTCCAGAACCCCACAGCACCCAAGAAAGCTTGTGTTTCTTTCTTATTAGTTGGTGGCGACATTGCTGTTATCTTGTTGATCACATCTGTGGGGATCTGGCGGCAGTCCATCTTGCCATTTTATTCCCCAGAATTGAATCTCCTGTGCAGGTCCCTTGACCTTACTCCGTTTCATGGCAAAGCCGGCTGTCAGCAGGATTTGGATTCTTTTCTTCCCTTTCTCAAAGACTTCTTCTGCTGTATCACCCCACACAATGATGTCATCAATGTATTGCAGGTGTTCTGGAGCTTGCCCCTGTTCCAGTGCAGTCTGGATCAGTTCATGGCAGATGGTAGGGCTGTGTTTCCACCCCTGGGGCAGTCGGTTCCAAGTGTACTGGACGCCCCTCCAAGTAAAATCGAACTGTGGCCTGCACTCTGCTGCCAGAGGAATTGAGAAAAAAGCATTGGCAATGTCAATCGTGGCATACCACTTGGCTGCCTTTGACTCCAGTTCATACTGAAGCTCTAGCATGTCCGGTACGGCAGCACTCAAGGGTGGGGTAACTTTGTTCAGGCCATGCTAGTCTACTGTTAGTCTCCACTCTCCATTAGACTTTTGCACTGGCCATATGGGGCTATTAAAGGGTGAGTGGGTCCTACTGATCACTCCTTGACTCTCCAATCTACGGATCAGCTTATGGATGGGAATCAGGGAGTCTAGGTTGGTGCGATATTGCTGCCGGTGCACTGTTGCGGTCGCGACTGGCACTTGTTGTTCTTCAACCTTCAGCAACCCCACAGCAGAAGGATCCTCTGAGAGACCAGGCAAGGTGGACAGCTGCTCCACTTCCTCCTGTCTCCAAAGCAGCAATACCGAAAGCCCATCTGTACCCTTGTGGGTCTTTGAAGTACCCTCTCCTGAGGTAATCTATGCCAAGGATACCTGGAGCCTCTGGACCAGTCACAAGGGGGTGTTTTTGCCATTCCCTCCCAGTCAGGCTGATTTCAGCCTCCAGTACAGTCAACTCTTGGGATCCTCCTGTCACTCCAGAGATAGAAATAGGTTCCACCCCTTGACAGCTTGATGGCATCAGAGTACACTCTGCACCGGTATCTACTAGAGTCTTATACTTCTGTGGGACCGATGTGCCAGGCCATCTGATCCATACAGTCCAATAAGTTCGATTGTCCCCTACCTCCACCTGGCTGGAGGCGGGGCCCCTCTAATAGTCATCACATTGGTCGCTTCACGTCTTGTAGAAATGGATTATCCTTCTTTCTCACAGGAGCTGAAGTAAAATCTGCTTTTCCACTCCATCTGGGAACCTGCTCACCAGAGACTGAAGCCGCAGCCTTCATGGGGTGATCAGACTTGACCTTTGCTCTCTTTTTCATTTCTCGCACCCGCTCCTCCAAACCTTAAGTAGGCTTTCCATCCCACTCCATCATATCTTCTCCATGATCCTGCAGGTAAAACCATAGGGTGGCCCGTGGTGTATAACTTCTATATCTTCTCTCCTGAACAGTGGGACGCCTTCTCTTAATAGCTGAGACGTGTGCTGATACACGTGAGGAGCTGGATAGATTTTCTCTCAATTGTTGGAGGTTTTGGGACAGTTTTTCCACAGCTGAGATGATGGAAGGTGTGAGATTATCCTCAAACTCTCGGAGTTTATAAATCATTTCATCCACTGTTGGTGGTCTATGTCACTCCAGGTTCTTGTTGCCAATGAATGGGCATAGGATTGGGGTGCATTTCAGTGTAAATTTCCGCCACATGGGTCGTGTACATTCGACTTCATCTGGATCTATGGGTATATCCCCAACATTCGGCTTGGTGATATAGATCATCTCTACAATGGCTGATTCTCTCAGAGACTGGATGCCTTTCTCTAGAGTAGTCCACTTGGCCGAACGACTCATAACATCATGCCTTGTATGGAAACCTATCTTTCAGAGCTGCCAAGAGCCGCTTCCAAAGGCTGAGGGACTTTTTCTCTCTTGCAATTGCTTTGTCAATTGCCCCTTCCCTGGCAAGTGATCCCAGCTGTTTGGCTTCACTACCTTCTAGTTCATGACCGTCAGCCCCAGTTGTCCCAGCATCGGAGCAGCCAGGTGATGATGTGCTCCCCTGGCTGACTGGGTAAAGTCTTCTCGTATATTCCATAGCTCGGTTGAGTTCCGAGATCGAGAAGTCACCTCTTCCTTTTCTTCTTCTTCTTCATCATGTGGTAATAACTCCTGGTCAGATGCTGTCCCAGGTGGTGACATTTCTCTGTCTTGTTTCATCTTTCCTGCCTCTTCTTTGTTTTTCCTCTTGCGTACAGGGGCAACCGATATTGGTATGAGTTGGTCCTCTGGTTTAGCTGTGGTGATTATTACTGTGGTTTGGGTAGCTGCCGTACTTGTCACTGGAGTTTGAGTCGTGGCTGTACCTGTCGCTGGTGGTGATGTAGCTGCTGTACTTGGAGCTGGATTAACTGCGCTGTCCATTACTCCGCCCTCAGATTCCAGGGACATTTTTTTCCTTTTGAAGATGCTGGACAGTGTTAAACAAGGCTCTGTAAGCATAAGCCAAGCCCCAGCACGTTGCCATGATTTGTCCATCTCTGGTGTGACCAGAATGATCACACACCTCCTTTAAGTGTTTGACTAATTATTCTGGGTTTTGCATTTGTTCACTGGTGAAGTTCCAAAGCACTGGAGGGGCCCACTGGCCTAGATACTTGCCCATACTATCCCACACACCCTGCCACTCATGACTGTCCAGCCTTGGGGAAAATCTCTCAGTCATCCTGGATTGTAGTCTAACCCCAGACATGGCCCGCACCCCACTCTGCTTAACTCTCCGGACCAGACTAAATAGTTGTGAGTACAACATATTCAGTATGTCTGCCAACATGATAATTCCCGTCCCCACCAGCAGGCAGATCTCAAGGGTATCTAAAGGCCATTCAAAACCTTCAGAATTCTCAAATGATGCTGTAAACGGTCTGGTGGGGGTGCTGGGAGCACAAAAGAATGTCTCCTTCACAGGCTGACCATCCGAGGAGGTGAAAAGAGATGTGTAATTGCTAAAAACTTCCATTATATACCTCCCAAAGTATAGAGTTGGTGGCCACACTGGAAACACAAACCGGACCAGTTTCATGATCACTGAGTCTATTTTATAAACAATCCGTGCAATACAGTATAATGTAACAAGAATCTTAACCCAAAACCCAGATCTGAAAAACGTTAAGATAAGAAGAACCGGCTGTAAGTAAGGTATCATACACTGAACCTGTGAGAACCAGAGCAACAACTTTGAGAGCCAGTAAATCATCATTGTGATGAGTGGCTATTTTGTCTTTATTTCAACCCTTAAGTGCCCCATGTTGGGCGCCAAAACTGTCAGTGGTTTAAGCCGTAAATTTCACTTCTCCCTCCTTTTCCGCCCCCCCCCCCCTCCGATGGGGGGGAAATGGGGAGAGGAACCAAAGAAACTGTAACTCCCATGGGCTAAGAACAGCCCAGTAACTAAGATACAATACAAATCACTACTGCCACCACCAGTGGCAGTCTCTCGACCGAGCCGAGAGACTGCACGCCCTCCAGGGACCGCGTGCCGCTCCAGAGACCGCGTGGCGCAAGAGAGAGCCCCGTGCGCCGCTCCCCCACCGCGTGCTACGCGAGCCCCCCCCCCCCAATCCTACCTCCTGGGCATGACGTGCTTTGGTATGGAATAACCTCATTGGTCAGCCCGGGTCAGGCGCCCTGTCTCCCCTCCCCCAGCTTTTCTCTCTTTCCTGGGAGTAACATGAGACTCTGCGGGGGGGGGGGGGGAGCCGAACCCATAACAGCAGTGGACATTTGAGTTTAACCAGTATGATATATTTTAAATAGAGCTAAACTTCTGTGCATGTGGTCAGACTTTATCTATCCCTCAGTCAATACCATCACAGAGTCTAAACATCAGTCTAAAAAGCTGAAAAAGTGAATAAAGTCTCATTCCTAAATTAGATGTTATTAGTCTTCTAAGAAGTGGTTACCCGAGTGTTTAAGTGGTTATACAGTAAAATGATAGAAAGTCAAAAGAATATGGTTCCTGCAGTTACTAGAGGTTCTATAGAATGGACAATCATCTCAAGAAAGCAAAAGAGTGAGTTAAAGCTGGTTTTAGTTTTGGTTTTAAATAAAATTTTATAAAAAGGTGATTTCATATAAATTTCCTAAAACACACCAGAGGAGGAAAAGGTTCTCCTAATGCTTGTTTTCTTTAGAGAACAAATTACTCTATTATGTTTATTTTTTTACAAGAAATTAATTAGTTGCTACAAACAGTACCAGATTTCTTACAGATTTGTCAGCTGAATATAGATAATAGTAATTCTTCAGTGTGCATTTTACTTTAAACGAGTTTCCAATCCTTTTAGTTTTGTATTACTTTATCCCACTTTGACAGTAACTAAAAAAGAAAAAACCCTAGAACTCAAGGATACAGCTAGGATCTGAAAAACATAGCTAAAAGAATAGTTTCTTCTGCAGGAATTAGAAGGATAATACAACATCTTCCTTGGGGAGAGGCTGAGCAATATTAAATCTTTTCTGCCTTTTTGCTTATTAAATTTATGTGCATAGCATCCTCCATGGTTGATTCTGGGCACTTGAAGACATGCTGTTCAACTGAACCAAGTGTATAACTATGTTAAATTAACCACTACAAAAATCAAATCAATTGAATCTTTATCACCTTTTTACTAACACATATTGAAATTGATACCTTTTTAAGTTCCCAGTGCTTGTATTTGAACAAAATTATAAACTTTTCAAAAACCTCTTCAAAAACCTCTTTTTAAATTATGTGACCTAGTACAGAAAATAATCAAAGCATCTTCACTGTTCATATTACCCTTTCTTCTTGTTGATATTTTGAATATTTTTGCTGATGATTCAGAAAATGGTGGAATAAAGTATAGTTACAAATCAAAGAGAGAATTTAGTTTTTACTTAAAGCAACAAAAAAAGGAATCATAATCCAGAGAAGAAGCACCACACTAACTCCTCTCATTCTGCAAGGGAAGGGGATAAAGATCACAAATGTAATAGGGGCATTTCGCCTGGAACATTATGAGGAAGAAAAAAGAGAAAACAAAACAAAACATAAAAAACACAAACTTGTTGCTGTTCCATCTGTGTGGTTTGGGAACTTATTCCTTATGTAGCAAAGAATGACAATTTTTCTGTGCTTTGAAATTTCATAATCCTTAGGGCTTATCTCAACAGTAATTTACCTCCATGGCAACCAGCCAGATACAACTCTATAAATCTCCTAGAATGTTCAACCTAGAAACTAATTTATTTTTTTCTTCTTCATTTTGGAATATTAAAACCACAATCATTACCTTGAATTTAAGTTACAGCTGAGTAGTAAGGAAAGCAAGGAAAATTCTTAGTTTTTCATTGTATTTATTACTTGTCAATTAAATAGTCTTGAACCCCTAATTGCAATATTAAAGAACATAGGCTGAAATTTTCGAGCTATTTCTTAAAATGTAAGAGTAACATTTCCATTAAGCAATAATTCCTGGGTATTATAGAAAAGGAAATGGGAAAAAAAATTGCTACTATTCAGATGGAGAATAAAATGGACTTATAGCAAGATATGACTTTTTATATATTTAATATTGGCAGAGTAAAGAAAGTGTGCAAAGTCATCCATGTCCCAAACCACTTATCTAAGTATTAGTGTGAGATGCCATCGAAAGATTCCTTACTTGCAAAATCAATGATAGAACGATAAAATCTTTGAATGGTTTGGGCTGGAAGGGACCTTTAAAGATCGTATAGCTTCACTCTCCCCTACCATGGACAGGGGCATCTTTTGTTAGATGAGATAAGATTGTCCAAAGCCACACCAACCTGACTTTGGACACTTCACAACTTCTCTAGGCACCTTCTCTAGCATCTCACCACCCTCATAGCAAAGAATTTCTTCCTCATGTTCAATCTGAATTTACCCTCTTTCAGTTTAAAGTTGTTACCACTTGTTCCATTACTAAATGGAGAAAACTTGCTGTGCTTGGGACAGCTGAAGAATGAAATAAGAGACTGTCTTTTAAGCCTGCCTCTGAAGGGCAGAGAGATTCTTCTCCACTTTCTCTTTCCTTCTTGCCTGGCTGTACACTCTCAGTATCTCCCTCAAGGCAGCTTTGATTTTCATTGCTATTCACTGAACTGAGTCAACCCATTCAAACACTGGAAAAGCCCCCAGTCAATGGGGGGAGGGGAGGGAAGAAGGGGGGAAGAAAGAAAAAGGAAAAAGGAAATCTTTTTCTTCTAGATAGCTGAGATGAATGCATTCAGCAGAGGGTGTGAGGAAATCAAGCTTATTTGACAGTAAGACAACCCAGCAGGGGCAGAACCAGAAAAAGAGAAGGTCAGAGGATGAGCAAGGTAAGAAGGAGAATTGTAATGGTTCAGGCATAGCATGTAACTGTAGCCTAAGATCCACTGAATGAGTGGAGAAAGAGAAAAACCAAACCAAACTAAACCAAACCAACCAACCAAACAAACAAAAAAACAAAAACACACAAAACAAACAAACAAAACCACAAAACACTAAGAAAAAGGTTTATAGGACTTCTGTACTAGAAAAAGGTAAATGAAGAAAGGAGCATAAGAAAGCTTCATGAAATAGTTATAATCAAGTTATAATCAACTTGCATGTAACAAACGTGCATGTATGGAAAAGATTAAATTGCTAATTTGCCCAAACAAGGCAAGCTATAACTCCACAGATAGGAAAAAGTAGTATTTTTAAAACAATTATATACTGCTAAAATAATTCAAACAACTAAATTTTTATCAAAAATTAAATGCATCAAAATCTGGAATAACCCAATTGAATTTATAAAATTAATATTATTTACTATAAGTGTATTGGTTTAGGGTTTAGTTGGGTTCGGTTTTTGGGGGGTATTTTTGTTTTGTTTTATATTGTCTTGGGTTTTGTTTTGTTTTAATTTTAAACTAGTCTTATTTTATGTGGAAAGAATTAAATTTCAAGATGCATAGAGGAGTAAGTTTTGGAAATACAGGCTTCCTCCATGTATGATCTTTACTCCTCTCTGAGACCTGACACTTTTCTCCATGGAAACAAATCTGTTTGGGGCTTCAAACGTGTATATATATATGAATAGCATGACTTCTAATTAAGCTGGGATCTGAAAGTTTTAACAGTTTCTGTGATCTGAAAGACCATGGATAACAGCTGAGGAACCAAGATCTTAGGGAGAGACATATGTGATCTTTGCATTTTCAAGATCCATAAGTTTTTCAAAACCTGATAAATCTCATTTTAAAAGCTTAGAAAACTCCAGGTAAAGAACTTAGAAGTAAGATCATTGCTTAATAACTAAATTTAATTATAAAAGAAGTAAAATGAAAAAAATATGAAAATAACAACTTGCTAACAGATGGCTCTACTAATTTCAAAGTTAGGAGCATACGGTAGCTCTCAACTGCCCCTCATTAGAAAAGACAGCCCTCATTTTAGACCCGAATCTCATACCAGCCTACTCAGACCTGCTGTTCTTGCATATATTACTGTAAATTATTTACATCAGCTAAGATAAATCATGAAGAAAGGACTGGTGAAAAATCCCACTTATTTTCTGGAAAGACTGAGTTTCCCAAAGTGCTCACAATCCTACAACTTCTTTTTCACCATGTAAGTGAGGGTCAGACATCCAAAAGAATTCAAAATTGCTCAATCCTTCTTGTTCTCACTTTGAGCTGCTGAGCACACAGGATCTTATATCTACAGTCCCATTTCATAACAGCTGGATTAATATCACCTAACTTACATGTCTGTAGTACAGATACCTATGTCTGAGGTAATCAAAATAGTTTCCTTTTATGCACAGTGGAGAGAGAAGGATATCTCTAAGTGCACAGTTCAGCTGGAGTAGCTGAAATAGGCTACTCTAGGATGCTAAGAGTTTTACCCTAGAAGTACCTGCTATTCTATGCTGACCAGAGTAGCTAGTGTGACTAGCTCAGATGAAAATATTTACACTGCAAACAAGAAAAGAAAGAATCCCACTCGTATGACTATGTGGAAGTCATGAGAGTGTCTGAAAACTGGACTTTCTTTAGTAACCTATATCCTAAATATGTATTTTCTAAGTGCTCTAAAAAGCATCATCACTGTGCCCCTTATTTAATCTTTATCATAAAAAAATATTTATATTCAGTTTGATATATCTTCTACCAAAATGAAGAAGAAAGACTCTGTGGACTTCAGAAGGATTTCTGGGAAGAACTGTAGAACGTGTATATTACACACGCATGTATTTGTAAAATGTTCACCCTGCCAGCAGTGATGACTACATTTAAAATTGAATTAATACTATGTATCAGCTTTCCAACCCATACACTCTCACAGCTTTCTAAATGCATCTTTATATTTTCTAGACTGGCTCCTTTCCAAAACAAGGTTTTATTTTCCTCATATAAAATCCGAACAAAATAACTTAAATCCTTTCAAGCCATAACAGCAGGAAAAGTAATGTGATCTTATAGTAAAATGCTTTCTATGTCCATATATAGGTATGTGTATATATAGTGTATTTCTCCAATAGCATAGAAATGACTGAAGCCAGAAATTTTAAGTTATTCATACATCAGTGTGTGCTTTAGGCTTCTATAAATAAAACCAGATACACAGTATAGAAGTTACAAATATCTTAGAATAAATCTAGTCCCATGGACTGTGACTAAACAACCAAGAATTACCTAAACAAATATGAGAGGATGTGCTGGTTTTGGCTTGGGTAGAGATAATTTTCTTCGTATTAGATGTTCTGAGGCTGTTTTGTGCTTGTGATGAAAATGGTATTGGTAACACAGGGATGTTTCAACTATTGCTGAGCAGCAGTTACAGAGTCAAGCTCTTTCCTGCTTCTTGCACCATTCCATAAGTGAGTAGAATGGGCTGCACAAGAAGTTGGGAGGCAACACAACTGGGACAGCTGACCTCAGCTGACCAAAGGGCTATCCCATAGCATATGACACCATGCTCATTAATAAACTAGGGGGAAGTTCAACCAGGGGGACTGCTGCTTAGGAGCTGGCTAGTCATTCATTGTTTGGTGGGGAGCACTTGTTTTCATTAGCATACTTTGTCTTTCTTGGATTTTATTTCTCTCTCTTTGTTTATATGTCTTTCATCCATCATCATCATCATCATCATCATCATCATCATCATCATCATCAATCATCATCATCATAAATAATAATTATCATTATTTATATTATTATTATTATCCCATAAGTCTTCTCATTTTTTCCCTTCCAGCTCTCTTCCTTCCATTCCAGTGGAATGAGCAAGCAGCTCTGAGGTGTTTAGTTGCCAGCTGGGGTTAAACCATGATAGAACAGCATATGCATACATATATTTCTTTTCTTGAAAAAAAACACCCAGTCAATAACATTGAACTAGGTATGCTGGAATTTTAGAAAGTGATATTTAGTTTTCTGCTTCTCATGTTTCGAAGCATGGTTTACTGTGAGCTAAATCACAGGCTGTCAGAGGGGCTTCTATCCTGTCTTGTACTATGTTCAGCTCCTCTATTGTCAGAGTGCGGCCAACGTTGCATTACATCTGACTCTACCATAAAAATTGAGAAGATAGATTGATGTATTTTCAAAAAAACCTTTTCTTTCAGAAAAATACTTTCTGTCAGCACCAAGCTTTTATATGAAAAGATGTAAATTTCAGTTAAAAGATAAAAAAAATTAATTCTTAGGATATATTAGGGAGCTGGTCATTTCCCCATTAATAGTCTCATTCAAAGGGCAAAATATTTGTCTAACAATTAATACAGACATTATTAATTTATCTGTTTAGTGACAGGCATTTTAAGTGCTTTCTATGACAAACATGAGTCCTTTGGCAAACTGGGATACTGTAATACATGGGCATATATAACACGGCTGTTGCTACAGCATGTGCTGCTAAGAGTCAAAAAAATGGCAGAGGGAAAGAAAACATGAGATTAGCCTGAGTAAGTTGAAGTGATCAGCTTGTGTTATAAACTGTATAAGGATGGGGAAAAATGGAATTATTGCTGGAGTAATAAGGCTGGGGGTGGGATTTAAGGACTGTAAATCGCCAATGTACATAACACCCAGCAGTGACAAGAACATATAAGGCATTGCAATAAGTATTTAAAATGTTCAGCCAAGCCAATGTTTGTTTTTTTTTTCCAGAACCAGACCAAAGTTACAAAATGAGAAGTATAAGTCTGATAGCTCTGTTGAAAATTCCCATAATTTTCAACAATTTATACTGGCAACTCTTCAGTTGCCTATTTTCCAGAATGAATACCTGCAACTTTGTAGTTCAGTTTACAAAAGCCTTTCCATGCGTCTGGACATCTGTCATATCTTTTTCTGAATCTTTCCCCTTTCTACTGTATTCTTGATAAGATGAAGGAATCAGAACTGGTTTGAGTATAAAAGGTATTATTATATTGTGCAATGACATTCTATCTGGAGGTAATATATTACTGTGCAATACATACTATTATATAATGTGTGTTATTAAAGAGACATTACATTGCAATATATACATTGTTTCTAGAATAACTATTAGCCCTCTGGAGATACAATTTGATTACTCTATTGCAGCTCAGAAATGCCTAAATAACAGGTCAGACTATTATAAAATATTTGGTGAATATTAGTAGAAGTGTCACAGATGTTTGAAGCAAACATTTTTTTCTAGGATTGTACATTTTACTTTCATGGAAAAGACAGATACTAAGGGTAGATGTAGGATGTAGGATCATGCTAGAAGTCCACTTCTCTTTTTTGACATTAATGCAGAAATAAAAAGTTAAATTTGACCTACACTAAGTAATGATAATGTACCACACAATATTGTATCTTAAGATGTTAAAACAGAAAACATAAGAACAAAAATAAAAAGAAAACAAACTTCAGTAAAGTAATAGAAAAAGACCAGACAACCTAACAAGAGTGTGACAATCATCTAAAAGTAAATAAAGTTAGCATAAAATATAGTATTGCGACTCTATTCTTTGTAATCTCCATGTTTTCTATACTATTTATATGATACTATATTTTTTCCTTTGTTTTATGTTTTAATGCTTTTATTTATGATTATCTTATAGTTTCTTTTTTATTTTGATTCACAATTGGATGTTTTTGATTTGGTTTTCTTCTGCTTTCCTTCACTCCGCTTATATGCATATGATTGTTTCCACCTCTTACTTGACCATATTTTGAATAAAATTGCATCTTTGCACCCTTTTGTGTATTTACACCTCCTTTTCATTATTTTACATATTTACACCCCCTCCTGTGTGCATTCTACTTTTCTAATGCTTTGACCATTTCCTATTTAGGCAGTCTTCCATTCTTTTTTTATCTTTAACCCATTTTCTTTCTCCTTTTCTGTGCCTGGATGAATGTCGTGGCTTAAGCCTCACCCAGGATAATAATTCACGAAGTCGCTCACTCACTCACCCACTCCCCTCTCTTTTTTCCCCCAGTCCAGGAGGAATGGGGAGGAGAATCAAAAGAATGCAACTCCCACAGGTTGAGATAAGAACAATTTAGTAACTAAGGTATAACACAAATCACTACTGCTACCACCAGTAATAATACAAGAGAAATACAAGGAAAGAGAATACAACTGCTCACCAAGCCCGACCCAGCCAGTGCACCCCCCAGCAGCAAAACCCCCAGAGCACCACCACACCCTTCCGGGTATCTGCTCTCCGTGTTTACATCCTGGACATGACGTGCTGTGGTATGGAGTAACCTCTTTGGTCAGTGTGGGTCAGGTGTCCTGTCCCTGCTTCCTCCTGGCTTCCCTTCCTCCCAGGCAGGGCACGAGGCTCAGAAAGTCCTTGGCCAGACCAAAACATTACCAAGCAGTAACTGAAAACACTGGTGTTATCAGCACAGCTCCAAGGCCCAAAAATCAAAAACACAGTGCTGCACCAGCTACTAAGAAAGAGAAAAATGACTGCTACTGCTGAACCCATGACAATATCCACCCCTTATTCCATACCATTCACGTCAGGTTCAGATCCCACATTTTCAATATACCATCACATGTATATATATATACATCCACACACACAGAGAGGGAGAGAGATTATCCCTTAGTTCATGGACCAATCCCTATAAAGCTGCTGAGTCTATCCAGTCCATGATATTGGGCTCCATCATTTGTAACAGCCTTTCAGAGCAAGAGAGGCTGTGCGCAGTGCTTACACTTGTGAATAATCTGGGCAATAGTTCCCATTGCTAAATCCACCCCTCGATCATAAGTCCACCCCTCGATCATGAGTCCATCTGTATGTTGCATCTCTGCCCTGATGGCCTGAGGTGTCACAAGGCTCAAAATAATTCACTCTCCCCTCCAGCAGTTTCTGCAGCTTGTCATTGGGGACTCCATACAGCTGCCTTCCATCTCTGATGCTTCCAAAGCACTGGAGGGGTCCAGTGGACTAGATACTCGCCCATACTGTCCCACACACTCTGCCACTCATGGCTGCTCAGCCTCAGGGAAAATCTCTTGGTCATTCCACATTGCAGTCCAACCCCAGACAAGGCCCACACCCCACACTGCTTAACTCTAGGGACCAGACAGAATGGTTGTGGATAAAACACACTTTGAATGCATGCCAACATGCTGATCCCCATCACAATCAGCAGGCAGGTCTCAAGGGCACCCAAAGGCCATTCAGAACCATCGGAACTCTCAAATGAGGCTGCTGTACTTGTCACTGGGGCTGGTGTAGCTGCTGTGCTTGCCGGCTCTCTCACCACCAGCTGCTCTTTGTCTGAGTCCAGATCTTCCTCCTCTGCCTTGCTGGAAAGTGCCGCGTGGTCTCCTGCATCCTCCTGGGGCTCGGGCTCTCGGGGCTCTGCAGGCGGCTGCTGGGGAATGCTCTTGGTCACCGCGGGGCTGGGCTCGGCCACCGCCTGCCCCCCTGCTCTGTAGCCGCTGGGCTCGGCTCGGCCTCGGGGCTCAGCTTGGCCTCGGGGCTCGGCTTCTCTACTGCCACACTCCACTTGGTGGCGGGCCTCATCCACTCTGCCACCTCCTTCGTGGCGTCGTGGTCGCCGGGCCAGCTCTCCCGGGCTGTTTCGGCCTCCGGCTGCTCCCAGGGCCGCCCCGCTTTGGCTTCCCCTCCTCCCTTCTGGAGCTCGCCCGCATTACAAGCCATTTCAGTAAAGTACAATGTAACAAGAACCTTAACCCAAAACCCAGATGTGAAAAATGTGAAGGTAAGAAGTACCGGCTGTAAGTAAAGTATCATACTCTGAACCTGTGAGAACCAGAGCAACAACTTCGAGAGCAAATAAATCAGCATTGAGACGAGTGGTTATTAATTCTCAACCCTTATCTCAACCTTATCTCAACCAGTTATCTCAACCCTTCCTGCCTCACATTGGGTGGCAAAAAGAACTGTCATGGTTTAAGTCTCACCCAGGATAATAACTCACGAAGTCGCTCACTCACCCACTCCCCTCTCTTTCTTCCACCAGTCCCAAGGGGATGGGGAGGAGAATTGAAAAAAAAATGCAACTCGCACAGGTTGAGATAAGAACAGTTTAGTAACTAAAGTATAACACAAATCACTGCTGCTACCACCAGTAATAACACAAGAGAAATACAAGGAAAAAGAATACAACTGCTCACCAAGCCTGACCCACCCAGTGCACCCCCCAGCAGCGAACCCCCCAAAGCACCACCACACCCTTCCGGGTCTCTCCTCTCCGTTTTCACATCCTGGGCATGACGTGCTGTGGTATGTAATACCTCTTTGGTCAGTTTGGGTCAGGTGTCCTGTCTCTGCTTCCTCCTGGCTTCCCCTCCTCCCTGGCAGAACATGAGACTCAGAAAGTCCTTGGCCAGGCAAAACACTACCAAGCAGGAGCTGAAAACACTGGTGTTATCAACACAGTTCCAAGGCCCAAAAATCAAAACCACAGCGCTGTACCAGCTGCCAAGAGGGAGAAAAATCAGTGCTATTGCTGAAACCATGTCAGTACTACTAAGAAATATTTGTAGAGGAGCAACAATTAATATGAATATGTTATATTTCTGTAATACATATCTCCTAGGATCTTTAAACAAAGAAAGTTTTGACTTTGAAAAAAATGAATGAAAGAGAAAGGATTAGCAAAAATATCCTGGTTATAAAGGTCGCTCATGGATTCAGCAGAAGCAGTCATTTTTCTCCTTCTTGGTAGCTGGTGCAGCACTGTGTTTTTGATTTCAGGCCTGGGAACTGCACTGATAACACCAGTGTTTTCAGTTACTGCTTGGTAATGTTTTGGTCTGACCAAGGACTTTCTGAGCCTCATACTCTGCCAGGGAGGAAGGGAAGCCAGGAGGAAGCAGGGACAGGACACCTGACCCGAACTGACCAAAGAGGTTATTCCATACCACAGCACATCATGCCCAGGATGTAAAAAATTGGGAGCAGGAACTGGAAGTTGCTCTCTCTCTCGGCTCGGTCAGGTGGTGGTGCAGTGGGGGGCTCACTGCTGGGTGTTGCACTGGCTGGGTCGGGCTTGGTGAGCAGTTGTATTCTCTTTCCTTGTATTACTCTTTTATTATTAGTCTTTGATTAAAGTTTTATAATGCTCCTATTATAAGAGACTCTTCTCAGTAGCTCACAAATTACATAGTGCAATATTCATATCGTTATTGCCTGTTTCAGATGCCTGTCTTAACCTGATTTTACTTGCTTACAGTTTCTGGGAAGATATCATCCTGAATAGACCATTTTTCTCTGTCAGGCTGAACAAAATATGCTGTTTAAATATCTATATATTTTAGGTGCCCATGGCAATTTCTTTAATAAAGCAGTTTCATCACACACTGCAACCAATAGTTTGACAAAGAATGTTTCTGTTTTGTTTGAATTTTTTTTTATTTTTTCAATAGCTCAATGTCCAGCTGGAGACCAGTAATGAGTGGTGTCCCTCAGGGATCAGTTTTGGGACCGGTCTTGTTCAACATCTTTGTCGGTGACATGGACAGTGGGATTGAGTGTGCCCTCAGCAAGTTTGCCGATGACACCAAGCTGTGTGATTCAGTTGATACATTGGAGGGAACGAATGCCATCCAGACGGATTTTGGCATGCTTGTGAGGTGGGTTGATGCCAAGCTCATGAAGTTTAACCATGCCAAATGCAGTCCTACACCTGGGTCAGAGCAATCCCAGGCACAGCTACAGGTTGGGCAGGGAAGAGATTCAGAGTAGCCCTGCTGAGAAAGACTTGGGGGTGCTGGTCAATGAGATAATGAACATGAGCTGGCTTCAGTGTGCACTCACAGCCCAGAAAGCCAAGCATATCCTGTGCTGTATCAAAAGGAGTGTGACCAGCAGGCTGAGGGAGGTGATCCTACCCCTCTGTTCTTGTGAGACCTCACTTAGAGCATTTTGTGCAGTTCTGGTGTCCTCAACATCAAAAGGACATGAAAAGTGTTGGACCAAGTCCAGAGGAGGGCCATGAGGATGATCAGGGGACTGGAGCACCCCCCTTATGAAGATAGGATGAGAAAGTTGGGGCTGTTGAGCCTGGAGAAGAGAAGGCTGCATGGAGAGCTCATAGCAGCCTTGCAATATCTGAAGGGGGCCTATAGGGATGCTGGGGAGGGACTCTTCATGAGGGACTGTAGTGATAGGACAAGGGGTAATGGGTTGAAACTTAAATAGGGGAAGTTTAGATTGGATAGTGAGGAAGAAGCTTGTTTACTGTGCAGGTGGTGAGGCACTGGAATGGGCTTGCCCAGGGAAGTTGTGAATGCTCCATCACCTGCGGTGTTTAAGGCCGAGTTGGACAGAGCCTTGGGTGGCATGGTTTAGTGTGAGGTGTCCCTGGCCATGGCAGGGGAGTTAGAAGTAGATGATCTTAAGGTCCTTTCCAACCCTAACTATTCTATAATTCTATGATTCTATAAATTATCATTATTTTTTTAAACTGTAACTTGAAATGATGTTGCAATTTTTAAGAAAAGAGGCTTTTTAAAATTTGAAAGTTGAAATTTCAGAAGAATCCTGTATTTCTTGAGACACTTAAGCTTTTCCTAATCACGGTTCTAGCAAAAATAAATAGATGCCCTTCTGAAAGCTTGTGAAGATGCAGTTCATTTACACTTTTCCCCAGAGGATTTGGTCACCTGTCCTCCAGGCAGGAAAGTGGAGGTGGTGCCAGTCTCTGCATCCTCAATGTCTATATTCCAGAAAAGATGGACAGGAAGTAACTGCATGTTACTCCAATGATCACTATGGCCATATGTTATTGATCTGTGGGGAGCACGGATGCCAAAGGCAGCATCACCAGAATCACAGAATCATTTGGTTTAGAAGAGACTTTTGGAGGCCATGTAGCCCCAACCCCCTGCCAAGGCAGGGCCATCTACAGCAGGTTACATAGGAACTCGAGAGGGTTTTGAATGTCTCTAGAGAGGGAGACTCCACGACACCCCTGGGCAGCCTAGAAACTCGACTGGAAAGTCACAGCCTTTAGTCTTGTGTCATATGGAAAGAAGGAATGAGACAAAAAATTTAGAAAGCTTTATGGCTTCTAAAATGGGGCCTGAAAGTGGAGAAAAAGTCAGATGAAAACTGGAGTGGGACTGAGAAATAGACACAGCATTAGCAAAAGTTGAAAAGGAATTCAGATGAATGGATCAACATCACAGGTTTTGCAAGAAAGAAAATTAATTGAAACTACACACCACAAATCCTGCAGATGGACAACATGTTTGCCAAATAGAAGACTGTTCCAAGTCTTCGCGCAAAAATGGTAGATTTTTTTTTTTTTTTGGGGGGGGTGGGGTGGATGGGGAAGGAGAAGGTGGGGGGAGGAGAACAACAATTATGTTGAAATAGAAATTGAATGTCACTGAAAAAATGATACATTCTGGAAGAAATGTACTATTTCCTTGCAGTTCTGATCAGCTATGCATAATTTTACAGAACTCCACAGTTAGTGTTAATCCAATTTTGCTTGGATGATTAAGTGTTTTGAAATAGCAACTGAGATGTAGCAAAACCAGACTATCAGTCACATTTTCTCTGTCTCTCTAAGAAAAGCGGGAGCTGAAGGATAAAAGGACACCAAAAAAGTATGTGTGTGGGAGTACTAATTCTCAGAGGGGGAGATCAAAAGAACGGCAGAGGTTGTGCGCACAGACAGAGCTGCAGGCACTTACCACTCTTCCTACCAGTGCTGAGGCTCCAGTAGGGGTATAGTACTATAGGCTGTAGAACCTGCAGAAAAGCTGTCTGATCTGATCCCCACAGGAGGCTTCCTTGGAGTATCTGAGCGACCACAAGAGAATCCAAGGGTCAGACTGGCTGTACTGCTTTGACCCTTATAACGTTTTGTGCTGATACCTGACACTGTCTATTTTGCCTCTGCTTAGCTTCATTCAGGACACAGAAAAACGATTCACCTCGGATAGCTCCCTTTTACCCTCTCCAGATTTATGACTATCTTTAGCTAAATGAGCTCAGACAAATACATTTTTCTAGAGAACTTTCCAAGGAACATGTTATTCCCTCTTTGCCCTGTAAATACAGTAACTATCAGCATAGTTATACTGATGAAATTAACCCATATTTTTTATAATATTCCATCTCTGAGATTCCCCTGTCTGCTGGCTGGATGATAGAAACAGGCTACTTTGCAGCACTGCTGGTGGGCTATCATCTTGTTTCTTTAAGTAAAATTCCTATGATGTCTCTGGTAAAAGCTTTTGTCACAAGTGATGGAGGTGGGGGAGCAAGGGAAAAAAACATGCTGCACTTTGTCTAAAGCGCAGAAGCATCTGCTTGAGTCATGAGTGGCTTGTTGGCTTAGTTCAGCAGGGGGGAATCTGGCAATTAACCTGAAATGACACTATATTCAATAAAAATTGTTGTAGAGGGCTTCTGAGGACATAAAAGAAGCACTAGTGGCTAAAGTTTACTTATGTTTCTGTGGTTTTTTTCATTTTTAAAGACTTTACAGCACTCAAATAGTAAACTTCTTTTACTAATAAAGTCTGCTTAGTGACTTTCTCCATAAACAGTGACCTACTTTGTGGAAATAGGTATGTCAGCATGGACATGGGAACTTCTAAGAAGATTCATATACCTAGAAATTCCTGCTGTGTTAAAAATCAGTTTTTAGTAGGTTCTGAGATAATCAAATTTACAGTGCTTGGAGCCAAGTTTGCCCTTTGGATGCACACTTCATTTGAAAAATTCGCATATGGAAACACAGAAACAGAATTTGCCCTTCTATCCTTTTCAATGACTTCACTTCTTCTCTTCTACCTGTTCAAAAATCCTACAATAGCTGGCCAAGTATAAAAGCCTTCAAAAGAGAGGCTGAGAGAGCTGGGCTTCATCAGCCTGGAGAAGAGAAGGGTAAGGAGAGACTTTAGAGCAGCTTCCAGCACTTAAATGCGGCCTACAAGAAATCTGGAGAGGGACTTTTTACAAGGTAGTGGCAGAATAAGGGGGAACGGATTTAAGCTGAAATAAGGCAGATTTTTATTAGGTATTAGGACTGAAATTCTTTACTGTGAAGGGTGATGAGACACTGTAACAGGTTGCACAGAGAATTTGCAGGATGTTGAGTCCCTGGAAGTGTTCAAGGGCAGCCTGGATGACATTTGAGCAACCCAGCCTGTTGGAAGGTGTTGCTGCACAATGCAGGGCTGGGGGTGGAACTAAATGAACTTTATGGTCCCTTCCAACCCAAACCATTCTGAGATGAATTCCATTAGTTTTATGAAATATTATTTTCAGGAATCTTGCCTAAACTGAAATCCAATACATATTATTAAGGTCAGGAAACAACACGCAGTTATATATGAGCAAAAGAGCTTTCTCAAATTTCAATGTCTCGTTTTTTTTCAACCCATTGTGTAGTATATCTCAAGTATCTCAATGTTGTTATCTGTATCTCCCCAGAGGACTGATCCAAAAAACACCTAAAACATTAAAACTGACTTAAAAGGTTTTGTGTCAGGCCTTAGCAGACTTCCAGATTTCAAATTAGCTTTCTCTGGACACCTTATTGTGGCCTTTCAGTTCTTAAAAGGGGCCTATAAGAAAGATGAGGAGAGACTTTTTAGCAGGGACTGTTGTGACAGGACAAGGGGTGGTGGTTTTAAACTCAAAGAGGGGAGATTCAAACTGAGTGTGAGGAAGAAATTTTTTCAATGTAGATGGTAAAACACTGGCACAGGTTGCCCAGAGGCGGTGGATGCACCACCCTGGAGACATTCAAGGCCTGGCTGAAGGTGATTCTGGGCAACCTGATCTAGTTGAACATCTCCCTGCTCATTGCAGGGGGGTTGGACCAGATGACCTTTGAAGGTCCCTTCCTACTCAAACTACTCTATGGTTCTATGATTAAACACTGCTCCTTTTATATGTTTTGCTTAGTTACATTTTTTTTTACAGACACCTTTACAAATAAAGCTTATAGACTGGATCGTTTAACTTAGTCACATACAATTTTATCTTCTGATGCAGACTGATAGCATAGCAACAGAACAATCCTGATGATATTCTACTCCTTTGATGGGTCATATATTTATGTGTGAGTTACTTCTGTCCCATTATTATCTTTCTGTTAAAACCATGACACTGCTGCAGAATTTTTTTTTTTTTTTTCATTTTGGTTATTCCTCTGAGAAAGGATATTCTAGAAGGTTGTAATTTTCTCTACATTAATTTATTCATTTATTGAATTAATTTATTATTAGTTATATTAGTTAATTTACTGAATCTTTTATCCTAACCTTTTTTTTATCTTCTTTTCTGAAACATACCATCCTAATGGTCAGCCACTGCAAAGAGATTAAACTTTGTAGCTGGGAGAGCAAACATATTTTAGGCTTTATTCTCTGTTTCAGTTCATCTGTACATTATAGGCAACAAATCTACTAGATTCTACATATTCCAGAAAAATACTTTATGCAGAGCTCTTATGAAAATTTGCATAAATTTAAAGTTTACACACTCATAATTTAAGTTGGAATTTGTGTATGTGCAACAGATACAAACTGTGTGTTTTAAAACAGGCATTGATCCCATGATAGGTGACAGAATAAGGTTCATTCAGAAGGAAAATTAGAACCCTGAGTCCTCTATCTCTCTCACACAGTTACAAGTAAACAAGTTAAGGTGCCCTGTCTTTGTAGTCTAATGTTTTGAAGACCATGAAGGATGTGAATAATGTTCATTTTCAAACAAGAACTTATTCCTCTTTAAGCGATACACTATATTGTGTCATACTATTATTTAGAAAGGGTGTTTTGTGGGCATGACCTGCTTACAATACAATTATAAGCTAATTTTAAAGAAAAAGGAAGAAAGCAAACTCATAAACAAGTATTTTTCTCTAAGGAAATCCTTCGCTAAATCATCCTGGCAATTGTTTAAAAATGGCACTAATTTCTTCTACATAGAGTAGTGGTTTGAAGTCATTGAATTTTCCTCATGGCTACTTTAAAATCTTTTCCTCATTCATTACCAGCCTAAATTAAATCATGAATAGCTCAAATTATTAAACATTTTGGGAAAGCAGAGAGGAAGGGTGAGGGAGCATTCTACCTGGCAACCAGGTCAAATATGTAACAGCCAGACAGACTCCTGAACATAATGCCTTTACTGAGTTATTTTTAGCAATCAGAGAAATTTCTGAAGCGTCACCCTCATGCAACATCAGAATGCCAAGAAAACAAGAAAATATATTCTAACACCTGGAAACAGGAATGGCAAATTTCTCCAGTTAAATTTTGTTCTTTACTGGATAATCACTCATCTTCAGAGCAGAGATCAGCAAGGAAAAATGATACAATCCATTTGTTTAGATTCCAATTTTTCCTCCTTGCAAATTTCTTCTCAGTTCATTTTCAATTTCCATTTTCCATTTGTTCCTTCTATTGGAAATATGTGTGATATTTAATATTTGTTTCTCCATTCTGATTAGTCCAGCTTGATACTTTGCTTTTATCTCTCTTCTTCTTTGTTGCTTCTGCTCTGTCCTTGCAGCAATGTGATGTCAGCTAGGACTGATTACTGCAATGCATTCTGCCTGTATCTCTGTTGCAATAGGGAGCTTCAATTTGTAGGGGCAGCTTCTAAATCTCGTATGCTCAGCCCCCCTGTGATAGATCTCAAAGTGGCCAAGTTTTGCTAAGTCTGGCATGCCTCTGATTTTTTTTTTATAAGAATAAAAGCCTCTGTGTAACAGGACCTCTATATTTGTCCAAAAGGGTAAATCTATCACTTTATGCCAGTTACTCCAAGAGGAGGAAGGATTGTACATTTCACCATCTGAAAACAGCAGGGTTAATAAGGAGCCTTCATATATTTTGATTCTTGAATTTCAGTATCTTTCTTATCTATTTATCATTCACAAATTTTGCCAATTCTATAATTATTTTTTACTTAGTCTCTCCCTAATAACTGTTGCTCCTTTTGATATAAACAGTATTCTTATATTTACTAAAATTTTCCTATTGTACTGTCCTTACCTTCTTTTTGTAAGCATTAAATGAGTCAATGACAATTTTTTTTTCCTTGTTTGGAGCAACAGCAAATGTACGTGTATATATATATATACACACACTAGCATATACATATATATATACTTGCATATACTTACGTGATTTAGAAACATTATAATGCTGTGTCTATTGTTACTCTGACATGGCTTTTTATTGCAACTTATTAAGGTCTTGATTCTGGAATGCTTCCTTAAGCAAAGTAACTGAGACTATAGAGATTCTGATACCAGGGAGCAATCACATCGAACCTTCCTACAGATAAGTGTTACCTATTACTTCCCAAAAGTCCAATTTTCAATTATAAGTCTCAATTATTTTCATGAAAAAATTTCAGAGGTTGTTTTTGTTGTTGTTTTGTTTTGTTTTTTATTTTTTTTTATTTATTTATTTTTTTTTTTTTTGTAAATAAGCTATTTTAGGTCCTTTATTAGGATCTAGTTGTGGATTCTTGGGAAAATTAGAAAAAAATATTCCAAATTCCCAAACATTTGTCTTCTGGAAAACAAGGAGTTTAGATATCATATATACAAACAAAAAAAGAGTGGGAGTTAATTTTTTAAATTTTATGGACCTGCCAAGACTTTTTAACCTTCTATACCTTTGCCCACTGATCTTTGTATAAATGAGAATCCAGAACTGCTTTAGCACTGAACACAGTGAATATTTTAACATTTTAACACTGAGCACAGTGAAACATTCCTTCTTAGACTCAAATAAAACTCTTGTGATCACTGATTCTAACTGTTCTTACAGTTTTCCATTTTTTACTCCAGTCTTGCTTTCTAGTTAGATGCAAATTAAATGTGCCTTAATTTGTGTTTAGAAACTCTTCTTTTTGCATAGTAAGGTGTCTTGTTTGTTATTTAGGAGTTACCCATGATGATATACAAATGTATAAGCTACTCAACAATTGCAAAGTCAATTACCAACAGAGTTAAAGTAATTTACACAATGTGAGAGTCTGACTACATAAAATTCTCCTTGGAGTACATTGTCTTTGTCAAGTGTCATGGGAATTATTCCAGAAACATTTATTTCTCTTACTTTTGTGGTCATCTTATTCTGCTTATTCCATTAATCAAAACTGTGTCAGTATAGTCCCATATTCCCCCACTTACTTGTCAGAGCCAATCATTTATCTTATACACATGGATGACCAGCAAAAAGGAAGGAAGGGAAATAATTACCTCAAATCTGGATATATTGTCTAATACAGAATGATTTCTGATCTGGATCTTTTTTAAAGTAAAAAATTATGCATTTGTCCCAGAAACAAAATAAATTTTCCCAAATTACCTTTATTTTTTTTAATGTTTTGTTCTTCAAGATTTATGCAGGGGTTTATTACACCCTAAACAACACAAACAGTATCATTCATCATCCCAACATCCCTTTAAGAAAATATTCACATATATTTTCATTTTAAATTTTTCTTTTTACCTGTCATTTGATAAAAATTAAAACCTGATTTTTGACTTCCAGGTTTAGGAGATTCCTTTTTTTTGTTGTTGTTTTTCTCTTCCAAATTGTTCACTTTGTCTAAAAACATGTGAACTGTTTTCACCTCTTTGTATTCTCCAGGCATTTTGCGGTAGTAAAAACTATAACTTTTCTCTACTCTTATATCAGGTGACCTTTGTTTTCATTACTCTCATATTTATCTGAAATAGACCATCTCACCTATCCTTGCTCTGTTGCCTATTACTTTTTCATAGCATTCCATTCCACAGCACAACTTAGAGGTAGAATGGAAGGCAGGGTTTTCCAAAGACAAACGTTTCTATTATAAATCTCACTTCAGACAACAGATTTGTTCATGCCAGGTTAGCATGGTATAAACATGCTTGATAGATGACATTTAATTTTATGCAAAGCAAATAGCTTGATTAATTTATCTGTATTTCCCACAATAAAGTATGTTTGATGCTTCTTGCCTCAGAGCCGTTGTTTTTAAACATATATCAGTAACATGACTGCACCTCAAATTATACACTTTCCTATATAGCACAAGATATGTATACTGAACAAAACCTGATAAAAAAAAATCACATCTTCTGGAAAAATATGCCATTCAAATGCTTAAAAAAAAATGTGTCTCCTAGGGGACATTTATACATTACAAATGAAGGCATGATTTAATTATATATTTACCTATATTTCAATATGGTTCTGAGGTGCTTGCGTTATCCAAAGTTGACTATCTTCAAACATTATGAAAAAAAAGGGTCTAATAAAAGGTTAAAAGATATAAAACAAATACAATGTTGTCAAGATTTAAGGTCAAATAAAAATAAAAACCAATAGTAGTGGTAATTCTCCCATCACACTGTAACTTTAAGTTGCCTCTGTTGATGTTAACAGTGATTTTTAATCTAGTAATGGAATTAGGCTTAGTATGAGACATTATTTTCTAGCTTTAAAAAGAAAAAAAAAAAACCAATAACAACAAAACCAGTAAATCTTGAATAATTCCACAGAAAAGGTAATGTAAGCAGGGTTGTTTTTTTTTTATGACTCTCTTAAAGATTAGCTTAAAGACCTTAAAATTATGATCAATCACTACAAGCAACCTGTCAGCAATGGGAAATGGATGTATCTAATACAAAGTTATGTTTATACTCTTGCTGGCTCTAGTGAGTATGACACTCCAACTATTTAAGTGGTTTGAAGAGTTTAGAAAATAAGTCAGTTTCTTATCAGCATCCTAATGGCTATAACAATCAAAGCAAGTGTATTTTATACAGCATCACTAGAGGTACCAAAATGTGGTTTACAGGAAAAAAAAAAGTAATTTAACGTGGTACCTCTAAAAATGACAACAAGACACTAAAAATGTTATTTCTTGTAGAAAGCTTTCCTTTACCGAAGAGCAGTGGTTTATTCAAATCTTGCCAGCAATATTCACTTTTCAGTACAGCCAAACCTTATTTTTTTCATAAATTATTCTATCTCATCCTTGGTTTCTCAGCTATGTAATTTAATTAAACCAAGTCCATTCTACAGATTATTTTACATAAATATCACAAACCCCCCTCACTCTCTGCGGTTGGCAGATAAGCCCCCACAAAATTGCTTGCTCACTATCATCCCAGTCGGATAGGGGAGAGAATCTGAATGGCAAAAGTGAAAAAACTCATAGGTCAAAATCAAGACAGTTTAACACATGAAGGAAAGAAAAACAAAGAAAAAAGAAAAAAAGAAGGCAAAAACCCAAACACGCTATGCAAAGCTAAACACTGACCACAAGCAGACCAATGCCCAGGCAGTCTCTGAGCAAGGGCTACATTGGAAAACTCCCTACACAGTTTTATTGCTGAGCATGAACCTGTAAGGCATGCAATATCTGTTTGTTCACTTCAAGTCTCTTCCCACTGCTGGGTCCCTTCTCAGCTCATGTACACCTAGCCTACTCACTGGCTAGGCAGAGTATGAAAAAGGGGAGACTTGGATGTTCAGCATCTTCATCAGTGACATGGACAGTGGGATTGAGTGTGCCCTCAGCAAGTTTGCTGATGACGCCAAGCTGTGTGGTTCAGTTGATATGTTGGAGGGAAGGAATGGCATCCAGAGGGACCATGACATGCTTGTGAGGTGGGCTGATGACAACCTGATGAAGTTTAACCATGCCAAATGCAAGGCCCTACAGCTGGGTCAGAGAAATCAAAGCCACAGCTACAGGTTATTTTTTCTAATCTCTGGACAATCTAATAAATTTCTCTACATTCAAAATAGTTTTAAAAAAATCAATTTTGCATAGTTATTTATATTCATAATTAGTTATTAGTACATTGCTTAGCAGCCATCTTGCAGTCATTAGTAAACTGTGTAATCCTCAAAAGAAGCACACGCGTTTAACGGACACAATTGCCTAGCACTCATTAAAAGACTAGAAAAGTGAGATTTAGGTAATGACCAAAGGGTCTTTTCATCAGGCTTTTTTTATAGACACAGCTTAAAAACAATTTGGGGAAAAAGAGGAAGAAGTCAGAACAAATGCCAAGACCAAGGTCAAAACATAAACTACATCAAAGATGGGTTTAAATTAACCAATCTTGATTGTTTGGTGTGGAGGCTAGGAAAATGTTTGGGAATATAACATTATTGTGACTGAAAGAAGAGAGGGGACTTGAAGGTTATGCTTGAGAAGTAATTTGTGATAACACTTTTTGTGTAGCTTGATTCAAATTCAAAATATCTTGTGATGCTAGTTTAACCTACCATAGATATGAATTAGGATCTTCTAATTCATAACTTTTACCAAGAGACAGCTCTGTGTGTATACGTCTACAGGTTGATTATGCTGAGTAGTAGAAGAGTGATTATCATTAAAACAGTCTACCACTAACACTCAAAGGAGCATTTAAATTAATCTCACCAGTTGACTGGATTGCCACCAGTTCATTCACATTTCTAGAAGAAGAACACTGCTAGCTCTGAACATAGCCTAAGATGAAACAACAGGCTTCTAGGCAAGGAAAAGATTGAAGACTGAAGAGAGAGCCCCCACATTTTAAATGCTTGCAATTTTAAGTATTGTGGGTGAAGTGAAATCACAGGATCACATGAAAAAAATATGCTGAAAGGACTATCCAACTATCATTTGCAACCAAGCTCCTGCTTACAGGAAGAATAGCATAAAATATTAAATAAGACTGTTCACAACTTCTTGAGTCAAATTTTGAAGATCTCCTGGAACGGAGATTCTAGTCTTTCTCTGTTCTGGTACTTAACTGCTGTCATTGCAGTTAAGCATTCAGCTTTCTAAGGTGTAGTTTGGATTTCCTTTGTTGCAACTAGTATTTTTGTCTTCATATGCTGTTTTCAGGTGGGATAGAGTTAATTTTCTTTATAATAGCTTATATGGGGCTATGTTTTTTGATTTGTGCTGAAAACAGTGTTGATAACACAGGGATGTTTTATTAACTACTGAGCAGTGTTGATAGATAGTCAAGGCCTTTGCTGCTTCTCATCTCACCCCACCAGAGAGTAGACTGGGGGTGCACAAGAAGCTGGGAGGGGACACAGCCAGGACAGCTAGCCCCAACTGACCGAAGGGATATCCCGTACCATATGGTCTCATGCTCAGCAATATAAAATCTGGAGAAGAAGATGGAAGGGGTGTGTGGGGTTCATGACACATTCAGAGTGATGCTGTTTGTCTCCCCAAGTCGCCGTTAGGCACAATGGAGCTCTGCTTATCTGGGGATGTCTGAAGACCTGCCTGACCATGGCAAGTGGTGAATGAATTCATTGTTCTGCTTTCCCTTTATGTGTGGCTTTTATTTTACTTATTAAACTGTCTGTATTTCAACCAATGAGTTTTCTCACTTAGTCTTCCAATCCTTTTCCCCATCCCACTGCAGGGGAGTGAGTGAGCAGCTGTGTAGTGCTTAGATGCCAGCTGGGGTTAAACTACAACATTCTTTTTTGGTGCACAATATGGGGCTTGAAGTGTTCAGGACAATGACAGGTTTGATTAGAATGTGCTAGATCAAATTTACAAGGATGAATGGCAGAATATTTTCTATAGTTTCCTCAACAAGTTGTAGAATAAGCAGTTAATGTATTTGTCATTAACTTCTCTTCAGTACTGGGGGGGGGGGGGGGAAGAAGAAGGAAAAAAGAAAAAGAAAAAGAAAAAGAAAGAAAAGGAAAAAGAAAATAAAAGGAAAAGTAAAAAGAAAAAGAGAAAGAGAAAAGGAAAAAGAATAAAAAGATCACAAAAAAAAAAAACCCAAAACATGCATTCAATGAATTTCAAAGACTTTTAACTAGCAGAAATATGTTTTTCAAATAATACTAGCAAAGATGACATTAGGAAGAGCCACTGTGTTTGTATTATGTCACTTGGGATTAATTTATATAATAAGTGGGAAGGCAAGCTTTTTAAATAGTTGTGTACATTGAGAACTTAGTTATCAAATCCTTAGACAACCAGAAAACATGTATTGTTAATGTGTAACAAGTAAAATATCTTGGAATAACCAATAAGCAAAAATTGCACTGGGGATTACCATGATAGTATTGCACAACATCAAACATATAACAGAAGCAGACATTTTTTTTTCATCAAGTAGTAAATACAAACAGAAAAGAAGACAGAATTCTCTGACTGTTTCTGTCTTCCTGGAGGACATGAGAATGATTAACAGGCTAAAAAGTAAACAGCTGATGCTGCGGAATTAACATCTAGAAAAAATAGTTGTTGCACCTGTGCCAGTAGTTCTTGCTGTGGTGTGTAGTAGAAGAAAAGTAACCTCCTACAGCACAGCCACATTAAAAAACTGTGAATATATAAGGTTGACATTTTTGCTTCAAGCCAACCCAGAAACTGCTAAGTAGTACTTCCCTGCCAGGCATTGTACGAGGAGAGTAAAATATTTCTAAAAGCTCATGAGGAAGGAATACAAAACTAGCTTTATATATAGACAGCATTCTTATATGGTTATGAAGCTGTAAATGGAGTTGGGCAAAAGGAAAGTGGGGTTGGTGGGGAAAGGATGCAATTTTAGGTGTTGTGACAGTGTCTCCTGTGTTTATAATGTGTTTCTGTCAAGGTCTAATAGTCAGTGCATACTATTTATCTCTGTAGGTGTTTTCACATTGAGTTTCAAAATAACTTAGGGAGTTTATGCACAATTTAGCCATCAGTTATTTGGGGATCTAGAAGAACAGCATGGTGCTAATAAGTGGGGTTAACTACTACTATGCAGTCGGCAACACCAGTGGCAGTATGCTACCCTTCTGTCCCTCAGCAGCAGAGATTAAATCTTTACTGAACCCTGCTGTAATCAGCAAATGACCCAAGCACCTTAAAGGAGTCATAGCCTCATTTCTTTGGAGATTGCTTCTATTCCTCCAAACACAGAAATGCAGTTGGTCATTGCTGAAAATGACCAAGAATTTAAAATTCATCAAAATTAGATACTCTGTGTGTGCTAAATGATTGTGATTCACCTGATCAGGTTCAACCTAGTGAATCGTATCCAGTTATCTTTACCACTCTACCATAAGTAGTCCTTTACTTTATGGTCTGTACACAGATCATCCTGACTTCTTGATTCACTACATTAAGTGAATAACTTTAACAATAGAATGATAGAATCATAGAATGAGAAAGAAGCCATAATATAGAGGAAAACACCTTTTGCTTCAATCTGCTGAGTCCCATGGTATATGGGTTTGGTGAATGTAAAGCTGGACAGGGAATCATCTTCCAGTCTGCCCCAGATTCTTGGTCTGAATTGATACCAAATCACCACTCCTCAAAGATTTTCACTGCACATCAAAGCACAAGAATCAACCATCTGGTTCTCAGCATTGTGTGTACTTCTTCTACTGGTGAAGGTTTAGGAGAAACACTTTTCATAACATACTATCCTCAGAAAAAATCAGAAATTAGGAACTTCTTCCTGTAACAGACATTTCATATGTGTATCTCTGTGTTGTGAATATAGTTCAGAACAGTATGCTCATAGGCAACTTTCCAAATCAGAAAGAGAACAAAACCAACAGCCTGTAAAATCCCGAGCAGAGCATCTGTTGTAAAAAGAAAGCAAAATGTATCAGGTATGAAGTTCTTACTCGTGGACCAGAATTTCACTGTTAGAAGTCTGTCAGCTTCCTTGGTTCTAGTAATATACATGCTTTCATATCAATAGTCCACATTACTGAAAAGTAACTTTTTGCTCCTATAACATCTGAATATTTTTTTCTCTAGAAAATAGGATAGAATACATTAAGTATTTTTCTCTGTTCACACCACTGCATGATACTACTTATGTAGCACCTTCAACGATGTGAGATACTTTTTAAAAATCAAACTATAAAATAACATGTTACGCTAGGTGGTTCTTATACTGATGCCTAGACATGTTTATTGCATTTCTGACTAAAATGCCTATTAACCAAAACCCCTGAACCTTTATCAAAACATTTTCTAAACCTAGGTGCTGTTTATGCCTGTTTCTGCCTTTGATATCATTAACTTCCTTTCATGATTGTCTGAGCCACCCAGCAGGAGATAAGTTACACAAACTCAGTAACCTGCAGTCATATGGTATATTTAATATAGCCTAGAGAAGAATCAGAATCTATCAAAGCTACAAACCTGGTGACTGTGCACAAACAGTCAACACATTTGCAAATCTTAGGCTAAAGTCCAAATTTTCCATTTGGAAATACAGAAACTGATGAGAATAGAATAGAATAGAACAGAACAGACTATTTTGGTCCACACCTACAACAATCGTATAGTCAAACTGCCTGACCAATAAAGGGCTGAACAGAAATGAAGCATTTTACTTAAGGGCATTGTCCAAATGCTGCTTAAGCAATGATAGCCTTGGGGCATTGACCACCTCTCTGTGTAGCCTGCTCCAGTGTTTGACCACTCTCTTGGTAAAGAAATGTTTCCCAGTCTCCAGTCTAAAACACCCCTTCTGCAGTAATACCCATGCATTCTATAGCTAGATTCCTCCCTCCCTCCCTGTGATATTAACAGCTGCTGTTAAGTTTGTACTGCAGAAGTTTTTTCTGCTAATTTGGGAAGGAAATACCAGACTTTTACACTTTTATTGTTGCATATGGTGAAATTATACATGAAGAGTGACAAAAAACTCAACCTTCTCCCCCACTGCTCATTTTCTAGCTTCTTTCTGTTTCTCTACCAGTCTCAGCATAGTATTTTTGTTTTAAATACAGAAAAAAGTGCATTTGTAATGACACTGAAGTGTGGTCCTAACCATATTAATAGAGGGTTTGAATTAACTGTCATTGCCTTGAGTAGAAAACAGCATAGACAATGCACCATTTCAGGATACATATTACAACATTCCTTGACCCAGGAAGGCTTTTTCCTGGTTTGCACTATACATTTCAAATGTCCTGTAGGAAATATTCGTGATCAAATTCTCATTCAGTTATAAACTTGATTTGGTGTACTGAATTTGAGAAGGCTACAGCCACTGAAGCATTGTCTGAGAGGCATAGGTTAGTAGTTTCAAAAATCTCTGTTGCATTAGATCTTTATGTATAATACTGTCTTTGCTATTGATAATGTCTTTGCTACTGATAATGGCTAATTCTGAGAATTAGCATAAAAGGAAAATTAATTGTCTTACATTGCTCATTTATTTGGCAAGCATAATTCTGTTTTATTGCTTTATGATTATTCATAATAACTTGCAAATATCCTGCAGTATATTTTGAAAAAAAGCAGTACAGTATTAATAACATAAAACTGTAGTACCACATTTTGTCATGAAATCTTTATTAAGAAGAAATAGAGCTTTCTGAAATGCAAAATAAACCCTTTTACTGACTGTTATGTAAAGTTTGCCATTTATTTTATTTGGCCGTGTTATTTTTTGTCATGGGTTCAGCAGTAGCAGTCATTTTTCTCCTTCTTGGTAGCTGGTGCAGCACTGTGTTTTTGATTTTGGGCCTGGTAGCAGCGCTGATAACACCAGTGTTTTCAGTTACTGCTTGGTAATGTTTTAGTCTGGCCAAGGACTTTCTGAGTCTCATACTATGCCAGGGAGGAGGGGAAGCCAGGAGGAAGCAGAGAGAGGACACCTGACCCAAACTGACCAAAGAGGTTATTCCATACCATAGCATGCCATGTCCAGGGTGTGAACACGGAGGGCAGAGACCCGGAAGGGTGTGGTGGCGGACTGGGGGTGCACAGCATGGCCAGGTTTTTGGTACTGGGGGGTTCGCTGCTGGGGGTTGCACTGGCTGGGTCGGGCTTGGTGAGCAGCTGTATTCTCTTTCCTTGTATTTCTCTTGTATTATTACTGGTGGTAGCAGTAGTGATTTGTGTTATACCTTAGTTACTAAACTGTTCTTATCTCAACCTGTGGAAGTTGCATTATTTTGATTCTCCTCCCCATCCACCCAGGACTGGGGTAAGAAAGAGAAAAAGTGAGTGAGTGAGAAAACTGCGTGGGGGGATTAGAGACTTAAACCATGACATTTTTCTTAGAGGGTGTTTCTCTGGATAGCATGATTATTTCTTTTTCATGTCTTGGCTACTGCAAAGAGTGTCAAATGGGACCTCATTGGAGGAAAAAAGCAGGCAGTTCTCTGTTTAGGAGCAAATGGGCTCACTCAGCTAGAAGGAAGCTTCTGAACTGCATCATGCAGCAGTGGCCTTCCTAAACACATCTGATTGAGGACAGAGAATGCTTAATTCTATCCCTTATGAGAGCTCTCCAATATTAGATGATAATGGCAGCATTTATTTTGCCTTATTTAGAAATACAGACATTAACCATTAAAGCCTGAACAGGTCACTCCACCCTGTTACAGGCAATAGAAAAAAAACCGAACTCATTTCATCTTGAAGAAAGGTATTAAAATGGGTCAAACACTCTTCCTGCCCTTTCAGTGCATTTACCAAGACGTTTAAAATTATTAGGAATGATTATGGCAGCTGAAGTTAGCAAATACATATTCCATTTTCTGCTATGGAATTCTAAATGATGAAGGAAGTCCTGAACTGTAATCCATGCCCTCAAACACTGTGCTTACAGTTAACTTTAAAAGCCTGACCCCACGTCACAGAACCTGGCTGAAAACTTTAGAGTGTTCCCTTCTATTTTAGAACTTTAAGATATGAACTACTCTGTATTCTAGCAGTGGTGAGGCCACACCTTGAGTACTGTTTCCAGGTCTGGGAACCCCAGTACAAGAGAAATATGGAAATACTCAAGACCCTAGAAAAGGGTCACTAAGACAATTAAGGGAATGGAGCATCTCCCCTACAAGGAAATGTTGAGAGAGCTGGGATTGTCAAGCCTAGACCACCTCAAGGGGATCACATCAATGTACCTAAACACTTTCAGGGAGGGTACAAACAGGATGGAGCCAGGCTCTGTTGGTGCTACAGTGCCCAGTGATAGGACCAGAGGCAACAGACACAAACTGAAACATAGGAGTCTGTGTCTGAACATCAGGAAACCTTTTTTTAACTATGGCCGTGATTGAGCACTGACAAAGGTTTCTTAAGAAGATGTTCAAAAGCTGTCTGGACGTGGTCCTGGACAACCAGCTCTAGGTGGCTCTCCTTTACCGATGTGGTTGGGCCAGATGATCTCCAGAGGTCCCTGCCAGCCTGAACTAGTCTGTGAATCTGTGCTATGGATGGCAGATCTTGAGACCAAAATTTCTGTACTTTCTATAAAAGCCAAAATTATTACTCTATTTTATAAGTGCAATCCCCTTACATGTTACAAGTAAACAGAGCACTTAAGCACCATTTTCAGGAGGCTGTCCCAGACTGTCCTAGAAATGCTCATGAATTCTAGTGTGACTAGAAATCTAGAAATTATTTTGTTTCATATAGCCATGTTTCCCAAGCAAGATTTGTAGGAGGTAGCAGGAATAGAGAAGTGGTCAGAACAAAACCTAAGCCATTTTTGCCTAATATTTTTTTTCCCACCTGTTCTGTGTCACAAATATTTGTGGAATTGGACGTAAAATCAAGCCATCAATAGCTTGTGGAATAGCAATAGAAACAAGGTTAGAGAGAGCTAGGGATTACTTAGCAATTTACTAAATAGAGCACAGTGTTATAACTAAGTAGTGAAAAATACCTCCAAATTGTGAAGCTTCTCAAGTGTCCTGGTTGCAGCTGTAACAGCTATTTTTCTCCTTCTTAGTAGCTGATGCAGTGCTGTCCTTCAGCTTTAGTCTGAGAACAATGCTGATAACACTGCTGATGTTTTAGTTGTTGCCAAGTAATGCTTACCTTGCTCAAGGACTCTTCAGTCTCTTCTGCTCTGCCAGTAAGGAGGGGCACAAGAAGCCAGGAGCAAGCAGAGGCAGGACGCCTGACCCAAACTAGCCAAAGGGGTATTCCATATCACAGCACATCATGCTCAGGATGTAAACTGCAGGAAGTCACCTGGAAGGGACTGATCACTGCTTGGGTTGGGCTGTATATCAGACAGCAGGTGGTGAGCAATTGTCTTGTGCATCACTTGTGTTTTCTGAGCTTTCATATCTTCTCTTATTGTTTTTATTATTATTATTATTATTATTATTATTATTGGTATTCTTTCTATTATCACTTATTTTACTTTAATGTAGTTATTAACTCATGAGGTTTACATTCTTTTGATTCTCCTCCCCATCCTGCCTGGAGGGGGGAAGGAGAAGGGTGAGGAAATGGCTGTGTGGTGCTGGGTTACCATCTGGGTCTAAACCAAGACATCATGTCAGAGGAAATTGATTAAGGGTTGTCTTTTTTATTTTGTTAGATGGTTTTATTTTTAAAGAGTACCTGATATTGTTCATGACACCTAACTCTAAATTCATACCACTCAGGTGTAGAAATGTAACTGACTTGTCCAAGCTAAGAGCGCAGTTGCCCTTGGTTTCTGTTCTGCAGTTTGCATTCCCAATTACATCTTCCATTTCAACGCTTTGTTCTGAGTATAGGTTAACCTTAGCAAAGTTGATAGATGCAATATCTCTCATTCAGGTAAAGTGTAAAAAAAGCCATCACCCTGTCTATATCCTTTACAGTATACACAGATAAAACAATAATATCTTCTGCGTGTGGAAAGATATAACAGAGTTGGAGTAAGAGTTACCTGTGTTGCCCTATATCTTGCTAAAAAAAAGGGTCTCACTGTGATCTAATGATAAACTTAGACATGCAGGAATAGCTCGGCTAAAGCCCTGTGTGTGAAAAAAGAAACCAGAAATTGCAATAAGAAAAAGAACCAAACAAAACCACAACAAAACCAAAAAATCAGAGAGGGAAACAATATGATACACAGACACAAAAATACTGTTTTCAGTGTGATTACAGCGTAGGGCTTTTGGAGCTAAGTGTCAGAGCTACGTGGAAAAGGACTAGAAAGTTTAAGAAAGAAAAATACAAAGAGCAGTGGCATTTTCTTTCCTCATAGATTCTAGCTTTTTGTGTCCCCATGTTCAGTATTCAGAGAAAGCTTTTGTATATTCTTTAAATACTTTGGAGCACATCACTCCGCAAACCATTCTAAAATATCTCTGCCACTACATCATACTGTCTAATCACTTCAAGGTAATCTGGAGATGGAGCTGTTGTTTTTTCCTTTCTCATAACATGTCTAACACTACAGACTACAGAAATCAAAAAGCACTTTGGTCTTTGTCAATAAGTTAATGTCTCCTTTTGTCATGAAGGCACTGAAAAGAAGACATCTGAAGACCTAGGGTTTTTTCAATGTAAGATACATACTTTTATAACAGATGTGTCAAATATATTGATTTATCTTATTATGGTTGCATCATTATATTAGCAAAAAAAAAGAAAAAAACACCACTGAAGATTAGTGAATATTTTCTTTCCCTGCTTTTTATACATCAAACTAGATAGAAACACATTTCCTGTGCAAAAAGAAGAAAAAAATATAGAAAGACTATTAAATGCTTAGCATACCAAAATATCTTCATTTAGATTCTGACTCAACGTCAGTTCAAAACCTGGGAGGTCTTTAATTGATTTTGTTAGAATTTGGATCAAAAATTACTTCTAAATAAAACACAGAAAAAGAACCTGAAGTCACAACTATTGTATTCTTTTTTCTTTTTTTGTTTTAAATTCTTGCATGACTGAACAAATCATGTAAAAAAAGAAAAAGAAAATCAACCTTGCATTAAACATCCTTAGAGATGAAAGAAGGCTTGGAACTAACTCTGCATATGCTACAAACTGAACAACGTAGATGTATTTCTAAAATTTGTGAAATTAAATAATAAAATTATCTTTACCTTGGTGTGATATGGGAGTAGTATGAGCTCCCATTTGAAAACCTTTTCCTAAACAAATATGCTATATAAACATCCTGTTAACTTGAAAACAATCTCATTAAAAACCTTCACCTAAATAGTATTTGGGTTTTGTGAGTTAATTCTGCTTTCAGAGGCACAGACACACGTTCGGACCTGCCACCGTCTGGCTTGTTTTTCTGACCTGTTTTGTTTGTCCCTTTTCCTTCCAAGATGTGCCACTGATAAATCACTGCTGCTCATTGTGCTGAAGAAAAACTGGCTTTCTCACCTTGTGTTCTTGCTTATGCTCTCTCCGGTAAATTGTGCATTAGACTACAATTACTCCCATCTACTGCATTATCTACCGCATTTCTTCAACTGGGATGATAAAAATGCTTTTATTTTTATGTTTTCCTTACTTAAGCTTAACATCTGGAACCACTTTTTTTTTTTTTTTTTTTTTTTTTTTTTTAATGAGAGGGAATTGAAAGCAACTCAGGAATTAATGTGAACATGACATGGGGAAAACACAAATCTTTTGTAAAAGTCAATTGTGCACTTGCCTGAGAAGAAAGAAAGAAGAAATTCTATCTAGAAAATGCCCACTGTGGCTAAAGTCTTTCAGATTCTTTCAGTAGATAAATTAATTGAGGAAGATGGGAGATCTTCATAAAGCTATAGCCACCAGTGGGTGACTAATTGTTATCATTTAGGAAAAAGAAGTCCATGAGGAGTTTGCACAAGACAATATAGCTATAGGTGAGTATTGTTAGCATTATGTGATTAATGAATTTAAAGAACACACAATTCCTTTGTTAACACTGCAGTGAACACAGCTTAATATATTCTCAAAGAACATGGCAATATCTGTAGTCCAGCTAAGATATTTTATATATATATATATATGTATATATATATATGCATAAAACAACCTATGCCACCCATTCATACCTAGGCGCTGGCAGCAGGTGGGAGCAGCAGGGAAGTTCCAGCAAGCTCCAACTAACCCACCATGGAGAGAGTTCCCACAGCTCCATGGAGAGGGGAGCACACACTGGAGCAGGTTTGCTCAGGACTTGTGACCCCAGGGGGGATCCACACTGCAACAGCTCAGGAGCCACAGTTCCTGAAGGGCTGCACCCTATGGAAGGGACCCAGGCTGGAAAAGTTTGTGAAAAACTGCAGCTCGTGGGCAGGCCTCACGTTGGGATGGTTCACTGAGGTCTGACTGCTGTGGTGAGACCCCACACTGAAGCAGGGGAAGAGTGTGAAGAGCCTTCCAGTGGGGCAAACTACCACAATCACTTTTCTGTTTTCTCACATAATTCCTTCAATGTAATAAGGTTCATTATCATATATGAACATAAATTATATATGCATGACTAAAGCCAAAAAGATTTTGAGTAGAGAAAGACAGCAATTCTGAATTTGCTTCTCAGTGCTGCATAGGTGGCAGATATAAAAACGTTGCTATTCATGTCAATACATTACCAATGAAAGGCTTGTAAAGATCAAATCAGAGCAGTAACCTGTGAAGAAGGCACTTCAGTCTTAAAAAAGACACCAAAGAGCCATAAAAAGATTAAAGTAATTTTGAATATAAGTAACTTTATCACTGAAGTATCAATTATGCATATATCAAAACAACTAAAGGTTACAGTACAAATGGTAACAACAAAGTAAAAGATAACTCTCATTTTGGCTCAATACCAGTGTGAAAACGCACTCTAATGGAGTCTGTTAATCAGTTCCTGGCTTTTGTTCCATGAAGCTGCTTTATCTCCCAGGCAATAGCTGCTGAGTGTCATGAACATTTCTGTGATGTCTGCTTCAAGACGGAGAAAAAAGGTATGTGTAAGATTATGTGCCTCTGTAAAATGACACACTGTTTGCAATTATAAGATTTTTAATGTAATTCAGTATGATGTAAGCAGCATATGTATGTGCCTGTGTGTGCATATTTGCATTTCTATTCAATATGTATGTGTCCATGCACAATCTAAATTTTAATCTAAAAATCTGCAAAACAGGTTGTGAATAACTTTTTCAGTGCAAGTACCAAGCACATAGCCTATCCAGCTAATCTCAACAGAGGTGCCTATGTGTGTAACTGTACTCCAAGTGCACCCAGACTTGGCTGCATGGCGCTAAGTATGCACTTGTCATGTCATCTGTTTTACACTTTATATGAGAAGGAATATATTCTTTTTCTTAGTCTTTGAACAGAAAAAAATAATATTATTAAACTTAAATTATGTTGCCAGTATAGTTATTCTGAGAAACCTTTTCATCTAAATCAACTTAGTAAGTACTGTTCATATATTATAATAGCACATAAACTCACACAGGAATTTTTCTGTACCTGTACTGCCTTTCTTCCTTTTCATATTCAGATTAGATTCTGTAAATTGTGATTAGATTGCATTATATATAACGATAAACAATCAAAAGATAGAAAAGAATGGCATTTGTTAACAAACATACGTTGTCAATTTACTGAATTTTCTTCCTCCTTCTATCATTGTTATGCATAAATAGTCTCGAGACTTTATCAAACTTTAGAAGTCAAGTTCACTCATTTGCTGTTCTAAGACAGACTTATTTCCTTCAGTGATCATGCTATATATTTCTGCATCTGTTCCCCTGTGAATTCATATCCTTACATGCTAAAATAATGCCATATGTAATGAAATCTGTGCTAGTGGCTTCCATATTTTGGAGGCTAAAGTGAGTTGGTGGAAATTCCCATTTAGTTGACACAATTTGTGAAAGGTAGATCTTTGTTGACTGTTATTTCTGTGTATTTATTCTTTTAATACACAATTGCAAATATTACCTCATTCGCTTGTGAGTATTCAAAATTATGAGCTACTCTTCCTCACAGTTATAAAAGTACCTCCACATCTTCACTTTTCTTTCCAGTATCTGTCTTGTCTTATCCCCCATCATAGCTATTCTTATAACTATGTCAATGAGCATCTGTTTTGTTTATATTGTTGAATAAATGATCTCTAGAAAATACTGAGATATGAGAGAATTAATCTGTCATAAAAAAATCCAAACTATTATGAAATACATCTCATGAATTGATATCAGAGGGAAACAAATAAGGGTAATGTTCAAACCATCAGTGCTTTGCATTAAGTTAGTGGTAGGACTGGAATTTTTAAGTGAGACCGTTTTTAAGTTCACCCATCCTAATTTTGTCTACATTGTTTGAGAGTCTGAAAAACTCACAAAAGAGATGAAATTTGATGAATCAGAGACAGTGTTTTAACTGTGAGATAGTTACATTCTGCTTAAACTAAGTATTCAATCTATCATCTCAAATGATTTGAGGGTCTATATGAAAGTTTCTATGTTTATGGAAGTTTTAGACCCTCATTTATTTACTCCAGATTCACAGTGTTTAATTTTGAGCTCTGGATTATCCTATTATAAAATAAATAATAAATATAAAATAAAATATTAAGAGACTTTACCATATTAAGCTATAAAAGTATTTGAAACTATTTTAAGGTGAGGATTCAAAAGCCCTTCCTAAGTATCTAGCACTCAGGGAAAAAAAATAAAGGCACTTTGAGAATTGTGCATATGCTATTTTTACTCTTTTAATGAGAAGATCTTCACAAAGTGGGAGAAAGCTCAGTTTTAAGGATTTCCCACATTGCTTCACAAGCTGCAATTTTAATAATGAATAGTATTCAGTAATCTCTTTGTGATAGTAGAGCAACTGTGATGTCCAGAAACTGTATGAAATTTTTAATTTCCTTGAAAAAGAACTTAAAATGATATTAAGATATGATAAACGCGTGTAGCTGAAATTGAATATTTGAAAATAGTTTAGCATCCTGGGTTCAGCAGTAGCAGCTACTTTTTCTCCTTAGTAGCTGGTGTAGTGCTGTGGTTTTGACTTCCGGCCTGGGAACAGCACTGATAACACCAATGCTTTTAGCTGCTGCTCAGTAATGTTTACTCTGACCAAGGACTTTCTGAGTCTCATGCTCTGCCAGGGAGGAGGGAAAGCCAAGAGGAAGCAGAGACAGGACACCTGACTCAAACTGACCAAAGAGGTATTCCATATGACAGCACATCATGCCCAGGATGTAAAAACTGGAGGTAGCTACCCGGAAGGGTTGGTTCACTGCTCAGTTGGGCTTGGTATCGATTGGTGGGTAGTGAGCGGTTGTATTCTCTTCCCTTGTTATTTCCCTTGTCATTATTATTATTGGTGGTAGCAGTAGTGGTTTGTGTTATACCTTGTTGCTGGACTGTTCTTATCTCAACCCATGGGAGTTACATTCTTTCGATTCTCCTCCCCATCCCTCTGGGAGTGAGGGGGACGAAGGAGGGGTAGTGAGACAGTGGTTATGTGGTACTGAGTTACCTGCTGAGCATAAACCATGACAGTTCTTTTAGGTGCCCAAGTGGGGCACAAAGGTTTGAAATAATGACAGATCTCACCAGAGTGTGTCTAATTGTATTTGTGATAAGCATTCATTGTTTCAGGTTAATAGTCACTCCTCACAATGCTGATTTATTGACTCTCGAAGTTGTTGCTCTGGTTCTCATGGTTTCTTACCTTACAGCTGGTATTTGCTGTGTTAGTGTTTATCGGCTGGGGGACTTGGGCTAAGGTTCTTTTTCATTGTACTGTATGGTAATGACTTGTAATACAACAGAACCATTGATCATGAAACTGATCTGGCTTGCGTTCCCATTGTGGTCAGCACCTCTATACTTTGGGAGGTATATAATAGAAGTGTTTAGCAATTACACATCTTTTTTCCCCTCCTCAGGTGGTCAACCTGTGAAGAAGATATTCCCTTACATTCCCAGCTCCCCCACCAGACCATTTACAGCATCATTTGAGAGTTCAGAAGGTTTTGAATGGCCTTTGAGTATCCTTGAGACCTGCCTGCTGATTGTGATGGGGATCACCATGTTGGCGTGCATACAGAGCGTGTTTTACCCACAACAATCTTGCCTGATCTCAAAAGTAAAGCAGGGTCAGGTTTGGGCCTTGTCTAGGGTTAGATGAAGATACAGGAGGACCAAGACATTTTCCCCGAGGCTAGATAGTCATGAGTGACAGAGTGTATGAGATAGTATGAGCAAGTATCTAGGCCAGTGGGCCCCTCCAGTGCTTTGGAATTTCACCACTGAACAAGTGCAAAATCCAGAGAAAATTGGTAAAACATTTAAATGAGGTATGTTGTTATCCCAGTCATACCAGAGAGGGACAAATCATGACAACACGCTTGGCCTATGCTTACAGAGCCCTGTTCGACACTATCCAGCACCTTCAAAAGGAAAAAAGATGTCCCTGGATCTGATGGCAAAGCAATAGACAGCGCAGCTACTCCAGCTCCAAGCACAGAAGCTACACCACCTGCCAGCGACAAGTACAGTAGCTACTCAAACGTTGGCCACAACAGGCAGCAGAGCTATTCCAACTCCAAGTACAGCTGCTACACCAGCCCCAGAGACAAGTACAGTAGCTACCCAAACTTCGACAGCAGCAGACAGTGCGGCTAATCCAACTCCAAGTACAGCAGCTACATTAGAGGACCAATTCGTGCCAATATCTGTTGCGTCTGCAAGCAAGGGGAAAAGCAAAAAAGAGGAAAGAAAGAGGAAGGAAGATGAGGAAACAATGTACTCACCACGTGGGACAGCATCTGACCAGGAGTTATTAGTATGTGAATCAGAGGAAGAAGAATAAGAGGTGACCTTTTATTCCATAAAAGGAATAAGATCAAGGGATCTGCATAGGAGATTCAATTTTTGGAAAAAAAATGGCAAGACGGACATCACAGGATCCTCACAGATGTGATCAACAAGTTAACAGTAACGTCTCCACCAGCTAATAAGAAATAAACACAAGCTTTCTTGGGTGCGGTGGGGTTCTGGAGGATGCACATCCCAAATTACAGTTTAATTGTAAGCCCTCTCTATTATGTGACCCGGAAGAAAAATGATTTTAAATGGGGCCTTGAGCAACAACAAGCCTTTGAGAAAATTAAAAGAGATAGTTCATGCAGTAGCCCTCGGACCAGATCAGACCAGGCCAGATGTTAAAAATATACTGTACACCGCAGCTGGGGAGAATTGACCTACTCGGAGCCTCTGGCAGAAAGCTGCAGGGGAAACTCGAGGTCGACCCCTCGGCTTTTGGAGTCAGGGATACAGAGGATCTGAGGCCAGCTATACCCCAACTGAAAAAGAGATACTAGCAGCCTATGAAGGGCTTCGAGCTGCTTCGGAAGTGATTGGCACTGAAGCACAGCTCCTCCTGGCACCCCGGTTGCCCGTGCTGGGCTGGATGTTCAAAGGCAGGGTCTCCTCTACACATCAGGCAAACAATGCTACATGGAGTACATGTACTGCACTAATTACACAACGAGCTCAAATAGAAATCCCAGTCATACAGGAATTCTAGAAGTCATCATGGACTGGCCAGAGGGTAAAGATTTTGGAATGTCACCAGGGAAGGAGGTGATGTGTGCTGAAGGGGCCCCACCATAAAATAAACTGTCAGAAAGTGAAAAGCAATATGCCTTGTTTACTGATGGGTCCTGCCATATTGAGGGAAAGAATCGGATATTGAAGGCAGCCATATGGTATCCTTGACAGCAAGTTCCAGAAACTCCTGAAGGGGAGGGTGTATTGAGTCAGTTTACCAAGGTGAAAGCCATCCAGCTGGCCTTGGACATTGCTGAACGAGAAAAGTGGACAGTACTTTATCTCTCTACTGACTCCTGGATGGTGGCGAATGCCCTGTGGGGGTGGTTGCAGCAATGGAAGCAGAACAACTGGCAACACAGAGGTAAACCCATCTGGGCTGCTGCACTGTGGCAAGACATCGCTGCCCGAGTGCAAAACCTGGTGGTCAAAGTACGCCCCGTAGATGCTCATGTACCCAAGGGTCGGGCCACTGAGGAACACCAGAACAACCAACAAGTGGATTAGGCTGCTAAAATTGAAGTGGCTCAGATGGACTTAGATTGGTAACATAAGGGTGAATTATTTTTAGCCCAGTGGGCCCACGACACTTCAGGCCATCAGGGCAGAGATGCAACATACAGATGGGCTCGTGATCGAGGGGTGGACTTAAGAATGGACACTATTGTCCAGGTTATTCATGACTGTGAAACATGTGCTGCAATTAAGGGAGCTAAACAGTTAAAGCCTCTTTGGTATGGAGGACGATGGCTGAAGTACAAATATGGGGAGGCTTGGCAGATTGATTATATTACACTCCCACCAACCTGCCAAGGCAAGCGTCGTGTGCTTACCATGGTGGAAGCAACCACCGGATGGTTGGAAACATACGCCGTGCCCCACGCCACTGCCTGAAACACTATCCTGGGCCTTGAGAAACAGATTTTGTGGCGACACGGCACACCAGAGAGACTTGAGTCAGACAATGGGACTCATTTCCGGAACAGCCTGATAGATACTTGGGTCAAAGGGCATGGCATTGAATGGGTATATCACATCCCCTACCATGCACCAGCCTCCGGGAAAATCAAACAGTGCAATGGGTGGTGGGGCTTTCAAACATTGGGATACACATTTACCAAAGGCCACCTGGTTGGTCAACACCAGAGGATCTGCCAACAGAGCTGGTCCAGCCCAGTCAGAACTTCTACGTACTGTAGAAGGGGACAATGTTCCTGTGGTGCACATAAAGAATTTGCTGGGGAAGGCAATCTGGGTTATTCCTGCTTCAGATAAAGGCAAACCCACTCGTGGGATTGCTTTTGCTCAGGGACCGGGATATACTTGGTGGGTAATGTGAGAAGATGGGGAAGTCCGATGTGTACCTCAAGGAGATTTGATTTTAGGAGAAAACAGCCAATGAACTCAATTACATGCTGTTGCTTGTTATGTAATGTGGTTTTTTTATAGCCCATCAACTAGATATCTTCAAGCCATGACACCCTGTCCTGGATTCAGCAGCAGCAGTCATTTTTCTCCTTCTTGGTAGCTGGTGGAGCACTGTGTTTTTGATTTTGGGCCTGGGAACAGCACTGATAACACCAGTGTTTTCAGTTACTGCTTGGTAATGTTTTGGTCTGACCAAGGACTTTCTGAGCCTCATGCTATGCCAGGGAGGAGGGGGAGCCGGGAGGAAACAGAGACAGGACACCTGACCCAAACTGACCAAAAAGGTTGTTCCATACCACAGCACATCATGTCCAGGGTGTGAAAACGGAGAGCAGGGACATGGAAGGGTGTGGTGGATTTGGGGGGTTTGCTGCTGGGGGGTGCACTGGCTGGATCAGGTTTGGTGAGCAGTTGTATTCTTTTTCCTTGTATTTCTCTTGTATTATTATTGATGGTAGCAGTAGTGATTTGTGTTATACTTTAGTTACTAAACTGTTCTTAACCTGTGCAAGTTGCATTTTTTTTTTCAATTCTCCTCCCCATCCCCCCGGGACTGGGGGAAGAAAAAAAGGGGAATGAGTGAGTGAGTAAAACTTAGTGAGTTTTAGAGGCTTAAACCACGACAGACCCCTTCCACTAGACCATTTTGCTCAAAGCCCCATCCAATCTGACCTTCAACACTTCCAGGGATTGGGTAACCACAGCTTTTCTGGGCCACCTGTTCCAGTGCCTCACCAGTCTCACAATAAAGAATTTCTTCCTAATATCTAATCTAAATTTATGCTTTTTCACTTCAAAGCAATTCTCCTTTGTCCTATCACCACATGCCCTTGCAAAAAGCCTTTCTCAAGATTTCTTGTAGGCCTCCTTTAGGTATTTCGGAAGATTGCTCTAAAGTCTTCCTGGAGCCTTCTCTTCTCCAGGCTGAAGAAATCCAACTCTCTCAGCCTGTCTTCATAGGAGAAGTGCTCCAGCCCTCTGGTCATCTTTGCGGCCTTCCACTGGACTCACTTCAGCAAGTCCACATCCTTATCATGATGAAGGTCCCACAGCTGAATTCAGTACTCCAGGTGAGGTCTCACAAGAGTGAGGTAGAAGGGGAGAATCACCTCCTTCAGACTGCTGGTCACACTCCTTTTGATCCAGCTGAGCAGAGAGCTGACTTTCAGGGCTGCAACACACACTTGCAGCTCATGTTGAGCTTCTTGTCTAGCAACACCCCTAAGTCATTTTCCTCAGAGCTGCTCTCAGTCCAGCCTCAGACCATGCTGCTTTTGTTCTTTGGATTGCCCCAGCTCACATGCAGGACCCTGTATTTGATCTTGTTGAACTTCATGAAGTTCTCACAAGCCTACCTCTCAAGCCTGCCAAGGTCTTCCTGGATGGCATCCTTCTCACATCATGTAGGCTGCAGCTTGGTGTCATTGGAAAATTTCCTAAGAATGCACTCACTTTATCATGTCATTAGTCTGTCAGCTCTTTAGTTTTTGTGATTTTTTAGTCATCCTCAACTTCCTCTCTTCATTAACTTTCTCAGTGGCGCAATGTATTCTGCATATTTTGCAGTTCCCTTAATTAAAATCATACATATTTCTCTAATGATTATTTTTATAAGCACTATAGGTGTACTATAAGTGCTCCACTATAAGAACTTGTCGTGGTTTAAGCTTACCAAAACATTACCAAGCAGTAACTGAAAACACTGGTGTTATCAGTGCTGCTCCCAGGCCCAAAATCAAAAACACAGTGCTGCACCAGCTACCAGGAGAAAAATGACTGCTGCTGCTGAACCCAGGGCAGTACTACAAGTACTACACTTTCTGCATATCCATGTAGTAGCAAGATGGCATAGCAAAAGTAGCTGCACTTCCCTTACTGTCTTGTGGCACATGACTTCAGATCACTTCAGAAAGAAACACATCTGATGATTATGAATTTGATATTAACTACTTGGACTCTCTGGGATCTAAGAAAGAGGATTTAACCTGTTGGCCAGAGCCATGGCCATGTTATTAATAATGCTTGTGTGTGAGCAACCTCTCATGATTCAAGCCCAGCTGGTAACTCAGAACCATGCTCCTCCTCTTTTTTTCTCCCACTCCCTGTGGGATGGGAGGAGAATCAAAAGAATGTAACTCCCACGGGTTCAGATAAGAACAGTCCAGTAACTAAGGTATAACACAAACCCACTGCTGTTACCGCCAATAGTAATAATGATAAGGGAAATAACAAGGGAAGAGAATATAACCGCCCACCACCCGCCGACCGACACCCAGCCCAACCGACCACTGATCTGGGCCTTCCAGGTAACTCCTCCCGGTTTATATAGTGGGCATGACATACTATGGTATGGAATACCCCTTTGGCTAGTTTGAGTCAGGTGTCCGGTCTCTGCTTCCTTCTGGGTTCTTGTGCCCCTCCTCATTGGCAGAGCAGAAGAGACTGAGAAGTCCTTGATCAGGGTAAGCATTACTTAGCAACAACTAAAATATTGGTGTGTTATCAGCATTGTTCTCAGATTAAAGCTGAAACACAGCACTGCACTAGCTACTGGGAAGGATAAAACTGTTACAGCTGAACCCAGGACAAACCTGACGCAGCAGTCTCAGGCTTGTTTGAACAGGACTAGTTGTTCAAAAAAAGGCTACGCATATTCTTTTGTAGCATAGACATACCTCTATTTTTGAACAAAATATATTTGCTGTACAAGCTATAATTAAATGTGAGCTATAAGTTTCCCTTGAGCTTTCTATTTTAGGTCTTCACAGTTTTCTGAATCTTTGTATATCACACTAACATTTGTTTGGTATGGTATAACCTTGCATCTAAACCATTTTTGGAAAATATGAGTCAAGTTCCTGTTATTATTTCTCCATTTTATTAAAGATAGACTAAGGGCTTTAGGGAGAGTGATAGAACTACACTTTAATGCACTTAGAAGAAAATGCATAGATTTCTACAAAAACAGCGTATGAAAGAGTCATAGAATATCACCTGCAAAGCACCTGCTTAAGAAGCAGTACCTTGACCAGAAAAGAGAAACAAAAACAACCAAGCAAACTCACCCTTAAGTCACATAGGACCTCAGTATCCTTTATATTAAGCTCTTTAATGCCTCAGAAATACTTTTTCCAATATATTTCCACTAAAGTTAAAATTTAGATACCCTCTTGAGAAAGGACATATTCTGAAATTTCATTGCTTATCTAACTGCACACTATATTATTCAAATAAAATCATATTAACAGCAAAAGCTGAATAAATTTTTCTTCAGACTACTTTCAATACAAAAAAAATGAAAAAGGATCTTAGAATAATAGAAGAACCCTGGTTGGAAGGGATCTAGAAAGATTGATCATATGTACTAAACTCTCTTGAAAAGGGAGTGAAGTGTATTGTATGCCCAAAATATGTTGCATCATATATGAAAAGGAATGCTCTTTGAAACCTTTAGATGGCCTTCAACCAAAGGAGACTATAAGAAGGATGCACTGAAAGAGAATCTCCTGTAATCCAGTTGAGAATTTCCTCCTTTTCATAACTTACAGTGCAATTGGGCTCAGTCGTCTACTGAGGTCCTTCTAAAGATACATAGCTTGAATGGACAATTTATGTGCATCACTCTGACTTTTGCAAACATGTATATATTCATGTTTCAATTCAATTGCTTACAGGGTAGCATTTTTCATCATTTGAGAGGCCCTATACTATCACAGGCAGCCATCTGGGACTTGCAGATGTGACTCAAGTATATCAGGAAATTCATGCCCTCCTGAAACAGAAAGAGGGGGCCAGATAGATGGAGTCTTTGAAATGTGAAAATCTTTTTTGACACATTTGTGTTTTCTTCCTTTTTACCCAAACAGGAAAAAATCAAACAAACAATAAAAAAAAAAAAAGGAACAAAATAAAGAAACCACAACAAAACAAAAATTTGAGAAAATCTGTGAAACTAATAATATATAAAGTCATTCTTGTGAGCCATGGGAGATATGTAATCCAGCTGCCACATGTAAACCTCAAAGTCAGTACTTTGATCTTATATATGTGTACTACATTAGCTTACAATGCTTTGTTTGGTACTTTATATAAAAAATATTCTTCCTGACTTTCTGGGTGCTCACTATCAAATTAAACATTCATTAGTTAAAAGCTGGAATCCAAACATTTTGCAAACACCATTGTTTTCTGTTATTGCAACAGTTCGAGTTTCTGATTGCTTGGGAAAAGGCACTGGCTGTTTTAACTGAAATACAGTGAAGTAGTTTCATGTTCATTTCCTTCAAATAAGTCCAAACCGCAATTGGACATATATACACAATATTTTGTGTGTATTACTATGCCTTTCACATGACTTTTCTCATTATTGTTGTTAGGGTTAATTCTTACATAAACTGAGAGGTTTTAAAATCAACAAGAATACTTTTAAAAAATTAAAGTGCCATAAACCCAGCTATTCCAATACTATAAAACGTAAAGAGAAAAACAATATTATAAAAGTGAAATAACTGTACTAAAACCCCCTAAGGCTTACAGACTACTACCAAATAATCAAGTGAACTTTAAAAAAAAATAATCATGTCTAGGAATAGAATAACAAAATGGATGTGTGACTCCTAACTTCTATGTCCTAACTTTTATTTATTTGTACTATCTAACAGAAATTCATAATGGTAATAATACTTTTATATCTTTATGCAAATGATTTTTGAACTAACAAAGGAAATAAATACATGTGTTGGTTCTTTTAGCCTAAACTTTGCAAATTTAAAATTACATACAGTGGAATGACACATTGTAAATTTCACCCAGTTATTTGTTGGCCTAACACCATTAAAATCAAGACTGCTCTGACAATTTACACAGCTTAGAATCTGCCTTGCCATTATAAATGTTAATATTGATAAAACACTGTGTACGTAAGCAATTTTGCTTTTATCTCCATTACAATTTTCTCAGTCCAATCAGTAGATATTAGGCAGAGACATCTTTAGACTGCTTTTAATCTCCTATTTACTTCAATGAAACGACATTTTTCACTACAGCAATAATGAATTGGGAGACTTTCAGACATCTTCATTGTCTTATTTTTCTAAAAAAACATACAAATTCCAGGGCATGTTATCATCCTGCTACTTAAAGAACTTCTGCTATGTTGCAGTAATGTCTTTCACAGTCAGACCTTGAAACGGTCATTCACGCTTTTGTTATTTTAAGATTAGAGTATTGCAATTCCCTGTTGGCTGCTTGCCCAATAGGATGCTGCATAAACTCCAGCTGGTTCAGAAAGCAGTTGCCAGGTTTCTCTTGTAAAAGGACAATATAAGCATATTTCATCCTTTTAGAAATCGTTGCCCAGATTGCCAGTTCAACAACATATTGATTATCAAAGTTTCCTCCCCATTTTGCAGCAGCACATGCCTTTTTTCTAATACACTTTATCAATATTTTATTTTAAGCCCATGTCTATGAAGCAAGATCCAATAAGGAAAATATTCAGTTTGTCCCAAGGTCGCCTTGTAAATTTTAGTGAGATACTATGCAGGATTGGTTGCACTGCTTTTTTTCCATTAAATGTAAATGATCCCAAGTTTCAGTATAGATTTTTATATAGAACTACTCATTTGGGTCAATGGAATGTCACAGGTTTTTACCAGCTGAGAATCTCGTCCTTGATTTCAATATCCTATTTAATTGCCTTTATGTTTGATCGAATTAATTACAAAGTCAGAGGGCTTTGCTATTTTCTCTCAAGTTTATGTTCTAATGTGCACTTTGGACTAGGACTCTGCATCTGAATGGTTTCCGTTTGAGTTCATCACAGAACAAATCCTCACAGATAAAAATGAACTCAAAAGGGAAAAAAAATGTTGACTTTTTCTCTTGTAGCTTATACTGCTTGACAAAGCTTTACAATTCAGCTTTTACAAATTGAACAAAACCTCATTTCAGATACAAAGGACACCTGGAAAAAAATAAATATGTTACTGAAATTACATTAAAACATACAAAAAAATAAGAGAGTATTTAAGTATCATAGTATTTAAGTTTAATTATCTTAGTATTTAAGAAACAAATTACTTCAAACAAATGTAAATTCTATATTTTACATGGGTAAAATGTGATTAAATTATTTGCCAATCTACAAGAATTAATAATCTATTAATGTCTTAAACTGACTTACTTTTAATAGTCCCACATAGTGAAGAATTAATTTCTGGGTTTGTTGATTTTTTTTTTTTCTTTCTCTTTTATGAGCAGGAGAGGATTAGCAGCAATTGTAAGGGAGAAACTAGTGTTTTTACTGAAAAAGTCTTAGTTTCAGCAGATGTTGTGCAGACAAAAGGCATTGCCAACTGGAGGAGTGGTTTATGAGATTCTTCACTTTGAAGGCTGCAGGTCTTTTCAGAGATTATTTTTCAAAAGCATTGAACTTCTTAGAAGAAGTGACTGGTGTGATTTCCAGAAAGCCCTAAAGATGTTAAGGGCAGCTTGCAGAAAGGAACTGAAAAGCTCACCTGCGCTCCTAAAACCACTGATCCCAGGAAATGATCCTTCTCTCTAAGCCAAATTATTTGGAGTAGCTCATGTTCACCTGTCTCTAGAATGGGGCTTCTGAGGGCAGACAGGGCCCCTTCACAGCCTTGCCCATTGGAGGCTTCCTCTGGATCCAGCATACAGATCCTATGGCTTCATTGCTGTTATTTTTTTTTAAACTGACCAGTGCTGCAATTTCGGCTGTAATGATAGCAAGAACTGCATGGCCCCAGAAGAATGTTAAGTATGGGACTGAGAGTACTGAAGATATGGCTTTGCAGTGGGTGTGGAGTTGTGCAACAGTGCTTAAAAACACAAAGCATGATATCTTAGCTAGGCAGCTGAGTAGAAGCTATGGATGTGTGCATGTAGTGATTTCTTCTAAGAGTACATTAAACATGTCATGGCACATTAAATATGCCATGCATCACATTAGACCCCATTGTGGTCCTATGTTTATCATCCCAGTTGTTAAAATATTTTAGCTTCTGAGGTATCAAGACCATGCAGAATAGGTTTTGGTTTCTCTCTGTTTCTCTTAAAAATCAGGTTATGATCTTATTTCGGTTTGCTCCTTTTGGCATCTGAAACAGGAATAGCTGCCTAGTTTGTAATTCTGATCTTGATGCTGCTTTAAGCTTCTATGGTTACCTAAAACTGTCCTGTTCTTTGTGATGGCCTATTTTCCTAAAATTATTTTGGGAAAAAAGAATAAAAAGGGCTCCCTGTTAACACTTTATAACATTTGTGTCACGAATGAGCAAGGAAGTTTTTTTCAGGAGAAGATTATATGTTGTTTCAAAGAAAAAAACTGCAACAAATAATTAAAATTACATGATTACACATTTATTTGCACAATATTACAGTATCTTGCACTGCTGTTTTCCAGAATCTTAGATAATAAATACATATACAAAAGTGGGCATTGTAGATTGTTGATTCTGGTCAAAAAGACAAGACATAAGAAAATATACATAAGAAATTACATATATTGCTAATAGCATTAATTTCTCTAACAAAGTACCAGTACAAGACTTTTATTTGCATATCATGTAAATTCTATGAATATTATATAACAAATTGCACCTTGTTCTTCTGTAGCATTATTAGAATCATAGAATAGTTAGGGTTGGAAAGGACCTTAAAATCATCTAGCACCAACCCCCCTGCCATGGGCAAGGACACCTCACACTAAACCATGCCACCGAAGGCTCTGTCCAACCTGGCCTTGAACACTGCCAGGGGTGGAGCATTCGCAACTTCCCTGGGCAACCCATTCCAGTGCCTCACCACCCGCACAGTAAAGAATTTCTTCCCTATATCCAATCTAAACTTCACCTGTTGAAGTTTGAACCCATTACCCCTTGTCCTATCTCTACAGTCCCTCATGAAGAGTCCCTCCCCAGCATCCCGACAGGCCCTCTTCAGATACTGGAAGGCTGCCATGAGGTCTCCACACAGCCTTCTCTTCTCCAGGCTCAACAGCCACAACTTTCTCATCCTATCTTCATACGGGAGGTGCTCCAGTCCCCTGATCATCCTCGTGGCCCTCCTCTGGACTTGTTCCAACACTTCCATGTCCTTTTGATGTTGAGGACACCAGAACTGCACACAGTACTCCAAGTGAGTTCTCACAAGAGCAGAGGAGAGGGGCAGGATCACCTCCCTCAACCTTCTGGTCACAATCCTTTTGATGCAGCCCAGGATATGCTTGGCTTTCTGAGCTGCAAGTGCACACTGAAGCCAGCTCATGTTCATTTTTTCATTGACCACCACCCCCAAGTCCTTCTCGGCAGGGCTGCTCTGAATCTCTTCTCTGCCCAACCTGTAGCTGTGCCTGGGATTGCTCCGACCCAGATGTAGGACCTTGCACTTGGTAAAACTTCATCAGTTTTGCATCCGCCCACCTTGCAAGCGTGTCGAGGTCCCTCTGGATGGCATTCCTTCCCTCCAACATTATCAACCGAACCACACAGCTTGGTGTCATTGGTCACCTTCATGGTGCCGCGGGTTTTTGAGATGGCCCCTGACTTGTGCATGTGCTAGACATCTTGGTTCATGTTACAAGATGGGCCAGGTGAGCAGCTGACATCACCACGGATTCTTGGTGCCCAGCCATGGCTTCTCAACACCTAGTGGTGCTGCAATAATGAGTTTGAAGCAGAGAAATGAGGAGGCTTTTCATTGTTTTCTGCATACTGGCAATAGATAATCTCTTATGGTACTCCTTGCTGAGAGGAAAGAATTATTTTCTTTTTGTTTTTGTTTTCTTAAGGAAGAGGGCAAGGAGAGAGAGAAATTATGGACTTTCTGTACATTTTTCTTAATAATTTAAGCAAAAATGTGGTGTACTGCTGATGAAAATGAAAACTAAAATTTATATTAAAGGCTAATAAGTGTTACTTAATTAAGTAGAGAAAAATATTTAATTGAACACATAAATTGAGAGCAAAACATGGTATGGATATGTTTTGCTTCCTAGAAACAGGAAAAGCAGTAAATGCACGATGCACTTTTAAAAATATTCTTTGTGTGCATGGATGTGTACTAGGCATTCTATGCAGAGCATGATATAAAAGCATAGTTTTTTCTAGCATTCTGTAATGGTGTGTATGTATTTTATATACATATATTAAAATTATAGCATTTAATCAGAGAGTAGTGATAAGGCTGTTGAAGGGTAACATAGAATCCTAGAATAGCTAGGGTTGGAAAGGACCTTAAGATCATTTAGTTCCAACCTCCCTGCATCCAAATTATGAACAAATATGCAGTGCACATATGAAGCGCAACAGTTCTCTTCTGAAAGTGCTGTAGCTGTTGCTTAATTAGATGACTACCTGCAAAAGTGAAATTAAATGTTATCTTAAAACTTGTTTTTGTAAACTGAAATGTATTTTCAGTTAATTTATTTTCAGTGTCCTTTGATTAATTAGGCTATTAGAGTAGTGCAGTAGGGAACAGTAAAGGAGACATGAGATCAGTATTGTTGCATTTTCAAAGCATTTTCTATATATTCTGAGTTACTTTTTGTTCTTCATGAAATATATTCTCAAATTCAGGTTCTTTATAAAGTTGAATCAGGAACAAGTAAGACTTCAGGCCTTGTGAAGGAAATCACACTAGATGAACATAGTGGTCTTTATGGCCTTAAAATATCTTCATTTTCTGAAATACCAGGAAAAAAAAAACCCCTTACCTAATGCTGGACAGAGATAGCTGTCTATGTCTGAGCTGGTTCTTTTACAGACAATGGAGAAAAAAAAGGTGTGTTTCAGGACAATTCAGCTTACCTTGCTTAGTAATATCTAATTCTCTGCATTGACTGTAAAGAATTGTGGGGCCACAAAATCAAGCATCCCTGTTGTAAAGATTCACATTTACATTTGATCACTTTAATTCCTGTAAAACAATGAAGAAGGATTAGCAATATCAGAATTTCTGGAGTTCTCTTTCTCTCTAATCTGATTAACACTTCCCAGAGAAACACACACACAGGCATACACAGAAGGCTGTATCACAGACCTTTACTTACCACTCTCTCAGCTGTTAATCCAGCTACCTGAAATTGAGTAATTCATGCTTACAAAGGTAATAATTATTTAGCCTGACTTAAGAACTAAAGGTTTATTATCTCAACATATAAATAAAACCAAAACCTATAACTGCACCTACAGTTGGGTTCATTTTTTTCAAGGAAAATATTTCATAGAAAATATTGACACTATATGTTCGCTACTGTTTCATTTTCAGTCACAAATTATGTACTTGAAGTTTGGCTGATTTTGTTGTCATACTTCTTTTTCCTTAGGGCTACATCTTCAAAAGGATACTTTTTACTTTTATCTTCATTTGCCTCCATGCTTCATATGATTTTAAAGGAACTGCCTTCCTCTTACAATACTATGATTGATTAGTCAGAGAAAATTTATTTTCTATAACTTTTGTCATTGAACTGGTCAGTTTCAGACAGCTTGACAAAATAGGCTGAAATTATATATATACTAAGATGATGCAAGACTAGTTTTTGTTTGCACAATACACAATAAGCACAATTTTGCCACGTGGCACTTTAATGCTTGATATTGTTCCATTTTTTTCCACTGTCTCATTTTATAGTAAATATAATATTGATTTTTATCATCTGATAAATCATTCAGGAAAAAACTATAGGAACAAATATTTGCAGTTCATAATGATTTTGTCTCCTAAAGCATCTGTTACCCTCAGTCTTATGGTATTTAATTCACTCTATAATTATCATTGATCAGAATTACATGGGAATACTCATTAGGTAACTGTTAAATTATAGTCAGCCTTTTCAAAAATGCTGCTGGATCAACATCAGAACAATTAGTCAAATGGAAAAGGAGATATTACTAATTTTCTATAAGAGAAACTATAAAGTCTCTTTCTTGTATCGTCAGAAAAACACTTTGTTTTTTTTCTTTAAATATCATAGTATTACAGGAAGTGAATAGAAACAAAAAGCACTAGAACTTCCAAAACATAAATGGGAGCAAATTGAAATACCCCAAATTTGTAGAACTTTTAAATATGTACTTCACACATGCCTACTGAAAAGAAGTTCATAATATTAAGTCTTGCCATTTATCAGACGCGTATCTTTGAAATGCAATGAATAACATCAGTATTACTTAAAATTCATTTCACTGGTAAGAATAAAAAGGTTCAAGTTGAAGCAAATCTAAACCATCAGTATGTATTTCAGGTGTTTGATTTTGTAAACTGATTACAGATACAGCATTATAATAGCACATTATGTCATAAAAATAACTGCAGCTATTCCCAGCTGGTGTGAGGCAGCAGTGAGCATTTGAAGACAGCCAACCACCATCACCAGTTTGGGTTCTGGTCAGCTCTACTCAAACATGTGTCACATATATCCATCTCTACCTGTATGTCTGTCTCTGACTATATAGAAAGCAAGCAAGAAAGAAGTCATTTTTTGATTAATAAAATTTCTCTCATCTAGTCCAAATATAAAATTAAAAAAAAAAAATCACTTTATTATTCTTTTTAATATATTAGGAAAAAAAAAAAATGGTGAGAGAAATAAATAAAAATCAGAATACAGCTTTAAGACCAGAGTTTTCATTGCCAGTCTGGAATTTTGACAACTTCATTATCTGTGTACAATGAAATTCTCATGGGACAGTCACAAAGGATAAATCTTCAACGCACATATAACTGAATATCAATTGAGGACTTTTTTATGTTTTTTTTTGTTTTGTTTTGTTTCATTTTTTCCTTTATTTTCTTTTTCCCATTAATAACTCAGGGAAGAAAAGTTTTCTTGCTTGAGGGGATGAAGCATTTTTCCTTATGGAAAGGAGCTTCATAGTTCAGGAGTATTTTTTTCCTGAAGAGTTAGTGAATTAAATGTGAATTTACAGGAAATTATTCAGTTCTGGATTATTTACTATTTTCCATCTCACAAATAATATATAGGACTAAAACTGAAATTATACCAGGTGCTTTTCACCTTGCACTAGGAAACTTAATCCCTTATTTAACTTTAATTGCTCTCTGAAACCTATTATTTTCCACATTCTAAACTAGATCTTTTTTGCCCAAAGTGGCTAATTAAAGAGAATCTAGATACTGCATATGCACAGAAGACTATTGAATAATACATGAAGATTGACTGAAGTAAATTTCTTCACATTTTTATCTTTTATTCATTAGGAATATTCAGGAAAACAGGATTTGCTAAGGCAAAAATAAAATGCCACCTTATTTATAGCCATTCATAGGAGACTTTTAGATGTCGTGAAATAACAATGACTAGATTTGAACATCTTGAAAGATGAAAAACATACACTATTAAGCATTTTTATTAGTTGCATCAGCTAGTGGGCATGCACACTCTGCGTTGTGGTACACTGACCTACAAATATTATTAGCCATCTTTGTGATGTATTCTTTTGCAATGCAGATCACATGTCTACAGGAAGAAATTATTGAAAATACAATAGAGATGATTCTAGCTTATTTTTTTCTGTTTGTTTGTTTGGAATCTGGGGGCCTTTTTTTGGTCGAGAGGAACCTTAGGTTATTGAAGTGCCTCTCAAGGAATTTTGCAGGAATTTCATGCATTTTATGTTTTTGAGCTGTTAGTAGTTTTAAGACATATGCTGCTTACATTAAGCTTCTTGATTAGCCAAGTATAGCTAACAGAAAGGAGTTTTGCTTGTTTGGAAACACATTATGAAAGTCTCTGAATTTAAGCTCATCAAATTCTTGCATATTTTTAAACCTAAAGTTCTCACCTTTCAGAGGCACAACTTGTGCTTCTTAGTTTGCACCCACAGACACCTCAGCCTTCCTGTGTTTAAGGAGAGATGAGCCACAGCAGTGTAGATTTGCATTAAACAACAAACATTACATTCATGGCTTTGGATATTTTTAATGTCTTTGGAGTCAAATTACTAGATTGTTGAAGGAGATTTCACCTGACATTTCAATAACAGTTTTTTAGTTAACTATTTGACTGTTTAACATGGCTGAAAAGAGATTGCTTTTACATCAGGTTTAACCAGAAGTAGAGCTTTTGATCAATATCTGTAATGGGTATGGAACAGGGTTATTGTCTGCTGTGATTTCGAGAAAGTTTCCGGACAGGGAGGTATTAGAGGTGAGGCCAGGAGATCAGTGTTACTTAGGGCACCTTTAGTGTGCCCTCTGAGGTAGGACCCAGCCTTATTTTGAAAACAACACTCTTATTACCTGCAGATGTTAGTCTCCACTATGAGGAAGTTTCTGTATGGCATTTTAGAGGCTAAGGAATATGTAAGGAACTACAGGAACACAAAACGTGTCTCTACTGTTTATAACGGCTGAGCACAATCTTTTATATGGAAAAATGTAATGGCTGTCTTCTCCAAATATAGTTATTCCTTACTGTTTTCTGTTGCAGAAATCACCCCTCTAACCAGTAGTTTCACATCACACAATCAAACTTGAAAGCACTTAGGGCAATTAACTGACAAATAATTAAAATCAGCTGCATTAGTTACCAAATAATATTGAGAAATATTTCAAAACTGACGACATATTGCAACCTGTATTGCTTAAAATGATTATATAACAGAAAATTAACATTAATGAGCACAAATATATTTTTCAGTATCTTATAATGGTTCTCTAACATAGTGAAATGGGAAGATGACTAGACAATCCTAATTTTCACCTATATTCAAGGAATGTCTCTAAAATTATGCACTTTCAGCTTCTGCTTGAGTACCGGTGTTTCAAAATACAGACTTGACAAATATATACTATTGTTAGATGTATGACATCTACTAGATATTTCCACATCTGTTTACATCACATAGTAACTAAGGCCCAACAGCCAACCAACAAAACTATGCCAAAAGAATATATGTATTTAGGAGATAGAACTACAGCTTATTAAAACATTACTATTAGATGTTCCAAGACAAAGGAGATGTCCTACGAGATAATTTGTTGTGAATGAACATGAGGAGAGAAAGATAATTTTTTCACCAAATCTATCACCACAGTAATAATTACCTTTTTTATATGCTTTCATTAAACAAGGACTATAACTGTTCAAGAAAATTGTTCTGCTTCTGCCTTTAAATTAGTTCTTAAAGTTAATTTGACTTTTCTCATCTACTTCTTTTTTACCTTAATCAGTCAGTCTTAATTGAGTCATTATGTACCATTATATTTCTTAAGGTATTTGATATTTTCTGCTGATGCACATGGCACAGTGCATTGACCAAGGTTGACAGCTGAAAAGTGTTTTTTTGTTTGTTGACTGGTTTATTATTCTTGAGGTTCAGACAGAAAAACTCATTTGCAAAAAAATTTCATTTTTTTTGTAAAATACAGACTTTTTTATGAACTAACTGCCTTTCTAGAAGTAAGAAATGGAAAAGGTCTGCTAGTTTGATTTAATCTATTTCCCTTTCAGGGCAATATTGATCTCTATCACAGATTTGTCTCTATTTTTGATGCCTAGTTTTAAAAAGGAAATAACTATGAGAAAATCTAGCTTTCGCACTAAACATAGGTTCGTGCATCTGCTTGTAAATAAGTCTTGTTTTGGAAAGTCAGTCTGCTTTCAGAAATTTAATTTCAAGCTTAATTTATAGACCTATACCTCTATCTGACATTTGACACTTCAAATGTTAATACACAGATGCAGTGTTCTCTATTTAATATATGTTCCTTGCTCCTTAAAGGTAGTGGAAGGGGTATTTTTTGCCATATCAGAAGTAGGAATCACAGTAGGTTGCAATTGCTAGCCACATAGCCTTTTTGTTGATGGTATTTGTCATGGGTTCAGCAGTAGCAGTTGTTTTTTCTCCTTCTTGGTAGCTGGTGCAGCGCTGTGTTTTTTTGATTTTGGGCCTTGGAACAGCGCTGATAACACCAGTGTTTTCAGTTACTGCTTGGTAATGTTTTGTCTGGCCAAGGACTTTTGGAGTCTCATGCTATGCCAGGGAGGAGGGGAGCCAGGAGAAAGCAGAGACAGGACACCTGACCCAAACTGACCAAAGAGGTTATTCCATACCACAGCACGTCATGTCCAGGATGTGAAAACGGAGAGAGCAGAAACCCGGAAGGGTGTGGTGGTGGATTGGGGAGTTCGCTGCTGGGGGGTGCACTGGCTGGGTCAGGCTTGGTGAGCAGCTGTATTCTCTTTCCTTGTATTTCTCCTGTATTATTACTGGTGGTAGCAGTAGTGATTTGTGTTATACCTTAGTTACTAAACTGTTCTTATCTCAACCTGTGGAAGTTGCATTATTTTGATTCTCCTCCCCATCCCTCCAGGACTGGGGTAAGAAAGAGAAAAAGTGAGTGAGTGAGAAAACTGCGTGGGGGGGGGGGTTAGAGCCTTAAACCAAGACAGTTCTTTTTGGTGTGGACAGATGTCCTTTATGCTCTAGACTAGGACCAATGATTCACATCCATTAGGCCAGCAAAAGAAAGCAATCAGATGGCAATGATTTTCAACCACTACTGGTTCAGGGTTAGATTCAAAAAGTAACTGACAATATTTCCTTGGCATAAAGGGCTAAGAAAATCCACATATATTCTGAACTACTGTCTCATTTTTTTCTATTGCAGTTCTTCATAAGCTACTTTTTTATGTGTGTCAAGTCTCATCTGTGAGGGAAGAATAATTTAGAAGATCAGTAATAGGTTGTGGAACATTTCACCTCCAGGTCACTTGTTTGAATCTAACCCTGAACCAGTAGTGATTGAAAATCATTGCCATCTGATTGCTTTCTTTTGATGGCCTAATGGATGTGAATCATTGGTCCTAGTCTAGAGCATAAAGGACATCTGTCCACATCAAAAAGAACTGTCTTGGTTTAAGGCTCTAACCCCCCCACGCAGTTTTCCCACTCACTCACTGCTCTCTCTTTCTACCACCAGTCCCGGGGGGTATGGGGAGGAGAATCTAAAGGATGCAACTTCCACGGGTTGAGATAAGAAGTTTAGTAACTATGGTATAACACAAATCACTACTGCTACCACCAGTAATAATAATGACAGGAGAAGTACAAAGAGAATACAATTGCTCACCAAGCCCGACCCTGCCAGTGCACCCCCCAGCAGCAAACCCCCCAAATCCACCACACCCTTCCAGGTCTCTGCCCTCCTGTTTCACATCCTGGACATGACGTGCTGTGGTATGGAATAACCTCTTTGGTCAGTTTGGGTCAGGTGTCCTGTCTCTGCTTTCTCCTGGCTCCCCTCCTCCCTGGCATAGCATGAGACTCCAAAAGTCCTTGGCCAGACAAAACATTACCAAGCAGTAACTGAAAACACTGGTGTTATCAGCGCTGTTCCAAGGCCCAAAATCAAAAAATGCAGCACTGCACCAACTACCAAGAAGGAGAAAAAACTGACTGCTACTGCTGAACCCATGACAGTACTGATGTTCTTTTGGTTTTGCCCAGAACTAAACATTTGAAGTGTGTTTTTCTACCCCTTAGCTTCTCCTGTGCTACTTCAGCATTTGGGATGGAACCTTGTGATCCTGCAGCTACGTCTGCATTTGCACATTTCTATTAATGCAAAAAAAAACAACCAATGATTTCTTTTGATCCTTTCTCATAGCTAACTCATGCATAGTCGTGAACACTTCCAGGGAAGGGGCAACCACAACTTCTCTGGACAACATATTCCAGTGTTTCACCACCCTCGCAGTGAAGAACTTTTTCCTAATATGTAATCTAAATCTACATTCTGTCAGCTTAAAGCCACTACCTGTTTGTCCTGTCACTGCATGCCCTTGTAAAAAGCCCCTCTCCAGATTTCTTGTAGGCCCCCATTTAGGCAGAGGAAGGCTGCTCTAAGGTCTCCCCAGTGCCTTCTCTTCTCCAGGCTGAACACAAAACTTGTAAATGGAAAAGATTTTATCCAACATGTATAGTTAGATGAATAATAGCTTAACAAGCATCTTTTTCTCTATACAAAGGAAAGGGTGCCAGGAGTGACAAGCTGAGATATCCACACTGACTGTGTAGATATCTAAAATTATATATGATTTATCCCAATCAATATTATTTGTGCAATGTGATTAAAATCGTAGTTTTTTTCAGGTAAAAATATCTATAAAATAAGTGTTGGAGTATGTGCTCAATAATTCAATTCTGAGGATTCATGAATGCATGTTGTGAAGTGGTTAACAGTCACTTAAGGATGAGTTCTATTTCTTTATACCAATTATACTGATATGAATTCTATTCCTTTATAGAGAATATACTGAAACATTTAAGTTTTCCAGAAGTCATTACTACATAAAATAATTGTAGGCCTGAAGGCAGACACCAAATTTTTTATTTTTTATATATTGTTTGCATTTCTTATTTTAATGACTAACACTTAGACTTGCATCCAAGTTTACAAATACTTTAAACACATGGTTAATTTCATTAGCTGATTTAAGAAGGTCATGATGAAATTCCCTTTTCTCTTCTGCTTTAAATGAAAAGTCCAAGTCAGAAGGTTGATAATAACATTTGCATACTTTTGCAAATTTCTTTTCATGCAGTTTTATTAAAAATTAATTTTGCATTGTGGATAGATCTTAGCTCGTATGGATGCTCACTGTTCAGTTCTCAACATTATTGCATTTTATGAAATATTGATGCAATAATGTATACATATTGTATTCTAGGCAAACAAGAAAAGAGTTTAATTAAACACTAAATATGTTTTGAAATAATACCTGCTTACATTCAGATTTCATTTACAGATGCAGTAATTATATTTTTGTTCTTACTGAAGTGAAATATTATTCCATAAATTGTAGTTCAATACTAAAGCAAAGTTAGGCTGCAAGGTAGATTTAATTCATTCACACTGTTAACATCAAGGAAACCTAATGATGCCAGTGATCTCTCTGGTTTTCCCTAACTTTCATTGTTTATCAGTCTCTGCAACAGCACCATAATCTCACAATTAGAAATTTAGAAAGAAATACTAAATCACATTCAAAATGATTCTAAAATGCAAATGACAAGCATAGCTGGTATAACAGCAGAAAGGAGGGGTATGCAGATCAAATAAGTGCTTATTTTATTTCTGTAGCTTTCACAAGAGTCATCTTGCATAAAACATATTGTTAGTAATTAAGTGAGTAATTTTTAATTTCTGTTTGAAAAACATAGTGCATGTAGTACTGCAGGTTTATGAGGCTCTGTAGATTTCTCTCTTTAGCATTTGAACATGATCTGTCAAATTAAGTTATATAACCAAATAATGGTACCACATGTAATTATGTAGTTGTATAGACAGGTAGATCAATTTATCAATCATAGATAGAGGTGTGTGTGTATATTTGTATGCATATATGAGATATATATATCCTCTTTTCCCGACATCCCACAAAATCTCTACTGGTTAAAAATACATCACGAATGTGCATTGTGATTAAAGCCAAACTGATTCTGGCATCTATGCAATAGTATGTCATGCATATGTACTGTCAAAGTACAATTGTTAGATTAAATATATTGGGTTTGCTTGCTTTTTTGCTGGCCCTCCTAAATGTGCTCAAAAAAACATCTTCTCAAGGACTGTACTTGAATTCTCTCAGTCAACCAAAGGCAAATTTTGAAGTTACTCTTTTCTTTCTGTATTTAAAAAAACTGAGTGCTTACTAGGTGTTTGGCAGCTGAAATAACAGTATTTTCCCTAATAATATGGTAATTAGGAGGCTTTTAATAGTTATACAAATATATCTCTGAATCACCTTCAAATATTAAAACTGCCACTGAAAAAAAATTAAAAAAATCCCACAGGAACCAAATTAAATAAAAACTGACACATTTTAGTTAACTCTTATTGATATCATTTTCATATTGAGTGTCCTAGAATTAACTGTGAACAGTTTATTTTCAGGCTTTTTTTAAGTGAGTATCCATATCTGTTCCCTAATTTATCCATATCCTTACTAGCTCATCAAGCTATATAGACCTTCGCAGATCCACATGCGCTCTCCCTCTAGTTTCCCTTCCTTCAGATTTTGCTGTCACAGTCACCTATTCCTTCTGAATTTAAGAGGCGTATTCCATACATATTACTTTCTTTTATTACTTCAGGACATCTAAGATCAATATATATAATTTGTGCACTGTGATGAATGTAGAACAAATCACAGTCATTCCACTGGGCTGCAGAAATAATTTAAAAAAAATTTGACACCTGCCAGAAAGACTTGTATGAAATTTGCAGTTCTTTGTGATCATCCTACTATTCATAAAGATGAATAGTAGGATGATCATGAGGAAAAGGATTGGATAGAAAAGCTTAAAAAGAGAAGGCTTTGGATATAAGATTGACATTATTATTTTGATTCTGGTTTTCCTGAAGACAAAATGCTAAGTGGAATGCATCAAGTTGGAATATAAAGTTAAGACGCACAATGTGCATATACACTAGCATCTATATGCTTGCTTACCTTTGCCAAGGTAACTTCCAGGGTAACATAGTTAGTATTATTGTCACATACAAACCATTGGAACTGTGAGACCTCTGATGTAAAGTTCAACTAACTGTTGAAACTTAATCCCGATTTATTTTATTGATATATCCTGGGGAGAGACAGAAAAAAAAAATATGTAGAAGAAGGAAACGCAAAGTATCCTTGATTGTATTTTTTTTATTATTATTTGGAATGTAATAAAACCCAGCAGAATCAAGTAAGGCTTTTTAAGGGCAAAACTTCAGACACTCTAAAATCTGTTTACTTTTATTTGGGAATGGTAGTCCAGATCATGTTACGGCAACGACGCCTAAATGTCCCAGATCACTCTAGTATTAAATGCTCTACTTCAATGAGCAATTCCTGGCCTTCACGGTTGGCTGAATGTCGGCCATATGTAGTGGATGGTTGCAGGTTTTCTTTGCAACACATGGCCTTAAACTGCATATATTTGCATTTCAGAAATGGGGAGCTGAAATCAAAATATCTGAAATTACATGGAGACCATGTTGCTGTTTACCGGAATTTCTACTGCCTAAAAGTGAAACTGAGGATTTACAGCACATGCTATGGCATGTGGCAAAAAAACTCATTTGGGTGCTGGCAAACACTAATTGACACACTAAGATTAAACTGGAAGCCTGAGTAGGGAGAAAAGGACCAGACCTCTTGTAGTGTTGTGCTTAAAGCTCTTGAGAGAGTTCTTGGAATAAATTAAACATATTCTGCACACGGGCTTGGTTTCAGAGGGAAGTAGCTGGTTTATTTCAAAACCGAGTTTGGGTTTTTTCCTTGTTCAATCATGTAACAAAAAAAATAGTTTACAGTTCCAAACCAAATGCCCATCCACTAGGAGGTAATGAATGCAACATTGCCTTCTCCTCTTTTTTCCAGCAAGCATCAATTGCTTGAAGAAAATTTAACAATACTAAACTTCAGGGAGGTCTAAAACACACTCTTAACTACACTAATATTTTGTACTTGCTACCATTAAAAAGAGTCTTCTCAGGATAGGTTTACTTGATTACTCTTTACAGAAAGATCTACTGTTAAGAAATTTGCTATAAAGAAAACGTAGAAAACTTTGGCACATTATTTTAGGTAGATGTTTAACATTTTGATGTTGCAGTACCTAAGTTAAATTTGCTTCCTCCCTTAATGACTTCAGTATACATGTATTAAGCATGTTCCCATGAAAAAAAAATCATACATTATGACCAGAAATCTAGCTTCTCCAGAACTCCATCTCACCATACATAAGAAAAAAAAAATTCTAATATCACATTGGCAGGGGTGTTTCAAGGTCTTCATATGATGGATAGTGCTGAAAAACAATTTCATGAAGCACGAGCAATCAAAATATGCATTGGCCAAGAACAACTGAGGTTAAAAAAACTCCTTTGGGACTTTTTCAATGCAAAGTAGCAGCAATGTATCTGCTAGATTATTATAGGCAAGCACTTGTCTGCAGCATTACAGTTCTACTGGAAATTATATAGAGAGATATGCATGCATTTATGCCAAGTTCACAAGATTTCCTAAGCTTGAAGTATTGTCACTTCCCTAATCAATTTCATCAAACAGTTCAAATACCTCCCTCCTTCTTATTGTTATATAGGATATTCCAAATTAATTTTGACTGTACAGACTGAGATTTTTATTTAAGCACCAAAATGAGATGCCAGGATTAAAACACTGTAAAATGTGTGGTCATATCCATAAAGTTTTCTGGAGTGTAACAATGTAGATAATAGGGCAAACTGCAGTAAGATAATTCTTTTTCAAGAATTTGGATTTTTGAATATTATAAAGTTTTAGTTTTGACCTATACAAGCATTAAGTAGTGTTGTGGTTTAACCACAGTTGGAAGCTCAGCACCGCACAGCCACTTGCTCACTTCCCCACATCAGGTATAACAGGAAGTTTTTCTGTGCAGCAGTTACCATGCAATAAGTTGGGTTATTATTTTTTTTTTTAATTTAACATCTAAACCATATAAAATTAATTGGAGAAGCAGTGAGGAACAGTTAAATTCGTGATGTAGTAACTCAGATTTGTGTGAGGGGAAATGGAATCCTGTGAACTCATGCTAAGCATAAGTGAAACTGAAAGGGGGCTTGATTCGTTCTGTTAATGAAGTGACTAGAATTAAGTGTAATAATGACAGTTATAAAGTAACACACACAGGGTTCAAAATTAGTAATTCAGACACAGAACTAACATAATTGAACTGCAGGATGACCTCCATGTGACCTTGGCTCTTTTAAAGACTTTTTCTCTTGTATGTCTATATATTGCAAAGAAGTATCTTGGATGAGAAGACAACGTTAACATGCACACAGCTGGATTGGTAGAATACTGGGATTTTCTTTTTTTCTCTTCATCAGAGCCATCTTACAAACTTCATATAATTTATAGAAGACTACCAGTCTACAAGTGTCTAACTAATGTGCAAGCTACGTAAAAGTCACAGTGAAACATCAGAAGTAAGAGTTGCAAAAAATTACCAGATAAGATATACAGAGGGAATGTTCATGGAGTAAATTCTGTTTCACTCTGCTATTTTTCACAATAAAATTTTTACACTTGCCTTTTTCATCCCAGTAATTGCAACAGTAAAAAAGTTTGATTAATAGATTGAGATTCTCAGAGCTGTAAAAAAAGAGTGGAAAGCCAAGATTCAGAGACAGAGGCTGGAGCTGGCTAATCAGGTCCAAGAAAGTAGAAAACAAAACTTTATCATTTTTAAATGTAAGAACAAAAGAACAGAAAATGAGTTCCAGATAATACTACAAAAATAAGTTTTGAATAGAAAAAAAAAAAAAAACCAAAGCCAAAACCAAAAAACAGAAACAAACCCAGAACCATACCCAGGTAAATATTTCATATATTTATACATTTTTATTTTAACAAGATGTCTATGGCATCATAGAAGTGTCATAACCTGAAAACTTCCTGCTGAAGTAGGAGAAATTATTTTGAAAGCTTTATCTTGCCTAAGAAACTTCTTGAAAATGATGTCTTCTCTTCAGGTAGCCTACAGGAAAGCTATCGTTCTTTAGTTTTGTATATTTTTTTTTTCAGTAAACTGCTATACTTTGAAAACCATTACCATATCATGCTTTCATGCTTCCCTTTTCTAGATCAAGAAAACAATGCTATCAGCATTTTATCAAATGTTTTTTTATATTGTTCTTATTGCTCTAATTTGAGTTTTCTCCAACTTGCTTATACCTCCATCAACTTTAGTGTCAGCAAGCAAGCAAAAGTTTATAGGTCATTAGGGAAGAATTCCTGTATCACTTTTGAAGCATTACATCAGATTACACATTCTAAAAAGTTATTTCTCCTTCTGGTGAGAGCACTTTTTTCTTTTTTTTTTTTTATATTTTGCTGAAGATCCTATTTCCTCCTGCTGTATTTCTGACTTACTGACATATTACTGAATATTTGCAATCTCTTAATGCTTTTTTCCTCCGCAAGCATAACACTTTACACTTATTTTTACTATTTTAATAATTTAATTCTTACAAGAAGTATTTTTGAGTGATAATATTGTCATTATATATTTCCACCACTATTGGTTTATGTATTATCTTTTATGTTTTGCCAATTATGTTGCTTAATACCAGAAAAAAAACCAAACTTTTACTGGAATTTATCCCTCCTTCTACTTTATTTGGAATATACTACTGTTAATCTATGTTTTATTAAGTACTTATTACATTAATTTGCAATAATTAATGAATGAAGGCTTCCTTCCTTTCTTATCATATGCATATTTTGGCAGAACCCTGGGTGATGTTAAGCTAGATCATGCTCCAGCCTTTCACACTCCCCTAGCCAAATTTACCTGGCCAAGGAAGAAAATGAGGATTGATTTGTATAACCAAAGCAGAGTTCTGTTGCAGTCATAAAAGTGGAAGCACACAAAATAGGTGTCCTGGTTTAAGCCCAGCTGGTAATCCAGAACCACGCAACCACTTGCTCACTCCCCCTCACCTTGTTCCCTCCACTCCTGGAGGGATGGGGAAGAGAATCAAAAGAGTGTAACTCCCACAGATTGAGAGTAAGAACAGTCCAGTAACTAAGGTATAACACAAAACCACTACTGCTGCCACCAATAATAATGATGATAAGGGAAAGAACAAGGGAAGAAAATGCAACCACTCACCACTCGTTGACCGATACCCAGCCGAACCCAAGAAATGATCTAGCCCTTCCAGGTAACTCCCCCCCAGTTTATATACTGGGCACGATGCACTGTCATATGGAATACCTCATTGGTCAGTTTTGGTCAGGTGTTCTGTCTCTGCTTCCTTCCGGCTTCCCCTCCTCCCTGGCAGAGCATGAGACTCAGAAAGTCCTTGGTCAGAATAAACATTAATGAGCAGTAACTCAAAACACTGGTGTTCTCAGTTTTTTTCCCAGGCTGAAAGTCAGAACCACAGCACTACATCAGCTACTAAGAAGGAAAAAAATGACTGCTACTGCTGAACCTAGGACAGTATGATCTCATAAATATTAGCTAACATTAATCTTGGAGTTAAGCATGTTAATGCGGTATATCTGTGTAAGCGTGTATTAGTTCAGAGGTCCAGTAAAAATAGTATAGCCTTTGCTACAGATACACCATTCTAATGCTACAAAGCTGCATTTGGATTGTCTGTCTGGTTATCAACTTAAGTGCGCTTGCTGCATGAACCAGCCCTTGAGTCTGTATGTTTCTTGCTATGGGGTTAACACAGGATGACAGCAAGGGCCTTGAAAATATTGGCAGAGTTTGAAAAGAGAGGCTTACTGATGGCCAATTACCAGGCAAGATCCATTTTTTACAGTACTCAAGTAAACATTTTGCTTTAAACAGCAGCTAAGGAAGTTAAAACAGACAGACACACCAACGTGCAAAACCAACAAAGCAATATTATAAGGCCTGCTGCCCAAGAAATTATTATATTCCAGGTGAAAACACACAGTCCCAGAGCAGACCAAGGGTTAGGAATTGTCTAGAAACTCAAACCTCTTCTAAAAGGAGATGTTGAGCTGGTGATGAGGGGAGGAATTTTATTTCAATTCCCATCCCTAAAGTGCTCTCAAGCTTCGCCACCTCTACCTCAACATCTTACACCATCTGTAACCATCACTGTAGGTATTAACTACCTAACATCAACTCTGCAGCATTGCATGGTTATAGCTAATTTAGAAGAAACTGACTAACTGTTTTGAATTGCACAGTGTGTTTTGTTAATGAATGTAGAGTAGGGTTTGGTTTCAAGTTTTACAACTGGTTTGATTTATTACTTTTCTAAATACTTCTATCACAAGGATATGTGATTCCTTAAATATCCTATAAATATCTGTGTATGCACAGACATGCAAATATGTATGTAAGTATACACATTCATGTTCAGGTGTAACTATTCATGTGATTTTTTTGGCAGGATGATGTGGGTTGTTTTTTTGGTTTTTCATAAGTTTATAATCCTCTGCGTACTATAACTGACTGATATTTTTCTAGAACCCCTCATATCTTTCAGCTTTGTGAAGCAAAAATATTTGAGTGAAAGATTCTAATCACCATCATACAGTTTTTGAGCTACTCATTCAGTATTTACAACAGCCCTTAATGTTTCTGTGGTTTCTGTCTCAGATATTGATATTAACAGCACCATTTTTTCCATACCTTTACCACTCATGTTTTCATATTAAACATGTTCATACCTGATGCTCATTTTGCAGTAAATGAGGAAAACGTTTTAAAGTCTTGTCAGGCTTGCCTATCAGATATAATCCACTTACAAGAAAAGGCAAGTGTTATGGAAAAATAATCTTAATAATAACAGGTTTTCAGCATTGGCTTTATGAGAAGGCTTGGTTTGAGATGAGCCTTGGAAACTCTTACTTCCCCTGATACCTTTTTTTCAGAAATAAATTAATCCCTCTAGCAGATAGTTAAAGCTGTAAGAATTTCATTTAAAAAAAAAAAAAAAACAAACTTAAAAGTAACAAAGAAGCTGTTGCTCAAATCAGCTTTGTGTTATATTCCTGTCACAACTTTCTCCCCATTTCACTATAAAGACCATATTATTTCTGGGGTCCAGAAATGTCATGAAACTACAGCATATTATTTTGATTAAAAGAGACAAAACATATCTCACTATTTCTAACATAAACTAAACAATACAAACTTACAGATTAAAAAAAAAAGAGGAAAAATCTAAGACTGTTTCATTACAAATTTATGTTACCATTCTGTTTCCTGATAATTCATATATTTGATCATCCTGTTTGCAAACTTCATTCCTTAAACCATTAAATTCTTTAAAGCAACAAGCTGGAAAAATCTATTGCTGAATTCATAGAATCATAGAATCATAGAATAGTTAGGGCTGGAAAGGATCTTAAGGCCACTGAGTTCCAACCCCGCTGCCATGGGGGGACATGGGGGCAACACCTCACAGTAAACCATATCACCCAAGGCTCTGTCCAACCTGGTCTTGAACACCATCAGAGATGGAACATTCATAGCCTCCCTGGGCAACCCATTCCAGTGCCTCATCACCCTCACAGTACAGAACTTCTTCCTTATATCTAATCTAAATTTCCCGTTTAAACTTCCCCTTACCCCTTGTCCTATCACTACAGTCCCTAATGAAGAGTCCCTCCCCAGCATCCTGACAGGCTTCCTTCAGATATTGCAAGGCTGCTAGGAGGTCTCCATGCAGCCTTCTCTTCTCCAGGCTGAACAGCCACTTTCTCAGCCTAGCTTCATATGGGATGTGCTCCAGTCCCCTGATCATCCTCATGGCCCTTCTTTGGACTTGTTCCAACAGCTTCCATGTCTTGTTCCTTTTTTTTTTTTTTTTTTTGATGTTGAGGACACCAGAACTGCACAAAATATGCCAAATGAGGTCTCAGGAGAGCAGAGTAGAGGGGCAGGATCACCTCCTTCGACCTGCTGGTCACGCTCCTTTTGATGCAACCCAGGATACAGTTGGCTTTCTTGGCTGCAAGCGTACACTGTCAAGTTACAGCTGCACACATTGGATCCTTAAGGGGTCTCTAAGTATTATTTCATTTTTACTTTTTCTTTAATATTTTCTTTTCCTTATATATTAATTTCCCTTGTCCTGTTACCACTATCTCACATTATATGTAGGTAGAAAATTTCTTTTCTGTTCCATTTCTTTCACGTTTCATGCTCAGACTTTTCCATTTCCACATGACCTGGGGTATTTTCCAAGCTGATTAGATAAGTTCATCCAGCTTCAAAACAGAATGTGCTACTCCCAGACTTCCGTGAACAGGTAAATCTACTGACATATTTTCTTGCAATAAAATTATAATGGAAAGTGCTTATCACTAGGGGAAAGAAATGGGCAAGAAAGAGCATTTTTTTACCAGTGTCTGCATTTCTATTGCATTTTATGTCCTGCTCTTACTTTTTCTTTCTCAAAGCCTTCGAATGTTATAAAATTCAATGAGATATTCAGAAAGAATTAGTATACTGTGAGGACTCCAAAGGTTCAGAAGACTATATAAAGCATCTTTCACCTCTAAGTCAGGGGCTTGAATGCAGCAGAGGGTCATAGAGAATGAAAGTCACCATCTGGCAGCTGCTCTAGAGGTGAAGTACAAGTCACTTGCAGAAGTCAAATCCCAATGGACAAGCATCTATAACACAAAAATTGCCAAAACACCTGTCATTAATTGGCAATCTCTGCTAACAGACTGAAGATTGACGTGAAGATGTAATTGCCTTCTGTCATTAGGTGCAGTCCCTATGGGCTAGAGTTGAGATACATGAGTTAATATCAGGAGGAAACTGACTGCAGATGTAGCTGCTTGTGGTGATAAGAAAATAATTTAAATTTGTATGGCTGCCACAAGCTAATATGCTTTTAAAAATCTATTTCTAAAGGAATAATGACTGATTTCAAATTCTGTTTTTCTATGCAACAGGTAAATATTGGCATATATTCTACAATCACAGTACTTCTTTCATTCATTTGTGGTCAGATGCAGGGATGTACTTGAATGGAAATCTTTATTATTCAGTAATACATTGCTCTAAAACTAGTCTATGAAATACACTTCTGAAGAGATTTTCTCTACATACCTTTCAGCTTCGTCCTTGAATAGCTGATTAGCCCTGAACTGTTCTTGTTTTTTCTACTTGTTGCTTTCTTTAACTACTTCTCTATTTTGACTGGTTTCATCATTTCCTTGTTACTTATTGCTTTAAGACGGAATGACTTGATTTCCTTCTTATTAGTTTAGATTGCTAACAAACACTTTGTAGTTAATATCAAGGAGAAAAACACAGGACAGCCTCTGAAGAATTCCGGTTGACAGTAATCTTTACAGATATCTTTTGGCTTGTCAAGAAAAACATGCTTCTTCAGAGGCTGTATTTGAATTTTGGAGCACATTTGAGAGAGATATCATTAAGTGCTCCTCTGAGCACTAAAGTTAATTCTCTGAGATTTTCTGTGTCCAAAGAAAATAAAGTCAGTGTGAAATTCCTTCAAGTTACATAGCAAAGTATCATAAGTATTTTTGAGAAATAAGATTCTGTTCCCATCACACTTTATCTAAAGGCATTTTTCAGCTTCATACAAGCTGCATTTTTGCTCCGTTTTTTTCCTCTTACAAAATATCCAAGTCGATTTTTGTCTTTGAAAATAATATAGGATATTCATTAAAGATAACATAAAAAGGTTTATTAGTATATTATGATGAATAAGCTTAAAGGTATATCTCTGAATTTAAAGCTTGTTTACTACTTACATTAACCATTCTTCCTGGTTTAAGAATTTCTCCTTGTGCTCTTGTCACAGATTTTCAAACCTAATAAAGCCTTTTTTTTTTTTGTCAGAGAATCACTTCCATTGTTCTGTCAGAACCTTTGATTTTGTAAGTGTGACATCTTCTTTTACCTCATGACTTCTAATCAAATTGGGAATATAGAATGAACACTGAGACAAATATCTCCTCTTGGGTTTCATGTTCCATTTATTCAATCCTGAATGAAAGTATACTTCCCTAGATGGATGATTTGTTTTTCATTTCTTCTCACTTAACATATAACTACAAAGCCCTCTTCGAAACTGGATAAATGTTAATTAAAAGCAGATAACTTCTGACATACAACTTGGCTAGAATAATGTCCGTTTGCATGCAAACAGTTTTACTCCTAAGGAGTATGCATCATGCCTTTGCTCACAATTAGGCAGAATGTGACTCCCAGGTGGTTTGAACCATAAGTCTATTCCTACTTATGAATTATTTTCTTGCTACTTATAAGTAATATATATTTAATCTAAGTTATGTAACTTCTTATGGTTGACGTCTGGTCCTCCAAGACCACAGAGTTAAATGCATAATGCAACAAGAACAACCTGTATGTTAGGAAAAAGGCTTAGAAGTTATGAGTTCTGTATATAAGCCTGCTGTGCTTTACCACATATTTCTTTTATGATTGCAAAGTCATTTGTAACACTGCTTTTAAGTATATTTTGACCCTAATATACATTGATATCCCCCAAATGAAATAAGGCGACTATCTTAAAAAAATTGACCTTCTTTGTTTTCTCTAGTTATTAAAAGTAGTTAGAATAAATAGCGAGAAATTATATAAAAGATAAAATGATTCTCGGGTATGTGTCAGTATTTGATTTTAGCACAGACAAGTGTAGTCACACTAATGGAAATAATGCTGGGTGATGCACATATTAAGGTGGCCCTTTTGCCAAATTTCTGTTGCCTCACAACACCAGTATTTAAAATTCTAGCAGGAGTTAAGTCCTAAAAGTATAAATATTAGATTATATTTCAGTATTTACATTCAGAAAAGGTATTTTCATGCAAAGTGCTTTCTTCAGGCAATGAGTGTATTTGGGATAAAGGTTGAAATATCTTTCCAAAGAACCAGTTAATAATCAACTAGTCTAAAATCATGCCAAATGCCTGCAGTAAAATTTTCAAACCCATGCAAAACCCCTACTTATTTTATGATATTTTTACCAGATAGAAATTCAAACTAATTTTGTTATGTTTTAGGAGAACTTCAAATGATTTTGAAACCAATAATTGACTTCATGCAGTATTAACATGGAACTTGGTCACCTCCCAGCTTTCCATAGATTTTTCTATTTAATTTCATTCCAAAAAAACCCTACTAAATATTGTTAAAATATGCTCCTAAAATTTTCTGGAAATCATGATGCTTTCAGTCCTAGAAATCTCACAGAAGCAATATGCTCTCTTCTGTTAGCATTCAATGAATTGCTGGAATATGAGTAAAAGATACTCTACCAGTGCAGTAGAAGTAGAACTTTTCACCCACTTTGACTTTAATTATAATGTCATTTAACATAAACTCACCACAACGTCCATTTTATAGGATGTCAAATTATGAACTGGAATAAAATTAATAAAACGTATATCAAGAATTAAACAGATGAACTAAATGCAAGACAATCATATCCTAATCCTTCACTTATGGTATTTTTTGTAAATTCATTTGCATGAAAAATGTATAACTTTTTTTCTTGTTTTGACTTCATTGAAAACAAAGTAATCTTCAAAAAGTTCCAGTTGCAACTTTTTGCTTAGAATATTTGGAGGTTTTAGTCACTTAGAAATGTTAATACACAAATTAAATGTTGAAATATAAAGCAGTTAATCATTTTAACATTACTTAAAATCCCAGTAGAAACGAGAAATGGAAAAGAAGGGAATCTAACAAAAAGACGGACATGAAACTGCCAATTAGCATAAGCTAGTATCACTGGCAAAGAAAGCAGGAATCTTGAAATTTGCTAATTCAATGATGATACTTCTTATTATCACTACAGCAGTTAGGAAAAAGGTGGCAAGACTTAGGCTGCCCTATCTAATTTAAATTTTCATCTTTTCATTCTTCTTTAAATTTCCTTTAATGGGGTGAGGCTTGGCATGCTCAAAACATTTCCACGATTCTGGAACCAGTATGTAGGAGGTATAAAACAAATGATCCAAACTGAAATGAGTATCTATTAAGTGGGAATGTAAGTTAAGCTAAAATATGTTATTACTGTATATAGGCTGAAAGGATCAAGTTACTTTAGTGGTCTGCAAAGTACTAGCATAGATATGAAGTCTGGAATTTTTTAAATTTTTTTTTCGGTCAGGCTAATTTTTAGGTAAACTTAATATGAAATAAGAATAGCTCTATTACATTAGACTAACAGACCACTTAGCCCACTATTCTGTCTACTATAGTACTGAAAAGGGATGCTAAGGAAGGTATTTAGAAACATTTGACTTAAGATAATTTCAAACTTCTAAGCTTGTTTAGCTCATAGCGTAAGCCAAGGAAAATCTTTTCTGGTGGTGTATAGGACTTTTATGAGCTGATAGTGCCTTACTGAAATGAAGCTGCTGTTGATGCAGGAGATTAAAAACTAGAAACTTGGGTGATTATTCAACCTTGTCAAATATATTGATATGCCCATAGTGTTGGCCATGTACATGTAGAACCCGGTGAGAATTTACACTCTGAAGGAGAGTAGGCCTGAAGAGAGACACAGAGAGAGCAAGAAGAGCTATCTGCCAAGATCCCAGTTGTCCCACTGTAAAATCAGTATCTAGCTTATAATTTGTTGAATTTGGTCAATCAGTGATCAAGTGTCTTCATCAATTATGTGAAGTTTCAAACTGCTTAGAGGTTGTTATGTTTTGCTATACTTGGTAAAACACAGCTTATCAGGGAAAGAAAAAATCTACTGTCCTTGCTTCTGTCCTCTGCAGATGTCTTGATCCCATAAAACAACAGCTCATATGATACTTCTCATCCTTTTTTTGTCCTGGTTTTGCAGACTTCTGTCACACCTCCAGATTGTCTACTGGCCTAGAAGACACAGGTATCTCTCACAGGGTAGTTGCTGCATACTTTGACCATCCTCATCAATCTTTCTTGAACACTTTCCAAGTTCTACTATATCTTTTCTGAGAGGTAGTTCTTACTCAGAACTACATTCGGTAGTCAAAGTTCAGACAAACTATGTAAATCCATACAGAGAAATGATTAAGCTCTTATCCTGTTTTGTAACAATTCATAAAGTTCTGCAAGTTTTTTTGGTCACTACCTTGCACTGAATTGACTTTTTATAGATCAACAATCTTGCTGCTCTGTGCTAATGCTTAGCTCAAAGATCAGTATTTTTCTTATAAATTCAGGATATTTTTTTTTCTGTGTACCTCAGGCTATATTTATCTACATTAAATTTCATCTGTCACTTTGGAAGTTTTCTCTTATTGAGTATTTTGAAGAGTGTTTTAAGATAGATAAACAATGTTTAGAGAAGCAAACAGCTGTTTTGCCTAGAAAATTTCTTTCTTTTAGAAGTGCATTTAGATATAACAAGTTAACTTAAGGGAAGGATTTTTGTATTTACTCTTTTTTCCTCTTGAGAGCCAAAGAACCAATGTTTTTTCAGACTAAGTCTCAGTCATCATTGTTCTTTTTCATCAAGTCATTTATTTTATTTAGGAGTTTTATTTTTTATTTTTTTTTAGGTTTGGTTTTGTTTAGTTTGCTTTGATTTGAAGAACCCAGGTTAGCCTGGAGATAATGTAGTGATAGTGGTCTGCTTACTTAGATGGCTTCAGGAATGTTTGCTAAGATCCATCTGATCAGACTGCAATTTAAGAATCTGTAAACTTTATAGCAGAAAATTGTCTGGGTTTCAGAAGCAGACAATCCGGATCAAATTCTAATGTCAGATGAGCAATATCCACATACAAATCAATAATACCTATATACTTCTGTCTGAATAGAAATTTAAATTCTTTGAACTAAGCAGAGTATAATTAATGAAGTTTGCATTCTGGAAAATCTCCCAGTTTCTGCAATACATGCTAAGCCAGAGTAAGGACTTCAAAATTTGGCTTGCCTTGAGGATAAAGCAGACAGCTCACAATCATAGAGGAAGACTAGTAACACCCCAGAAACCAAGCATATTGCATTAGCCATGACCAAATTCATAATGACTTATTCTTTACAGGGCAGTCACTTAATTTGCACAAATGCTTAAGGATGATGACTTTCTGGTAAGAATTTCAAAGGATGAACTTACACAAGAGCTTAAACCTGTTAATTTGTTAAACAACAGAATGAGAAAATATATCTTAAATGGCTTCTGAATCAATGAGGAACTTAAGTTACTCAAACAATGTGAGCCTAATTTGTAATTTTACTTGTGCCGATTTAAAATTAAAAAAAAAAAAAAAAAAAAAAAAAAAAAGCTTTGGCACTATAGTACCATCTATAATACCGGTTACATTCACTGTATATATCTAGAGGAGCAACGGAATCTGTGAGTAACATTGTTGAATATATCTAAGATGAAATATAAACTCACAAGCTAGATGGTGTATTTTTTTCATTTGTATTCTTAGAAAGAATAAAGAAATTATAATAATAATAATAATAAAAATAAATGCTCTGCAATAGTCTTTATCAAATACTTAAGACTTTGTAAGATGATGTAAGGAAGAAGTGATTGACCAATAAAGGCCTCTGAAACCCAATTAGTGAAAAGCAAGTATTCAAAAATTACATCTCTGTCGTGGTTTAAGCTGTAAATCATGCCGTTTGCTCGCTCACTCCCCCCTCTTTCTTCCCCCAGAGGGATGGGGAGGAGAATTGAAAGAATGCAACTCCCACAGGTTGAGATAGGAACAGTTTAGTAACTAAGGTATAACACAAACTGCTACTGCTACCACCAATAATAATAATGACAAGAGAAATGCAAGGAAAAAGAATACAACTGCTCACCACCCAATACCAAGCCCAACGCAACCGCAAACTGAACTCTTCTGGGTTCCTGCCCCCAGTTTTTTTTCATCCTGGGCATGACGTGCTATGGTATGGGATACCTTTTTGGTCAGTTTGGATCAGGTGTCCTCTTTCTGCTTCCTCCCAGCTTCCCCTCCTCCCTGGCAAAGCATGAGACTCAGAAAGTCCTTGTTCAAACCAAACATTCTAAGCCGTAACTATAAACATCAGTGTTATCAACGTTATTCCCAGGCCAAAAGTCAAAAACACAGCGCTGCACCAGCTACTAAAATGGAGAAAAATGACTGCTGCTGCTGAACCCCGGACAATCTCAGATATGTCAGATGAATTAATTGGACCAGCATAGGAACTGTGTAAATATAAATAAACTATTTAATAAGTGCTACCACAGGAAAAAAAAATGCAGAGATCATGCATACTTTCAGCAATTAATTATTTATCTTAAGGAGCAGAAGCTTGTGAAGTGGAAATCTTGCAAGTAGCAGATCACCAAAAGCTGTATCCTAAGTAGCCACTAGCTGACTGATCTTTTCTTTGTGACTGTCTATGACTCTGGAATATATATATTTTTTAAGGCTTCAGAATCATTATTTTAGTCACTGGACACCAAGAAAAACCAGATAATGACATAGAAGTAAGCTTATTACAAACTCTTGGAAATGTGCAAACTAATAAACATTGATGAATATACTTCAGTTCTATGGCCCATTTGAGAGGAAAGGCACTCAGAACTGAAAGGTTTGCAGTAAGAATTGTCTATATAAAGAAGATGACCTGTTATAACTTGTGGGATTTTTCTAACATGCAAGAAGTATCTGTTCATAAATGCATTTGATAAGAAATTAAAATAAATGTGCTGTAAGGAAAACCAAGGCCTTCTTCCAGGTAGTGATGAAACACACTTCGAAGCACAATTACATATCTAAAATTAAAAAGGAGTCAAACATTATAATATAAACACCAATATTTGTGTTTACCTGAAATAACATCAACTGAAACTATGAACAGTCTCAGAGTCAAAAGCAGGGGTTTGTTTCCACTGTTATTTTTGTTCAATTTTCTCCTGCACTAGAATGAAAATAGCACCCACATGAAAAAGGGATTAAAATGAACAAGTATGGTCGGTTCCTTTAACCATGGCTTTCCCATAAATAAAACTGCAACCTAGATATCCTGACAGCAGTCAGATTCTTGAAAGTGATCTGTTTTTTTAAGCTGAAAGCCAATTTCTTATTTAACTGACCTATTGATAAGATCTGAAATGGAAAAACATACCTTATTAGATCATTTGGTCTATTTGACTGCCAGCATCACTTCCTAGAAAATGTTATTGAGATGAAAACTTATGGTGAGGTTGCGATGATGATGATCTCTGCACAGAAACTTTCCTATGCTAATATGACTTGCATGATATGCCCCAGTAGTTCAAAAGTCATCTTCATACATACCGTATGCTGGATGTGTCAATAACTTCATAGGAAGACAAAAAAAATAGCCCTATAGAAAGGCTCCTTGCTGTACAATTAAATCATGTTGATCATTTATCTTCCAGGGGCCATACAATATATGTCATCACAGACATTAGCAGAATTGTCATTTACCAGGCCTCTTCAGTATGACTCCTCTGCTGTTCTCAGCTTCTACAGATTGCGACAACATACTTGCTCATAGAGTGAAGCAAATGTGAACAGACCATGTGTTCTTTAATCTCACTGACTATGAAATGGTGAATTAGCTTTGAAGAGGTCTTTTTAGTTCCTAAAGTTTTTTAATAGTGTAGAATGGCAGGATTCAAGACTTGTCTGAAATAATTCTAAGGGGAATTTATGTTGGTAAACCAAGCGCTTTAAGGCATTTTATAACTTGAGGTTAAATGTTGAAAGAACATTTGTCATGGAGAAATTGCAGTGTGCAGAAGTTAATCTCACAGGACACTCATTTGCCTGACCTATTAACACACCATAAAATTAAATAGTAAATTATTTTAATAGAATCACTGAAAAAGCTGAGGTTGGAAGGGACCTCTGGAGGTCATCTGGTCCAACCTCCCTGCTTAGGCAGGGACACCCAGAGATGGCTGCCCAATATCATGTCCACACAGCTTTTGAATGTCTCCAGGGATGGAGACTCCACAGTCTCTCTGGGCATCTTCTGCTAGTGATCAGTCACACTCACAGCAAAAAAAAAGTGTTCCTTGATGTTCAGACAGAGCCTCCTGTGTTTCAGTTTGTCTGTTGTTTCTGGTCCCTGTCACTGGGCACTGCTGATAAACACCTGTTTCTGTCCTGTTTACAAGCTCCTTTCAGGCATGCATATACCAAAACCCCCTGAGCCTCTCTTCTAGGCTGAGCAGTCCTGGCTATCTCAGTGTTTCCTCATAGGAGGAATGTTTCAATCCCTTCATCATCTTTCTGTCCTTTTGTTGGATTCTCTCCAGTATGTCCATGGCACTTCTGTACTGAAACAGTACTCCACGTGTAGCCTCATCAGTGCTGAGTAGAAGGGAAGGATCACTTCCCATGGCCTGCTGGCAATACTTTGTCTAATGCTATCGTGGTTTAAGCCTCTCAGCCACACAGTTTTCTCGCTCACTCACTTCTCCCTCTCTTTTCCCCCTGCTCCTGGAGGGATGGGAAGGAGAATCAAAAGAATGCAACTCCCACGGGTTGAGATAGGAACAGTTCCAGTAACAAAGGTATAACACAAATCACTACTGCTACCACCAATAATAATAATGACCAGGGAAATGCAAGGAAAGAGAATACAACTGCTCACCACCTGATACCAAGCCCAACCCCCCCGTGCACCCCTACCCTTCTGGGTCTCTGCCCTCCATTTTTCACATCCTGGGCATGACTGTGCTGTGGTATAGAATACCTCTTTGGTCAGTTTGGGTCAGGTGTCCTGTCTCTGCTTTCTCCCGGCTTCCCCTCCTCCCTGGCATAGCATGAGACTCAGAAAGTCCTTGGCCAGACCAAAACATTACCAAGCAGTAACCGAAAACACTGGTGTTATCAGCACAGTTCCCGGGCCCAAAATCTAAAACACAGCGCTGCACCAGCTACCAAGAAGGAGAAAAAAGGCTGCTACTGCTGAACCCATGAAAAATGCAATCCAGTGTTGTGGTTTAAGCCCAGCCAGTAACCCAGAACCATGCAGCCACTCGCTCACTCCTCTCCCTTATTCCCTCTTCTTCTGGGCAGGATGGGGAGGAGAATTGAAAGAATGTAAACCCCGCAGTTTGAGATAAGAACAGTCCAGTAACTAAGGTATAATACAAAACCACTACTACTACCACTGATAATAATTATTAGCTAAATAACAAAGGGAGAGAATATAAAAGCAAAAGGAGAAAGGAAAAAAAATAAAACAATAAACACAAGTGATGCACAATACAATTGCTTACTACCGGCCAAACAATACCTAGCCTGACCTGAGCAGCAACCTGGGCCTTCTGGGTAACTCCCCTGAGTTTATATACTGAGCATGGCGTGCTGTTGTATGGAATACACCTTTGGCTAGTTTGGGACAGATGTCCTGTCTCTTCTACTTCCTAGTTTCCTGTGCCCCTCCTCACTGCCAGAGCATGAGAGACTGAAAAGTCCTTGACTGGAGTAAGCATTACTTAACAGCTAAAACCTCAGTGTGTTATCAGCATTGTACACAGACTAAAATTGAAACACAGCAGCTGCACCAGCTATTAGGAAGGAGAAAAATAACTGTTACAGCTGAAACCTAGGACTCCTAGGAAACCATTATCTTTCTTGGTGACAAGAGCACGCTGCCTTTTTCTCTTCACCTTGCTAATCACCAGGACCCAAGAGGCCTTTTCTACAAATCTGCTTTCTGACCATTTGGTCCCCAACATACATTGGTGCCTAGGGCTGTTTCTCCCCAGGTGCGGGTCTTTGCACTTCTCCTAGTTGAACTTCATGACATTCCTGTCAGCTGATTTCTCCAGCCTGTTGAGGTTTCTCTGGATGGACACACAACCCTCCAGCATATCAGCCATACCTCCCAGTTTGGTGTCATCAGCAAACTTGCTGAAGGTACACTCTGACCCATCATCCAGATCATTAATGAAGATGCTGAACAGGACTGGACCAAGCTCACAAAGGGAAAGTCCTGTGAAACTAATTTTATATCTTTCTACAATAAGATCACCCACTTAGTAGATGAAGGGAAGGCAGTGGATGTAGTTTTTCTAGATTTTAGTAAGGTTTTTGATACTGTCACCCACAGCATCTTTTTGGACAAGTTGTCCAACAGTGGGATGAGCTGGCTCATGGTGCGCTGGATGAAGAACTGGCTGAAGGACAGAGCTCTAAGGGTTGTCATGAATGAGGCTACACCTAGCTGGTGATGAGTTACCAGTGATGTTCACAGAATCATAGAATCGTTAGGGTTGGAAGTGACTTCTGATGATCATCTAGTCCACCTCCCATGCCAAGACAAGGCCACCTGGAGCAGATGACACAGGAATGTGTGCAGGTGGGTTTTGAATGTCTCCAGAGAGAAGACACCCCCCAACCCCCCGAGCAGTTTGTTCCAGTGCTTTGCCACCCCCAATATAAAGAAGTTCTTTGTCATGTTGAGGTTGAGGATCACCTGCTGGCATCAACCTGCTGACCACACTCTTCCCGATGCACCCCAGGATACTATTTGTTCTCCTGGCTTCAAGAGCATACTGCTGGCTCATAGTCAACTTATCATACACCTATACTCCCAGGTCCTTCTCAGCTGAACTGCTTCATAGTAGGTCAGCCCCCAGCCTGGTCTGGTGCTTGGGGTTCTTCCTCCCCAGGTGTAGTACCCTACACTTGCCAGTTGTTGAACCTCATTAGGTTTCTCTCCACCCAGAGTAATGCTGGGCACAGGTATAAGATGGGAGTGGAGTGGCAGGAGATCAGCCCTCTAGAAACAGATTTTGGGGCGCTCATGGGCATCAGGCTCAACATGAGTCAGCAGCATGTCCTGGCAGGCAAGAGGGAAAACAGCATCCTGGGGTACATCAAACACTGCATAACGAGTTGGTCAAACTACTACCCCTCATTCTATCACAATAGGCCCTGTAAAATGTCACTTCCCATGTTTCTTATAGGCCCCTTTTTATGGATTGAAAGGCAGCAATAATGTCTTCCCAGCATCTTCTGCAGGCTAACCAACCCCAATTCTCAGCCTTTCCTCACAGGAGAGGTGTTCCATTCCTCTGATCATTTTTGTAACACTCTTCTGGACCCTCTTCAAAAGGTCTATATCTTTCCTGCAGTGAGGACTCCAGAGGTGGATGCAGTACTCCAGGAAGATTCTCACCAGAGCAGAGGGGCAAAATCACCTCTCTTGACCTGCTGGACATCCTTCTTTGGAGACGGATTGTTCTTGAGGTTATTTATTTTTGTGATATTATAGAACCTGAAACACTGTGGAATGGTGTAGAATCATCTTTTTTCTCCCCCCCCCCCCCCATCACATTTTATAAGATATAAAGTCTGGGTTTCCATCTTATCTGCAATACTAATACATCAACATGGATTTCGTCTTCTGTAAGACCAAAATCAAAAGACACAATGAAATATTTTCATTCAGGTCACTTGGACATTGTGTACTCTGTGTGCACACAGGCCTCAAGAGAGTTATTACTCAAATGACTCATAAGCCTGTACTCCTCTATGGGCCAGATTTTGTAGCTGAACAATTCATATAAATTCTCTTTCATAGTCATTTTATAGTTTTAACTGCTCTTGTTCAACCAAATAGTCTCCCTCTGTAACTTCTATTCTTGGAGAATGTTGCATAAGTACAACTGAATACTGAGAATTCCGGAAGAAACTACACTACACTGAACCGAACCTGTTGAACAGCTTCTTGACCAAAAACCAAACTGTTCACGTTCCTTTTTCTACTATAAATCTAAGCTAAAAATATTTGAAAAAATGCAAATTGTACTACAGCTGTAGGATACATGTCCTCTTTATGAAGAATTCTTCACGTACAATCTGGAGGGGACCGTATGTTGTAATTAGAAATTGGGCCACAGAAGGGGCTTCTTTCCTTAAAAAAATGTTGTCTCCTGTCCCATTATGGCTAGGCTTTTAGTTTTCATCTCTTACTCTTGTGTGGAGATTTGCATTTTAAAATGCCTTCTTGATGTTCTGAATCATTTCCTGTCACAGTATGCATATTCATACAACAACAGAATATTATATTTATTGTTGTGGATGACCATGTCACCCTTCTAAGATCAAATATATTTTGATAGGCATAGAAAAAAAGAGAAACTTCTAGGCTTGCTTTTTTCTTATCTTCTTGAATATCCTTGATTACAGTCCAGCAGTGGTGAAATACAGATAATGGCAAAATAAAGCCATATTGCTTAATTTAAATAATGCTAGTCATAATTTACTAACACACGAGATGATGTCAATTTATAGGAATATACTGCCTATCTAAGAACAGCGCATTTTTACGTAGTAAGTCCAATCACGTCACTGCTGTGCTATTAACTTCATGTGGAAGTGATAAGTTTTGGGGTTTATATTCTTTATGTGACTAAAATGATCACTTTTTTTCTTTGAGAAATTAAAAATATTTTTTTAGAAACTAAAACAAAGGAACCCAGGAAGATTCCAGGTACCTTCTTTAATGAATGCAAGTAAAGGAATTCCTATCTGCTTTCCTAGAGATTTTGGAACAAATTATACAAACACACAGGTTTCAGCAACAACACTGTCTTATTTAGTTCCCATTCTTTGCCTACTTATTCCTGTCTTTTATTTGTTACTCAAAGTGGTGCAGTTCTCTACTGATTCAGTTGCAGTGATATAACGTGCTGTCTCTGGGCTGCAAAGTAAACAAGAACACAGAAAAAATTAATATGTATTGTGAGAAGATAGGTGGTTACTTCTAGTACATATCATATTGGTTAATAATATTAAGGATTAATTATATTAATTTTAAAATATAATTTTAATAATAATTAATAGATCAAGATAAAATTAGCCAACCAATATCCCTATGCTATCATGAACTAAACTATAGATTGATTTAGGCCCGTCTATTACGGGTTTTCAAAAGCCACATCAGTATTACCAAGATTTTACGGTTTGCATACATCTTTAATGTTAACATTTTATTCCAAAGTAAAAGATCTTCTCTTAGTTTCTGAAAATCAAATATAGTAAAATCGATCAGAAATTGTGTCTATCTTGAGAATTCTGTCAATAGAAGTCAACTGCAAACATCTGCTGAGTCTGTCAGGCTCATAACCACATTAAACCACCTAAACGTTGAGAGTATAGTACCACAGGATCTATTGAATATGTCTCTACTAGAATAATTTACATAATACAATACTATATGTTTCTATTAACCTTATATTTGGGAACCTAAAAAGAATGTTGTAACTGAATTATAGCAATAATATTAATCCCTTAGTTCTTATTTTCGAAGTAAATCCAGTCTGCTGAGAAACTAAAGTATTCATGGTCTTTCTTGATGTACATTCAAATTATAGGTAAGTATTACATTATGAGAGTCACATGGTGTAGACCCTCCAAATTACAACTGTATGAATAGCAGCTACTTTTTCTGCTAGTGCTGCTTGCAGACTATGCCTATGAAATTCTTTTCTAGCTAATATAAAAATTGCATATTTGCTGATGAGCTTTTGAGCAACCTCAAATTTTGCCATTTAAAGATATGATTTAGAATTTCTGCCTGTACCATAGATGTTGGAAACAATATTTAGTGAGTAGGGTATTAATTACCTTATTTTACACATACACAAGTACTTCAGAAGATGATAATGCACTGTTTCTAAACATCATAGACTCTGTCAGAAGAAACAATTTTGAAGTTATGCTATAGTGTTCTCTTCTTTGTTCTAAACTTTCGTTGCATTATTACCAGTTGAGCTCATTGTCTCCAGTAGATATTATAATGAATTCTTATTGAAACTCTCCATTTCAGTGTTAGTTAATGGGGACTCATTATTGTGCCATCTACGTCGATTATGACATTGGAACAGAACGTGTTCTTGAACAAAGCAGCTTCTTTTCTTCACTGTCTTTCACCTTCTTCTCCTCTTATTTCTGCTCTGTCTCACTGTGTACATGCTAGTCTCTTATATATCCCAAAGAAAAAATACAAAGTGGCAGAAATTCACACTTCCTCAACTTTAATAGTGTTAGAAAGGTACTGGTGATAAACATGGAACCCCTAGTTAAGTTTGTTTTCAGTATTCTGCAGTGGTCATCCAGATGAGCAATTTGGCAAGTTAGATTGCATTATTGCCTACCAGAGCTTTAGGGAAACATGTACAGCTCAGATATTTCTTTTTCCTGTCATCATGATGATGAAACTCCCTCCCCTCACTGGAGTTATATAGAATGAGTTCTGGAGCACTGAAAGAATAGAAAAGATAAAAACAGCCCCTGAAAACAATTTTGCACATTGTGGTGTGACACTGCAACATCTCCAAAAGCATGACTCTGACACTTGAAAACTGAATAGTGTTCTTATTAGAGATATTCCCCAGAGAAATCTTTTAACTGGAGCATAATCATATCAGTAATCTGTCTTCTGACTCCTTCATTAAACCTGAGGGAAAAGACTTACTGAAGATGCAACATTTTCAAGTGTTCTAATTTTCCCAAGGTCATTTTAGGAGATTGAAAGAATTAAGCCATACACACTGACATGCTGCTTGATTACATTTTTAACATCTCATCAGTGTTCTTCAATGACTTACATTTTTTACTTCCATTGTTCAGCTTTCACTGCTTTGCTTTCCATACTTTGAGGTTTTGTTTCATTATACTGAGATTCAGTCAGAAGCAAGGAATAGGAAAGGTGAATTAAAAACAGTCCTTGATAATCATGAAGACATGATATTCATTCCCTCCCTTGACATGTCAGCTCCTACATTCATACAAAATGGGCCAGAGAGATATAGTTGGTGGAAAAAAATGTGCTTAGCAGTACATTTTTTTTCTTCATGCTTGTAATCCCATGGCTTTTTACAGACAAGAGTGATGAATTACTATCAGCATAAGACAGCTTTTTGATGTGTCCTCTTCTACATGAAAAACTGGGCTGAGACCACCTGAACTCATTTCTCTTGAGATTTTGAACAAGTATAAAAAATGGTTTTGTTTTGGACTTGGTAGGCCTCAGAAATGAAAATGCCAGTATGTCGAGGACAGCACATCAATCTAATTTGCTACCTGTGTTCCCAATTCTATTCTTCCTCTACTGAAATTGCAGCACAGTATGTGATACAACATCAGCCATATTCAACTATTAAGCTGTAGCTCCTTTTTGGAAGTGAATGTCTGTCTTTTTGAACCAAGCTTCAATTACAAAGGCTGTAGGTGCAAACAACCATTTATCAATTTTTAAAGTCATTCAGAGAACCTATTAAAAGAGAGATGTGTAATGGGATGAGGAGCTATAGTTAAATCACTTGATGCCATCAAATAAGATTGCATTTTCATTGGTTTTGTTAAAGACCATTTTGATATTTTGCAGTGGGATGATTCTTTGTTATTTTTCCCATCTCATATGACAAAACAAGACAAAACAAAACAAAACAAAAATCTAAAAAAAGTTCAGTTAAAGTAGCTTACAGGAAAAAAATTGGAAAGGTGTGGTTACATGCAAATATTTTTTCTTCTAACTTTCATCCAGCTCAGTGACAAGAATGATTTCTGGTGACTTTTGATTGTGATAGACATACTGACAATAAGTTTTTTTCCAGACCACAGAGGGTCAGTATAGAAAAGGGACTTTTAGAATACAGAAAGGTTGCACAGTTTCTCATTTCTATACAAGGATTCTTTGGATAACATCAGCATTTGAATCCTCATTGTTTAAATCTTTGAGAATTAACAAAAGTCCAGCTTCCTTTATTTAAATGTGTTTATAAAATATCTCTCTTTGAGTACATGATAGCATCCATCATTAACTAGGCTAATGGAGTATCAATATATACAACTCATGATCAGTTCTAACAAAATTCTGCATGTCTATTTCCTTCTTCTTAGGTTTGTTATACTCCAGTACACTATAGTTTTTAGGATTAATAAAAATTAGGGGTATTTCATGTATGCTTGTTTCTTTGTATGTGTGCATGTTCAAGAGATGTATAGTCTAATTAACAAGGTTAATACAAATTTTAACTTGAAATGCTACACATGAATTCAGCTTCACTAAAATGAAGTTATATTGACTTACATATTTTTATATACTAACTTTGCACTGCACCACAATGTAAATAATCTTTTATACAGGGAGTCTACATTTTATCGTTATTTACTTGTGTCATACCCACCTGAAGAATTATCCAAGAACATTGACATTAACTTTTGTGAAACACTAGTAGAAGAATATCCCCTTTTTACACAGCATAGGCTAAAGTCAGAACAGATCACTTTTGTTTTATCAAACCATTGAGGAAATACTGATTATTTTTTAGAGATGAATAACACAGTTTTTTATCCAACAGGACAAGTACTGACTTCAAAAATTTGCCTCCTGGAAAAACATTTCTTCATATTTACTGAAATAAACATGCATTACACATGCATTTGAGCTTGATTGCATCTATCATAAAGATTAGTAACAGACCTTTGTGGGACAGCCTAACAGAAGAAGTTATTCTAGAAAACATGGCACACATGAACATGAATCCCACTTCTGAGGAAGGAGTTCTTGTGATTAGCTGAAAGCGTGTGCTGACAGCATACAATATTTTCTGAGTCTAAGTAAAATGGAAACTATCTGTAAATCATTTGAGTTGATCAAGATGAACAACAGTTCTAACTCAATTTATAGATGATTGGTATAAACATACAGGTAGATACAGACTCTTTCAAACCAAGAAGATATTAAAACCAGGCTGTATGTCACAGTATTACTTGCAGTTAATGAAGGAAAAAATATCCTTTTGCATTTAAAGTGACAATTCTACTCCTAGGACACCGAAAGAAGTTCAGTCAAAGAAATTAAACTTTATTACATTTGTAAGTTTCCTATAACTGCTAGAACGAATGGACTGTAGTCTCACCTTACCTAAATGAGTGTAGCCATGATAAACCATGTTACACTTACAGATATTCAGACATAGAGCTGTTTAAGCAAAGTAAGATAAATATTGTAAATGAGATTTATTTAGTTAGCTAGGTTAGTAGTCAGTCAAGACTATGAAAAACTCTACCACCTAAGGTCCTGTAAGGAATCTAAGATGCTAAATTGAGATTTAAGTGCAAACTGAAACATTTGTATAAATTTAAATGCTGGAAATACCTTCTCGTCCACACCCCACAGAAGCTAATTCTTCACAAAATCTAGATATTCCACATCAGAATTTGCAAGATCCATAAATCTGCACACACCTAGTTTTTTTAATAAAAATCAGATTTATTAAAGCTTGACAAATAATTCATTATCAATAATAACTCCCCTGCAGACAACTGCTAGAGATCTATCCCTTGAGCTGCTTCAATTTGTATAGCATGTTTATTTTTTACCTGAAAATCTCCTGAATGCCTACAATTCTATTTTCTGCTTTTGTCTCGGGCTGCATCAATAATAGTAACTAGATGTCCTTGGGAACCAAAACATATCTGTTTGTCTGTTTATTGAATAGAGATTGTCCTCGCACACCAAAGCGCAACCAATTTCTACACAAGTTATTGTGGTAGCAGCTAGTATCAGGTCAGTGGTCCCTTAGAGAAGAGACAAGAAATCGGAGCAGGTCCACAATAAAGTTACTCTATGTCCTGAGACAATTTGAGTCTGTATCTTTCACTGCCCTAGAGACAGCTTTAACTATCAAGCTAATATGTTCCTATATTTTCTCTGGTTAAAGCCTAATTTTATGAGACAATGAGTTGCTCTTGCATGCTGCTGAGATGCCACAGCATCAGTCAGAGTTCAAAATATTCAGCAGCTGACAATAGATGCTCAGTAACTTCCTGACTGGGACACAATTTCAGCTCCTGTTTACAAAAATGTCTGTGTGAATGAAAGCAAATTACTAGTCATACAAAACAAGCAGTTTTCTTGCTGTCAAAAATAGATACAAATACAAACAGCATACAAAAACACTCTTGTTTATTCACCCTGAGTCTTTATTCTCAGGGTAAAACTGTGTGAATGAAATAGGACCTAGTTTGGGTGAAAAAATATGTTTCTTCAGATAAGATTTAAAATTTCTGTTGAGAACAGATAATCCAGTTATCTGATTTACAAGTGCATTATTCATTTGATCAAGCTACTGCTTGCTTAAGGATGTACATAACAAATTTATAGACAGACGCACACCTTCATAGCTCAATGAGTTCACATCTTTCCTTTCATATCCAATTTATCATCTGAACCTAGACATGTGCAGAAATATAGTCTTTCTCATTTTTAAATGTACCAAACTGCAAAGAGTTTTATACAACTCTGACAGTCATGGGGTTTTGTTTCCTGTCACATACCATAGAGTAAAATACAGCATAGACAAAGCTTGGTAAATAATCATAATAATTACTTTATCCACAACAGATTTCAGCTAGGTATCATTCAGTCATCAGCATGGAAACTTATTTCCATTCTGTAGTTAATATTCTACATGGTCATTCTCAGCATCTGAGGTCCTAGAAAGTGTTTCTTAGAGCCATTATATTTTCTACAGAAATAAAGCTATAGTATTTCTTGCCCTTTTATTTGCAAGATAACCTTCCTAATATAAGCTCAAAATTCAGTAGCCCTTATTCAGATAAGAAGTCCTGCTGAAGTCAATGGAACTAATAGCACAGACTAAGTAATAAGGCTTATTAGCATTTCATTTAATCAATAAATGTTGATAAACTTTTTTAATTCCTTAAGAGAAAAAAAAAAAAAAAAAACCAAACCCAAGAAATCACAAAATCACAACAAATCCTTAAAAGTGAAGAACAAAGAACTGCTCCTTAAAACAGAAGAACAAAATGGCTGCTCTCTCTCCAACCTGAAATGTATCAAATGCAGTCTTCTGTCAGTTCAAAGGTGTGAGGCAGTACTACAGATTCAGGAGAGTGTGGGAGGATGAGGTTGAAACTGAGGCATTTCAAGCAGGGTAAGGTGTGAAAAAGGGAGACCTAAAATTAACATTTGTAAACAATGACAAATGATGGCAAAAAATTTGAAATTACCATTTCTGTAGAAATAGAAATTTTGAATTTCTGACATTATTATGCTACATCTTAACTGAACCAGATCCCCCATTTTTTCAATGCCATGCACTAGAGACTTGAAATGATCCAACCTTATAGCTCTTCCTAATTGTCCTGGGTTCAGCAGCAGCAGTCAGTTTTCTCCTTGGTAGCTGGAGCAGCGCTGATAACACCAGTGTTTTCAGTTGCTGCTTGGTAATGTTTTAGTCTGACCAAGGACTTTCTGAGTCTCATGCTCTGCTGGGGAGGAGGAGAAGCCAGGAGGAAGCAGAGACAGGACACCTGACCCAAACTGACCAATGAGCTATTCCATGCCACAGCACGTCATGCCCAGGATGTAAAATACTGGGGGCAGGAACCCGGAAGTCTCTTTCTCTCTCAGCTCCGTCAGGTGGTGAGCAGTAGTATCCTCTTCCCTTGTATTTGCCTTATTATTATTATTGGTGGTAGCAGCAGTGATTTGTATTATACCTCAGTTACCGGACCGTTCTTATCTCAACCCATGAGAGTTACATTCTTTTGGTTCTTCTCCCCATTCTCCCCCCTCGCTCCCCCCCCCCCCCCATTGGAGTTGGGGGGAGGAAGAGAGAGGGAGAAGTGAGGTTTACAGCTTAAACCATGACACTAATATAGCTCTTCTGTATTCTAGGCAGCCCCCAGTATACTCAGTCTCAGCAAGCCCATTTTGGTAGATCTGGAGATGAGAGATGCAGCCTTTTCCTCAGTACTGGCTGGAGCAGTAAGCAGGCACCTATAAGGCAATGGTGAGCTATAGCTTCAGGACTTGTCCACTCGGAAGAGGACTACATTATTGGAAATACATAGTTGCTTTCTTCCTTAATGGCCTTCAGTGAAGTTATCTATAAAACCAGAATTTTATATATGTTGGGAGCACAGCCAGTCAGAGGAACTGAATTATGCATTGGGACAAACCCAAGGAATTTCAGAAAATGGGAAGCTGAAATTTTTAGTACCAAATTTAGCAGTTAGAAAGTTTGACTCTAACTCCAACTTGCTAATATAAAAAATGCAGTAGCATCAGACAATGGGTCTGATTCAATTGCCTTGGAAATCAATAAATGTCTCTCCTCTGACTTCAGCAGATTTGGCGCTATTCCAACATCCTTTCACTCTATCACTTTCAGTCCTATTCCTCCTTCCCCCTCCCGCACTTTTCACCTTCCCCAGCTTCCTATCTGTCCAGCCCATCCTTCAGCTGGCAAGAAGCATCATGCTTCTATAAGGGAATCTAAGTTCTTGACATTCAACTATACTGATGTCGTGGTTTAAACATGATCACGTTAATCAACTGATCATTATAAAATGCTGAATAGAAATGGCTTTATTGTGGTTAGTTTTTTTTCTTTTAGATTTTAACTGGAGGTGAAAAAAGCAATGAATACACATTTCAAAATATAAGTAAAGATTCAGGTATAGAATTATAATTTGAAAAAAAGCATGCAAACTACTTCATGTAGTAAAGTTAACACCCAGTGTTTAAAAGTTTACGCCTGTTTCTGTGATTCAAATAATAACATTGCATGTAATTACTTGAACAAACTCTAAGGCTGATATTATTTCAAAATGCTGTATGCTTGAATTAGTATCACATAAAACAATATGGGAGGCATCCAACCACCGGGTAACAAAGGAGTATTCTGGAAACCATAGCTCTGAAATTATATGCCTTATAAGTAACAAAGGAAGATCAAATCCTGGAGAGGACAAACAAAGGACAAGATGTGTCATTCTCAGTGAAAGTAAACCATTTAGTCTAAAGCAAATATTCAGGATGATAAAACCTGTCAGACCATATTTATCGGAAGGAAGAAACCCCACCATATTCTACTGGAATACACACAAAATTTATTCTTTAGTTTATTTTAAAACACAATACACAGTGTATTTTAACTTCATTGAGTAAGTAACTTTCCAATTAAAAATTTAGGTTAAAAAAAGAATAGTTAAGTCCTTTAAGGGAAAAAGCTTTATTTAATGAAAAAAGATAAAAACCCTACCACAATATATCACAGTTTTGTGACAAAGGGCAAAACTGTTTAAACTTTTTGTACCCTGAAAAAAAAAAAAAATCTAAAATAAAATAAGTTCTTTATACAGCAGTAAAAGCTGTGAAAGTACCAATATTTTCCAACAAAAAGCTTTTATTCAGATGACAATAAGTAGTCCACTCTTCTAAGAAATAATTTGGTGGGCTTTTTCCCTCTTAAGAAAAATTTGTTTTCTGGATGAGAAAGTTGGGGCTGTTCAGCCTGGAGAAGAGAAGGTTGCATGGAGACTTCATAGCAGCCTTCCAGTATCTGAAGGGGGCCTATAGCGGTGCTGGGGAGGGACTCTTCATCAGAAACTGTGGTGATAGGACAAAGGGTAATGGGTTCAAAATTCAACAGGGGAAGTTTAGATTGGATATGAGGAAGAAATTCTTTACTGTAAGGGTGGTGAGGCACTGGAATGGGTTGCCCAAGGAAGTCATGACTGCTCCATCGCTGGTGGTTTTCAAGGCCAGGTTGGACAGAGCCTTGAGTGGCATGGTTAAGTGTGAGGTGTCCCTGCTGATGTCAGGGGGATTGGACCTAGATGATCTTAAGGTCCTTCCAACCCTAACTATTCTATCATTCTATGATTCTATGATAAATAAAATATGACTTTCAACCCTGAACATGCTGCTGTAGGTACATAATACATATTAATGACTAATTTAACTCTAAAAAAAATACAAGTATATTTTCCAGGGCAATTTCATTCAGTAATTTTTCACTTCAAAAATAAGTAAAAAAATATTTTTTTTTAATCTCATTAAGTAGTCTGTCTTTCATTATTTTGAGACATTAGATTAATATGGAAAATTCTGCTTTCAGTCTGGCTAAAGAGTTACAAGCATAGCAATGGAAGAATGGCTTAGTTTGGATTTATTCTAGTTTACATTCACAGGAAAATTTGTCTCAGTTTTATTGATATTAAGCTCTATTTGCTATTAAGCCAAAAATTTTTACTAAGATCTTTACATTATGTATGACCTACAAGTTAATAAAAGAACATTATAAACCATGGTAAATCATTTTTCATTATTAAAAAAATTGTTTAAGAGCTAGTTCATTGGCTTACTTCAACACCTGCTTCTATTCCTTTCACTTCTTAATTTATTGGGAAAAGTGAATTGAAGTTGAGATTGGTAATGGATAATTTCCTTAAGATGAAAAGCTATATTCTGCCATAAGAATAAACAATCAACGCCAAACTCTATCCTACATTATAAATACAAATCTTGGTTTCTCATTTGTATTCTAAATGTCTTTAGCAGGTGTGCTTGTTACCCTCACCTGATTACCTTCAAGCAGTTATAATGTTTGAAAGGGAGAAAACAATAATAGCCCCCCCCCCAAAAAAAAAAAACCCAACCCAAAACAAAAACAAATTAAAACCAGAAAAACAACCAAAAAGAAAACAGGAAAACACATTTAATCCTAACTAAGAAGTCAATGATCAGTGTAGTGGACCACTGAGCAAACTAGGAACAAAAGGAGAAATGAAAGTCGTTTAGAAGACTGCAAGTGATAAAAGATCAGCTTCATCAGGTTTTTGTGTCAGAAGAAACTGGAGATATCTACCTGATACCAGTATAATTAAACACATTGAAAGTGTGCATAGTTATTAATTGTTCATACACAGAAAATAAAAGCAATTAATAGATATGTTAAATGGCACCCATATGGTGAGGTTGGTAACTGACACAAATATTGTTGCTTCCATTTCCTTTGTTCTGTTCTAAACCATTTAATATCTCTTTAGTCTTCATTTCATAAACCGGTAATGCTAACTCTTCACAGTTTATGAGCCATGGTCATAATCCATATTTTTCTTGCTAAGGAAATAAAAACACTGTCTTCCAACAAATTATATGACCTCACCTACACTATCACCACCATCACCCCCCACCCCATTTGAGGCTTAGTTATCATTGCTTATTAAGTGTTTGCATGACATTTTGTAAGCACACATTTTTCAAGGTTAATACGGATCTGAATTATCACATCTATTTTGTAATTCATAAAATAATTTGTAAAAGGAGATTTTAAGTGTGCCAGCACTGATCACTTTATTTTAATATGTATTTGGTCTAAAATCCAATTAGAAAGAGCATCAAGAGCATCTCTACAATAATTATGCTATTGTTTCCCATCCTTTGTTAACATTTCAGGTTTAATCCATATCTGTAATTTTAATTAAACCAGAAGTAAGCTACATAGCAGAACTGGGAACATGTTTAAGGCCAGATTGGATGTCTATGTTGCTAAACAAAGAATGAGCCAGGGAGCATTATCAAAGATTGTATTTCTATATGACTTAGTTTGCAAAACTGTTAGGTCTCTCATCTATGCATACTCTCAAGGAATATACTTAGGCACAACTCAAGGCACTGATCATTATAGGAACTGCTCATAAAAGGCACTATGGATGTAACAGCACAGAAGTGGATTCTTTTGTCCCAGACAGCATTCCAGCAACATCCTAAAGGTTTTGCTCTTTCACATTCCTTCCAGCAACATAATTGTACAGGTAACAACTACCCTAAAATTCACATTGAACTGCACCATTCACATTATTTTTGAACCTAATGCCTGGAAAGAAAACATTAAAAATTTTCATAATTATGTCTTTGGACCACAAGAGCAACCTCTGAGTCCAGAGGAGGTCTGGGGCACATGATCAATAGCAAATTTGAGAAAAGTCTGTAGAGTCAGATAGGTCTCAATAGTGTGATACTAAGTCAGTTTGTATCCTTAGGTTTTGGGGCTGAGGATTAGTTCCTGAATCACTTCTGTTTGGCTTCAAAATCAGGCAACATTGGCTTGCTGTCAGTGAGACAGGGTGCCCAAATGAGGTACCCAGCTCACTTCTGTGATACATGAAGAGGTACATGATCTTTAAGATCATCAAGTCCATTACCCAGGACTGCCAAGACCTTCAATAAGGCATATCACTGAGTCTTCTTACTGTGTTGATTTGCTTTTCATCTGCATCCATCTCTTCTGCATTGCAAACTGGAAACTCACAGATCATCATAGACTCACACTAGTACTATATCCTCAACATAAGAAGGGCATCTAGCTGTTGGAGCAAGTCCAGAGGAAGGCCATGAGGATGATCAGGGACTGAAACACCTCCCATATGAAGACAAGCTGAGAAAGTTGGGGCTGGTCAGCCTGGAGAATAGAAGGTTGTGCAGATCTCATAGCAGCCTTCCAGTATCTGAAGAGGGCTTACAAGGACATTGGAGAGGGACTGTTCATGAGGGACTGTAGTGATAGGACAAGGGGTAATGGGTTCAAACTAAAACAGGGAAGTTCAGGTTAGATATAAGAAGAAGTACTATACTGTGAAGTTGGTGAGGCACTGGAACAGATTGCCCAATGAAGCAGTGAATGCTCCATCCCTGGTAGTGTTCAAGGTCAGGCTGGATGGAGCCTTGGACGGCATGATCTAGTGTGAAGCATCTCTGCCCACGGCAGAGGGGTTTGGAACTTAATGGTCTTAAGGTCCTTTCCAACCCTAACCATTCTATGATTCTGTACTACAGGAGCCAAAAGGATTGTAGGATCCAAAGCAAAAGACATTTCAAACCTACTTGAAAATATGGATCTATTAAAAACGTAAAGCTATACTAACTCTGTGGGTACCTCTATATTACTATCCATATTTCTTGCACACAGGTATTCACAGTAAGAAGACTCAGTGATATGCTTTAGTGGTGGTCTTGACAGTCCTGGGTAATGGTTGGACTTGATCTTAAAGATCTTTTCCAACCTAGTTAATTCTGATTCTATGATTCTATAGGCTTTTGTTAAGGTCCACATTCAGAGTTCAGATGAACAAACAAAAGCAGCCAAGCCCATGGAAAGCTAAAATTCCTTCCTTCAGAAACCATGCAGCTGCCCAGTTGCTAAAGCAGTAGTTCACAAATCTCCCTGATGGGATAAACTAGCCAATGTATCACCTGGGACTGGGAGGGAATTGCTACACTTGAGAGTGGAGATGCAGAGCTCATCAAAGCGCTATGTAAATAGGAATTATACTTACAGTGAAATTTTCAGGACTGAATCAACAAAATAGACATGAACTACCCCAATTTGCAACTCTGCATCACTAGGAAGAACACCACAGTACATCCAGTCAAAGATAGACCTTTTTATTTGTGTGGTTTTCTTATAAATTTTAACAGGCTTCCTGATGTTTAGGCTGATGTCCTTGTTATTTCATATGACCACATTTCATCATGAAGTGCTTATTGTTATTTTTATGCTTAATATGCATGTTTATATTTGCCTGGGAACTGAAAGTACAATTTAGTATCATGGAATATTCAGATGATCATATTAATTAAAATTGGAAGTACAGAGCTGCATCCATAAAATATTGCTGCTTGTAAACTTTTTCTTAGACACAATGGTAAACCTGATTTATCACAGTTTATAATAGCAATAATTCCTGCAATATCATTTATTAGCACAGTTAACATCTAATTTGCTGGAGTTTCAAATGCCCTTGGCTTTCTCTCAAGCTGCTCGAAAACTCATCATTAACTGCTGGTTACAACTGATTTTTCACCCGCCCATTTAAAAGAAATTTTATTTCAATTCAGCACCCACAGAGCCTAATCTTGATTCAATAAACAAAAATAATTCTTTAACTTGGCAACAGACCTCTTGTTCCTTATTCTTTTTGGTATACTGTTTCAGGGATGTATGTGGATGTAAGCATTGCGGCTAAAGTCTAAAAAAAAAACCAAACCCCTGCTACCCTTTATCTCATTTTTTCCAGTGGTAGGGAGTCCCAAAAGGAAGAGCATTCTATTGACATCTAGTGGAAAAGAGACAAATTAAATGCTCCAATGGGAATCTCTTTCTTTGGATATTTACGCATTTTTCTCTCATTTTTAAGAACTGACTGTTGCATATTTACTTAACTAGTGGTAGAATGGGACCCTGAACCATGAATGGAGTCTCTTGGTAAACCTGCAGAAAAGAAGCACAGAAATAGTGAGAAAATCTTCCACCTGTAAGAAGTGGCTGAGACAAGGGAAGCATGGAAGTGAAGACCACTGTTCTAAACAGAAACCCAGAATTCATGTATTTTAACAACATAAAAGTCCACACAAATGTTCCCATCAGACACCCATATTGTGTTGGCTTTGGTTTTGGGCTTTTTCCCTTTAATTACATGAGAGAAAATATTCTACACCTAACAAACAGACAAAAAAAAAAAAAAAAAAGAAAGAAAAAGAAGCAGCAGCAGCAAACATTAGAATTCAAGTTTTGCAATAAAAATGACACTATGAAAATTAAGTTGGCACAAAATAATTTAGTTACTAAACTAATTGAGTAATCTCTTTTCACACACTGGGTTGCCAACATTTCATTAACTTCTTACTTTAAGAAAAACTGCTACTGTGATAGAAGTGCTTTGCAGAATGTCTATATGTGTACATGCATCAGAAAGATAGATATTAAAATGCAATAAATTCCTTTCAAATTATAAATTTAATTTTGTTGAATAGGCAATTGACACATATACACACAGAGGGACTGGCAGAACTGACACTGCCAACATGCATGGAAGACTTTTGTCTCAAGGAAAGCACTGTTACATTAGCTTTTGTTAATTTGAGCTCAAATTCAAGCTTTCCAGTATTCAACTAGATCTGTCAAAGTCTTGTCACTCATTTTTCAGTGTAAGATATCTCTCCTGTTCTTGTTCTTCCAGCCAATACTCTGGTCTATATATTTGTTATCTGTTGTTTTGACAGATTTACCCTCCTTCCATACACCTTTTCCTTTGTCCATTTTTTTTTAAAGTATCAAAGTTAAATGCATCACCCTCTTCTGGAAAACCAGCATTAACTTGCAAAACTTGCTACCCTCTAAACTTTTCATCCTCATCACATTCACATATAGTCTTTTTCAAATTTCCCATAATGCTACTCCATTTCTTACTCACTAATTTTTTCCTTAAATCTGCTATGAACCTTCACCTTTTCTTCACTTTCTGTATTCTTGCCTTGTTCCTTTCAGATAATTTTATATTAATTTTTATAATGGTCTCCTTTTCCACTTCCCATCCACTAAGCTAAGTATTTCTCCTGTAAATCTTTTGTTAAAAAAAAAACCGGAAAGACAATTGATTTCTTCAAAGTACAATTAATATGGGTAAAGCATCTGTAGGTGATCTGATCTCCATCACCTACTTTAAATATTACTAATCACTTTCCTAGTAACTCCCTCATTCTGTTAATCTATCATATTAATGAAGTACACTGTTTAGTGCATGTTTTTCTCACCAAATGAAACTTCTGAATTGAAATGTGATTTCAGTAACAGAGGAAATCAGTGGCCTTGTGCAGCAAAAGCAAATATCCTTGAGGTTGGTGCTTTCTGAATGGAAGTGGGAAATTAGGATTTGGACTTCTTCATTTCAGGAAGGATCATGGAACTGAACCTTTATCATCCGTGTCTCAAGCAGCACTCATGCATCTGGACAACTGTATAAACTTGGAGATTGCTACATGTTTTCAGAGTGCACGTGTCAGGCGTGTTTCAGAATGCCAACTCTAACAGCTGTCTCAGGGAACAGAGCCAAACAAAGAATAATTTCACAGGCTTGACTTGATTTAGGTTTATGCATCACAACACTCCTTATGACTAAGGCAGAAGAACACCTTGGTAAGGTTGGAAATATAACTCTGTGTTTATGTCATTTTAGAGGTAAAAAATTAGTTTCACCAGGGAAAATCAGCAGGTAAAAGAGAGCTTTCTTTCCTTTGTGTATTATTTGTCACTGTGAATTATTTATTATTATGTCAATTGACTGCAAAATATAGCTAGAATCTAGCCCATATTATTAAGATTTTTCTGTTGCATCATTACTGTTGCTAATGGAGTTGATCATGAGAATGAAGCCTAAAATTCTACTTTCATTTACAGTCCTCTATAAGTTTATAATTTTTATATTTATTGGGGTTTTCTGTTAGAAGTATAGTGTATCTTGGCCTTCAATCTGCAGTGTTGAAATACTGTATAAATAATACTTTAGAATATATTTTTGAACTCTACAGGTGAAATTGATATTCCTTTTCTAGGGAAGCAGCTAGCTCCTTATTTTTTCCATTTTATTTCTATTCAAAAGAATTCTAAGCCTCTTCACTTTCACTATTTCCTTCCCCTAAAAAGCACACTCTTCATCAGCATTCCAGGAGTCAGAATTTTCAGGTGCCAGGCGATCAAACTTCAACTCAACTCAAGTGAAAAGCAGCAGGAACTAGAAGTTAAGAATCAGGTATCAGGAAAACAATAGCCAACTGTCAGACAGAGTCAAGCAACATGCAGTTTGATCTAAAGAGAAGATGGAGTTACTCCGCAGAAAAGCAGCCTAATTTTTTTTTAATTCAATTTTAGCCTTTTTCCTAGTCAGACTAGGACTGCATTAATAAAGTTGCTGTCTGCATGCATTATGTCTGTCTGTTATCCTCAAATGCTTCTGAAGACAATTAATTTCAGCTGTATTTGACAAAGGTCAGTGATCTCTGATACGCTGAGTTCCTCAAGTTTTATGATAAGGGGTAGCCAAATAAAAGAGAAAGTCCTGCAAGTGCTCCTGTTCTCAAAGAGCGGAAACATGAATCCAACAGGGCTTGAAACAGATATAGAAAATGCTGAAGAGAGACACATTATGGAAGAAGCAACTGCTAGAAAACTTTTTTAGTTACACCTGTGCCTAACTACAACCTGGAGTTTCCAGAACTGTCACAACATGAGCCCTAACTCTTCTGCCTGGTTATTTCTGATATCTGGTTGATAAAATGATCCCTTGCATAGTTTTTGACTTCAGCTGTTTCTTCATACATTTCCCAGGCATAGTTTCTTGAGTAGCACAGGCTCGCAAACATTTCCAGTAGGTTCTGTGGCATTTCAGGGCGGAAGAAGCTTGCAAACAAGTTAAGCTAAGCCAGATCAACCACACAGAAAGAACTTGAGAAAAGCCTCTAGCACTGCTTAGCTTCCTAGTACAGATAAAAGCTCAAGTCTGCAGACTAGAGGTTTTTGTTTCTTGCTAGATTTTGGAAACTTGATGCTCAGCTGCTAAGCACTTTCAGAACTTCCAAAGCACTTGCTGAGGGAGAACTCCACAACTGATTGTTTTCCATTTGTGCTTTCTTTAAAATTATGTCCAAAAATGAGGGGGTGACCTTTTTTTCACTTTATTGCTGCATTGTTCAAATATTGGCATATATGGACAGAATTAAATTCCTTTCCTCCAGAAGAGTTTCCTCATCAGCAGATTACAGACCTCACTATGGAGTCACACTTATCTTCCTACTCTTCTGCTGGAGTCGTGCAACATTGCAAAAATAGAATGCAAGATTCACTGAGATGGAGCAAGAGCATAATTTTGTGTAGGAGTGACTAGGATGTCACCTGAAACAGGGGATATGTGAAATTTGGTACCTGTTTCGTAAATATTAAAGCTTTTTGTTAGTGACTACAAAAGTAAATTTCAGAGTAACTATTTAGAATTGGAACCACAGTTCAAGACTTTTGGTTTCCCAGTAAGATTTTGCTACTTATTCAGATAAAGCAAATATAGCCATATGGTTAGCCTATTCCCATATAGGATGTGGTTTTGAATATTTTTAGGTGAGCGAAAGAAATGAATTTACCTCTTTACTATCTGGGCAGCACTTCAACTGCCTCATTCTTACAGAAAAAGAGAACACTCTTTCTTCCAACTTAGTTTAATGAAAATAATATCTGAACGATATTTGTTAGCAGTCCACTTTTGTCACCATGTTAAGTTAATGGTGAAAAATATTTTCATATCAACATAGTGATATTTTGGAAGAGGAATTTCTTGCTTTGCATTTTGATTGAGATTAGGTACCAAGTAATCTCTCAATGGCTGAGCTGTAATGAGACTGGTACATTTTGAGGCATGCATAGAGAAATAGCTGCAAAGATTTAAGAAATTTAAAGTAAAAAGGCAGGGAGTCTCTGTAATATAGCTAAGCAAGAGTTAGAGGGAAGTTGAGTAAGCATTTTTAGAATCACAAATTTTATGTTGAACATGTAGGTTTTACTCCATTCTCATTGCAGATTACGTATTTATTTTTTTTTTCTTCAATCTGACAAATACTGTATTTCTGGCTGATGCTGCTGGGTGTTGCCATAATGACTGATGAATTTCAAATCAACGTCTGTTGCATTTTTTCTCTGCTCTAGTTCAAAGAGATATTTAAAGGCACCTGTAGATCCTTAGATTTAGTTGAAAGATCTGTTGCAGACACCTGTGTATAATTAATGCTGAATAGAAGCCTGAAATATGATTGTTCAGCTCATTACATTTGAAATCTATGTAAAATGAATCATTGCATTGCAAACTACTTGGGTGGCATAGATGTAGTTTCAGAAACTCCCTCATCTAATGGCCTGTCGCAGTAATATATCCTGTTCTGAACAAGGCAGGATCTAAATACTCTATTGAAGGTCATTCTGTTTCTCTGGTAAGATATATATAAAAACCCAAAATTATGAGCTTTTTTGTCTCATTTTACTGGCTTTTCACAGTCCCATACAAGATTTTCCGGTGACCCTAGGAATAACATCTCTGTTAATGTTCTGAGTATGTACAAAAATAGTGTGTGTACCTTAAGAAAATAAGACATAATCAGTCCCTTCATCCTGAACTGAGAAGCAATGAAAAGTAAGACAGTGTAACATAAGTGTTTAGAGAGAAGAAGGTCTGGCAGATTGGAATGCCATCTGAAAGACACCAAGCAGAGATTTGATGAAAGCCCCATCTTTCCTGTATACACAGTAATGATCACAAAAGGCTGAGGTGAGCTGAACAAGAAAGTTTTACGCCATTAAAGGAGAACATAGCACAATTACTCAGCCATCCCTTACAAGAGGTAGAGGTGAAATGGTGTTTATCAGAAAGTCATAAAGATTGATGGCATCTGCTGCTTCCAAATGCATCTATCTGCATGCAAACCACTTCCAGTGTGAATTTATGGAAAACAAAGGCTGTTTGCCCAGGAAAGGTGCTTTGGTAGGCTTAATTTCCATAGCCCATTTTCACCACTGAAGCAAGAATGTCCCAGAGAAATCAGCTGGGTCATGATATGAATTCAAAGCCACAAAACTAAATAAAAAGAGATTATTAGCTACATTGCAGTAAGCAAACAGTAAAGTCTTGAGTGATCGATACTTGACAAGAAACGTCACAAACTTCATGTATAAGTCAGACACGCACAAAGTTTTTAAATAAATCGACTGACTTCTGGACAAGGCATATAAAATGTAACTTTTTATCTCTCAGTTGATATTTTTCTCAGAGAATGAAAAAATAAAAAAACACCTCCTTCAGAGATTTGATTGAAAAGATAGTCACTCCTGACACAAGTTTAAGGGGAAAAACTGCAATCAAATGGAAATTTTTGTCAGTACCTTAATCTCTGATTTGTAGAAAGTTGTGCTTTGGGATATTTGGTATGTCTGAGAGTTGCCACCAAAGAGCCCTTCTGTTCTTTAATGGCTGCACTAAATCTTAACAAACGTGAGCATGAAAACTATTGTGCTGTACTTGTGAGACATATATCAAAGTTATATTTTTTTAAAGCTTGGAAAGGCAGCTGAATCATGCATGCTCTTTATGGAGCTCTGATCAGGCTGATAAAGGCAGTTCAGCTTCAATAAACGCTTTTTAAGTGAATGTTTTGGAAAGTGAATAGGAAATTCAAAGCTCAAACTGTTGCCAAACTGCTCCCATAGCACTTTGATCACTTTGCTATTTTGTTGAAAACGTCTTGTTTTTATTAAAATGTTGGCATCTGGGGATTCAGAAAGTTAACTGTAGTCACTGAAAAAAATAATATACAGTAAAACTGAGTGACATAACTTATTAAGTGCTTTGTACACATTTCTTAAAAAAGAAAACTTTTTCCCTGTGGAGTCAAAACCAGCTTTTCACTTCTCTGAAAAATGCTCATATTGTTAAAGCAGGACAAGTGCAGAAGATAAATCAGACTGCAGTGCTTTGCCTGAGGCACAACCCCCTCAAGTTGTAAGACTGCTATAAAAAAATGTCGACATCCAATAATTTAAAAATTAATAAAATATAAAAAAACATATTAAATAAAGAGTGTGAATTTTCTGTGTGATTTTTTTTAAATATTTATGTCAGATTATTTTCTGTTGAAGGACATAGAGGACAAGCTGTTATAATTACCTCACTTTTCTCATTGCACATAGTACACTTATCTTCAGCAGCATAAGGTTTCTTCATTCCCAAGTACTACAGCTTGTTCAATATGCTAGAAAAAGATCAGTTTAGGCCTCCAATCTGACCTCTGTTCTGTGACCTTAGACATATGCGAAAAACCACAACAGGTGATTTTTACAACGCAAGTTCCAACATACACCCATGGATATAAGAATTAAGTCCCCTGTGATAAACTTACTCAGAATCTAGCATATTTAAAAGACATCAGTTTGCAGCATGGAGTGACTCCATTTCAGTGGAGAAAGAAATACTCTCAGTCTATTTGAAAATTACAAAGAAATCCACTTCTGATTGTTTTCCTTTTTATTCTAGATGAATTAACAGCACAGAGAGGAGAGAGATGGAATCCTGTATGGAACTGTTGCAGACTCAATCAGCTGGTAATTTTCCACCTGCAGTAGTGCTTAGCCTAGTGTCTCTCAGACCAGTGACCATTCTGCATGTGTACAACTATGACTTTCTCAGAAAAACAGCCCATCAGAGTGTATTGAATTGGCTGGAATCTTCTTTATTACCTCCTCCAAATGTCGAGAATTCAAGCAGCTCATTAAATACTAATCCCTAAAAAAAACTCAGGCAACTGATTATTTTATATCTACACATTAATTACTGGTGATCTAGGCATGAATAGATTTATTTTTTTATTAAGTCATGAACAAAAAAAATATATTCCCTCAAATTAATTTCATTTTTAAATTTCTGTGTTTTAAGGACAACTTCAGGCGATGCATTCTAGTGAGTACAAGAGAAGCTCTTTATATGCATTGATCAAATCTCAGATTTAATGAAGATGTGCAATATAACTCTTTTACTTTAATAGTGGCAAGCAACCAGGCACAAAGAAATTAAAAAATTCCAGATTATCTCAATCTGGTAAAAAAAAGTTGTGACAAGAGGACGTCCAGTTAATAATAATAGAAGCCCAAAGAAGTTTTGGATGCTCCATCCCTGGAAGTGTTCAAGGCTAGGTTGGATGTGTCCTTGAGCGACCTGGTCAAATGGGAGGTGTCCCTGCCAATGGCCAGGGGGTTGGAACTAGATGATTTTTCAGATCCCTTCCAACCCATGCCATTCTGTGTTTCTATAAACGCTGGAACCACTTGCTTCACAAAAAGAAACAAGTAGGCCTGGATGCTTCAGATGAGAGAAATAAAGCGTAATAGGAAGACATGCAATACTCTGCTTCTTACGAATATCTCTTCTAAATTTTTAAGACACACAGACTTCTTTAAATATCAAAATTTGAAGTTTAATCATTCTTGCAGAGTATCACCATATTAAATGTTAACTGTTAAGCTAAAAACACAGGACTGCATCAGCTATTAAGGAGAAAAATAATTGTTACAGCTGAACCCAGGACACAAGGTGTTATTATTAACACTTAATTTACACAGAGAGAAAGCATAGAATCTTAAGACCAAATTTTACATATCTTGAACGCAGGCATCTAAGTAGCTACTAGATCAATGGGACAGAACCAGTACAAATGGGGCAGAACTGTAGTGCTATTTTTCTCATATAAAAGTAGATACCTAAAATATATTAGTGTTTTATTCATTCCAGCTTCAAAATTATTATCACTACAAGAGAACTTAAAAAAATAAATAAATTAAATCAGACCATGTATAATAGGTAGGTAATTCCTTTCTGCAAGATCATGTGCTAAAAATTAAATTCCTTCAGAAGATCATTGTACCAATTATGAAGAAATAGCTTCTAACTCAGGAAGTCCTTGGGCTATGAATTGTCAGAAACTAAGAAAAAATTCATGCCACAAACTCTTTCCTGCACTTTATTTGCAGAAAGCAGAGTAAAGAATATTAAGCCTTATCAAAGATCAGCAGACTTCTGTTCTTAATAGGTAAAAAAATATTCACCAATAATTTTTCACTATAATTTTATTTAATGCCAAGTGCTTATTTGGCCCACAAATGAGTAAATAAATAACATCACAGTAGTTATTTTCATTTTTATGAAGTCAAAATTGCTGTAGACCCAATAATGATGATGATAGTAATAGCAACAAACCCTTTAATAATAAAATTTTCATCTGATAATTGATGTTTAACTTTTTTACTATAAGCAACTTCTGAAGAATGGCAATAAGAAAAATTGAAGGATCTTTCTCTAGGAACTACACCAAGGTAGTGTCCTTAGACACAAAACTCTGTGGCTATATAACCACAGTTTTATAGGTCATTCTTTAGGAGGTATCTAATAAAGACAAGCCAGGGAGAGCTCATTATGTTGCATCTTCAGTTATATGCTCAAATGAGGCATTTAACTTTCATTGAGGGCATACCCTTAAGTATAGCCCTACTTAAAGTACAATGGTCTACATAAGTGTCACTGTAAGTAACAACACCCTCCTGGAAAACAGAAGGCACAGTCCTGGAAAAGAAAAGGCACACAACAGCAGGTAGGAGTCTAGTCCTGACTGCTCATCTGGGCCTAAATTTTGCCTTAGAGCTCCTTAGAAAGGGAGGTAAGCTCACATCTATCACTCCCTCTCTCCCTTCAGAACTGTGGGAGGATATGGACTGTAAGTCTGATGCTTAGTGCTTTGACGGTGTGCTTCTTAAATATATTAATACCCATCAGGCAGTAATTTTTTTTTCTCTTTTAGTGCTAATTGGAAGGACTACCAAAGATGAGAAGAATTCCTACTACTAGAGAGGATGATGGAGTCTATGAGAACAGGGACTGAAAAAGTAATACAGAATTGATTGTTCATAGTAGATTTACCTGGAAGATTTTCTCCCCCCAGAACGAATTTTACTAGTGAGGTAATATACTAATTTTACTAGTGAGAATGGGACTGACATTCTACAGATTTCAGTTAATGTAGTTTCTTTATCTTACATCCATGAATTTCATTAGATATGGGAAAGATTTAAGGAAGCACTGCATACTTGTAAAATGCATCAAATTTTAAGAAGTTTTATGTGAATAAAATAGATTTTAATTTTGAACCTGTATTTCCATGAAGAGGTCAGTATTCCCTTAAATAAACTAATACATAAATGAATCGATAACCGTACTGGCATGGATGATGGCTTTCTATCAGATATGTGTTTTGCCCTCTGAAATTATTTGCTGTAACTTCTGTTTATTAATTCCCATGCATATAGTTTTAATTGTATAATCCTTATTAAATATGATTTTTTTAATTAAGTTTTTAAGAATAACGATTATCTTTATTGGTGTAATTTTGTGGACTAGCAGTTTATTTCTTACTTATGCTTCATGATTCACTGAAGTATAGAAATTAAACAAAAAAAAACCAAAACAAAACAGTTATATGAAGGTGTCCTTAATAAGAAGATAAAATTTTATACCACTAGTGGTTTGATTGAATTTTCTTCTCTGTTTTCTTTATTTCTGTGAAAATCGTAGGTTTCTTAGCATAACCTCTACATTCTTTTCATACTGGTTCTGATGAACAATTCTTAATCCTTCACAGCAATACCCTAGAGGAGCTGAGGAAATGAATGTTTTATTCATTATGATAGATAGATATTAGTCTGTAACATTGGTCCTTGGGTTTAGAGAATATGTTGAATTTAAATGCCCTGAACAGATACATACAATTTATTTTGGAATAAAAATTCAATGAAAGTTCTTAGAGGGTTAATTAAGCACTTAACTATTGCTTTTCTTCACCATATGTTCAGTTTTCTTCTTGAACATAAATTTAAGTTTATTCTAGAGGTTTTCATCCACACAAATATGCAGCACACACACACATTTTGCATAATCTGCCACGGGTTGCACATCTGCAAATATAATAGCTAATTTTACCAGATAGGTGGTGCTATTATTCTGTGTATCAAAGGGCAGACTCCAGCCCTAAGAGCCGACAGCAAGTTCCTCCTCACATTTTATTCTGAAAAGCAACTCTTATTTTTTCCGTTCTGTGTTCTGAGGGAGCTCACGGAATACTAGGTGAAATGTCAAGAATAATTAAGAAAAATGATGGTGTTATATTGCAGCAGAAGAAATTCATCTTTTCTGCTCTGATCATCCTGCCCACCTTTCCTTCTGCTTTTAAATGTCATCTCTGTTCTGAAATTATTTAGGATAGACCTTGAAAGAGGGTAGAATATTTTTTAGATAATTTGACACACTCTTTGCGTTGAATTTCTGATGGCTATTTCTCTCCATATCCCTCCAGTTAAAAAGACTTCTTTAATTCCTTTTCTGACTATGTTAAATTGTGGTAAAATTAAACACAGATGTTTTAGTTTAGTGACACAAATGGAAAAGTGAGCTCAAGCCCAGACAACCTCTTCTATCCTCTTCATCTGAAAATGGTTTCATATATTTTCTTTTACCATCATCTGGGCTAAATGTTCAAAGACAGGGTCTCTTCTACACATCATGCAACTGATGCTACATGGAGTGTAGCAAAGAGGGCCAGACTAATCACACAACAAGCTCAAATAAGAAATCCCAGTCATCCAGGAATCTTAGAAGTCATCATGGACTGGCCAGAGGGCAAAGATATTGAAATGCCACCAGGGGAGGAGGTGATGCAATTAATTTATATAACAAGCTTTCAGAAAGTGAAAAGCAGTATGCCTTGTTCACTGATGAGTCCTTCCGTATTGTGGGAAAGCATCAGAGATGGAAGGCAGCTGTATGGAGTCCTCGACAGCAAGCTGCAGAAACTGCTGAAGGAGAGGGTGAATTGAGTCAGTTTGCCGAGGTGAAAGCTATCCAGCTGGCCTTGGACATTGCTGAATGAGAAAAGTGGACAGTACTTTATACTAGCTCATGGGTGGTGGCAAATGCCCCATGGGGGTGGTTGCAGCAATGAAAGCAGAGCAACTGGCAATGCAGAGGTAAACCCATCTGGGCTACTGCACTGTGACAAAATGTCTGCGCTGCTTGGGTGCAGAACCTGGTGGTGAAAGCACGCCATGTAGATGTCCATGTACCCAAGAGTCAGGCTACTGAGGAACACCAGAACAACCAACAAGTGGATCAAGCTGCTAAGATTGAAGTGGCTCAGATGGACTTAGATTGGCAACATAAGGGTGAATTATTTTTGTCCCGTTGGGCCCATGACACTTCAGGCCATCAGGGCAGAGATGCAACATACAGATGGGCTCGTGATCGAGGGGTGGACTTAGCAATAGATACTATTGCCCAGGTAATTCATGACTGTGAAACGTGCTGTAACTAAGGAAGCCAAGTGACAGGGGGAAAGGAGGGAGAAGTTGGAGGTTTACTTCTGTCCTTGTTCTGCTTGGTTTTCCTACTGTTGATAGTAGATATCAGATAAAAAACAGATAGAAAGAGAAAAAATTTTCTCTCACAAGAATTTTGAAGGATTTTCTTATTTATAATGTAAACTGAAATGTTTCATAGAGTTTAGTTCTGCACCTTTCATTCCACTGTATCTCCCATTATAGTCAATCAGAAGTGTATTAGACTAGAGGAGGTGGAATAGTATCTTTTGGATTTATTTCTCTCTATAGAAGGAGTAACTAATTTTTACAACAGCTGTGTCTGGTAGATCAATCAATGTAATAATATTTCGTGACTCACAACCACAAAATTATAACAGGATATTTTGTAAATGACCTCTAACTACATACTGTTAATGATTTTCTTACCTACTCTGTCAACCAGCCTGAGATTTGTCTCACCTAAATTGTCTTATCTGAAGTTAGACACTCACTCTAATACTGATGTCTAAAATGCCTTGGTAGTCAATAGGAAAAAAAAAAAAAACAAACAAACCTGAAAACGAAAACACAGTTGTAGTCAGCAATTCATCATACCATGAAAAGGTAATTTGTTATTATAGTGAGAGGGAATCTGAAAGACTTATTCAGCTTAGTCTTCTGCTTTTTTGATTGGCTTAGGTTATGCGTGTTTTTCCTACTCAACTTTATTTAGGACTGCATTCTCAAGATCTGGTTTAATCACTCTGTTATCTTTGTAGCTCTGCTTTGTACGTCCACTCAAGTTTTCTCCAATTACATTAATAACTGGGGAAAGAAACTGAACTTAATGTGTCGTACATATTTTCCTGCGTAAAATTATCTCCAAACAGCTGTTAGATTTTCAGATTTTATGGTCTATAGCAATATTAGCAGTCATTTTTGTTATTTCATTTTTTGACAAATAAGTTAAGTGGCAAGTTAAGCCTAATTAACATGACAAGCCGTCTATAACCTAATTCTCTAATTTTTCCATTCACTAAGATATATTGTACTAATGGTAACACTTGCCCAGATATTAATATCTTCAGATACAAGCCACTAAAAATTCAGTTTATGGAGTATGGAAAGACAGATACGAAGACCTGTACATTACTGTCATGGGTTCAGCAGTAGCAGTCATTTTTCTCCTTCTTGGTAGCTAGTGCAGTGCTGTGTTTTTGATTTTGGGCGTGGGAGCTGTGCTGATAACACCAGTGTTTTCAGTTACTGCTTGGCAATGTTTTGGTCTGGCCAAGGACTTTCTGAGCCTCATGCTATGCCAGGGAGGAGGGGAAGCTGGGAGGAAGCAGAGACAGGACACCTGACCCAAACTGACCAAAGAGGTTATTCCATAACACAGCACGTCATGTCCAGGATGTGAAACATGGAGGGCAGAGACCCAGAAGGGTGTGGTGGTGGACTGGGGGTGCACGGCATGGTCCGGTTTTTGGTATTGGGGGGTTTGCTGCTGGGGGGTGCACTGGCCAGGTTGGGCTTGGTGAGCAGTTGTATTCTTTTTCCTTGTATTTCACTTGTATTATTATTGATGGTAGCAGTAGTGATTTGTGTTACACTTTAGTTACTAAACTGTTCTTATCTCAACCTGTGCAAGTTGTATTTTTTTTTTTTTTTCCGATTCTCCTGCCCATCCCCCCAGGACTGGGGGAAGAAAAAAAGGAGAGTGAGTGAGTGAGTGAGTAAAACTTCGTGAGTTATTAGCCTGGGTGAGGCTTAAACCATGACAATTACTTATACCAAAATTATATCTACTGTGATTCAGAAAAAAAAAAGGATAAAATTGGTATCAGGAATAAAGGGAAAAGAAGCATACTACTTCTAATAAATAAAAAGAACTCAACATTCAGAAAAGAAGATTGAGAATGGTAGATAATGCAAGCAATTATGATACGATAGTATAAACCAGGATAAAGCGCATATGATATAAAAATGATGGACTCCTCTAAAAAAATAGTCTGCAGACCTAATGTATTAATTGTCTTTTAAAACACCCATGCTCAGTAAGCAATAAAATTTCTTGGTCTAACTAAGTTTGACCTAAAACGTTCCAAATTACTTGAAATTCCATTTTCGCATATGCCTAGAACTGCTTTTATTTCCTCTTGAGAATGCACAGGCCTCAAATAACTCCTGATGGAATTCGTGTTACCTAAGAAGACCATGGTAGTAGGACTGAGGGACTGAATCTTGTACTTTGAGCATGGCTAACACTTATTGAGCCACTTATAAAAGTTTCAATTGCTTTGCCTTTAAAACACAGCTGTCAGAGAAAGGTGATGAGGGGATGCATTGCTCATGTTTTGTATGACAGACTCTTGGTTAAAGAAATCACTTGGGAGAGTTGAGTTCAGTATCCTTAATCTAAAGGATTTCAAACTAAAATCACTTTTTTCCCAGGAGTGTGCCCTGATCACCATAGAAGCCTAAGGGAGGAGGGAAGGAAATAAGGAGAAAAGAAAATGGGGATACCCTTTTCACCTCATGCTGAAGCTTTGTCACTGGGCAGTCAAGAATACAAGATTTATGAGCCCTGAAGGAACACAAACACAGCTCTTCAGTTTTAGAGTTAAGAAATTCATAGCAAAGGACAGGCACCAACAATTTTAAAAACCCTAAGCCTTCTTCAGAATTGCACAGTTTTTTCTCTCTCTTTGCATTCTCAGCCCTAAGTCCATGGTAGAGTGCTACCTTCCAAATACTTACCCCCTCCTGAGAAGTCTCTGCCCTTTGTTATCGTTGTCTTAATGCAGTAGGGCTTCCTGAAAACAGATAGTGATCTGGCAAGTTATCCCATGTTTGTACTGGTACCAGATCTAGTACTAGTAGTGCAGAGATACTTGAAATTCGCTGCTCTTCAGGCAGCAAAAGAATCCTTTGTTAAGCAACCAGAAAGTGTCTTGTTGAATCAACATAGGAACTTGAAATCCTTCAACAAACTGTGGACTGTGTCTTCAGACCATTGATTTTTCACTTTCTTGTTTAGAGAAAAAATGAGTATACTATTCAGTTTATTAAAAAAGTATCAAGGGCATCTCCCGTATGAAGATAGGCTGAGAAAGTGAGGCTGTTCAGCCTGAAGAAGAGAAGGCTGCGTGGAGACCTCCTAGCAGCCTTCCAGTATCTGAAGGGGGCCTCTAGGGATGCTGGGGAGGGAGTCTTCATTAGAAACTGTGGTGATAGGACAAGGTGTAATGGGTTCAAACTTGAACAGGGGAAGTTTAGATTGGATATGAGGAAGAAATTCTTTACTGTTAGGGTGGTGGGGCACTGGAATGGGTTGCTCAGGGAAGTTGTGAATGCTCCATCACTGGTGGTGTTCCAGGCCAGGTTGAACAGAGCCTTGGGTGGCATGGTTTAGTGGGTGGTGTCCCTGCCCATGGCAGGGGGGTTGGAACTAGATGATCTTAAGGTCCTTTCCAACCCTAACTATTCAAATGAAAGGTAGGAGCACACACTCTCAAGCAATTAAATCTTAGGGTATGTCATTGTAAATGTCACACAAGCCAGTTTCTTGCGTCACTTTGCTGTATTTCATCTCATAATGAAAACATGCTAACAATACTGCCAGAGGGAAGGAATAGGTAATTAAGATGGCAGTTTTATTAAGAAATTAAAAATTCTATATCTGGCTATTAAATGGGCAAATGTTCAAATACTGACTCTATAACGCCGATCTGGTTAACTCCGAATTGGATTCTGTCCTACCAGTCGTCTTGTTCAATGTGAATGTGTTTAAAGTAGAAGAAAAAATTCTGCTTTGTTGACTTCTTTTGCCCACCCTTCTTTCGTGTAAATAGCTCCTGAAGCTGAAATTCAGAGGACAATGTGACAACTGATTAGGTTCTGTGAATAATCTTGAGTATTAAAGTATGGGGACTCTCTGATGCTGTAGCCACACATAACATTCAAATGCAGTTTGTTTAATATAGCATATGAAGAATTAGCAATAAAAGGGTGTCGTGGTTTAAGCCCCCCACCCACGCAGTTTTACTCACTCACTCACTCCCCCTCTTTCTTCCCCCAGTCCCCAGGGAATGGGGAGGAGAATCAAAAGAATTCAACTCGCACAGGTTGAGGTAAGAACAGTTTAGTAACTAAGGTATAACGCAAATCACTACTGCTACCACCAGTAATAACACAAGAGAAATACAAGGAAAGAGAATACAACTGCTCACCAAGCCCGACCCAGCCAGTGCACCCCCCAGCAGCAAACCCCCCACATACACCACCACACCCTTCTGGGTCTCTGCTCTCCGATTTCACATCCTGGGCATGACGTGCTGTGGTATGGAATAACCTCTTTGGTCAGTTTGGGTCAGGTGTCCTGTCTCTGCTTCCTCCTGGCTTCCCCTCCTCCCTGGCATAGCATAAGGCTCAGAAAGTCCTTGGCCAGACAAAACATCACCAAGCAGTAACTGAAAGCACTGGTGTTATCAGCACAGTTCCCAGGCACAAAATTGAAAATGCAGTGCTGCACCAGCTACCAAGAAGGAGAAAAATGACTGCTGCTGCTGAACCCATGACAAAGGGGCTTCACTTATTAAAAGGATGCTGATCTTGGAAGGATTTTTTTTAAAAAACAACAAGTGCCCATTTCCTTAACTTCAGAGTGTGTTATAACACCTTATATTTTAAAATATGTGTCTCTATATCCTCTCAGAAGCAGATATGGGAACAATGTTTCTTTTCAACCACTGGTTTGTGTTAGTCTTGCAGTTGTCTGCAGCACCATTCTGCTAATTCGTCAGTCTAGATCAGCAATGGTGCAAATGGTGGGGGTCATCTTAGCTCCTACACTTTTTATGAAGGGAGAGAGAAAACAAAATATTAAGCTTTTATGAGAATCTCCTGGCTTGTAACAATATCCAAATTGATTATAAAGAAATCAAAGTAGAGCCAGAATAACAGCCTTTGGATTCAGATTTTGAACAAGCAGAGATATAGGGATTTAGTTCATCTTATTACAGAGAGAATGACCAGCTGTTGAGTTTGGATACAGTCTGAATCTAATCCTGAAACATCATTTCTATCATATTTGTGCTGATCTCAGAGGTGCGGCAATGGCTTTGTCCTGATAATGCGTGGATGACCAATCCCTGCAATATGTGGTTCACCACTTTTCTTACAAAAACCCTTTATCAGTGATTGATCTTAAGACAATTGCATAATTTCCAGTTCCTTCACTGAAGAATTACTTCTGCCTGCAGTGAATTTAAACATTCTGAGGTCAAGATGTTTTCAAATTACAATTATGTTTGATCACTAGACCACTTTAGTTATTATTTTATTCATATGTAAAACACAGAATCACGGAATCATAGAACAGTTAGGATTGGAAAAGACCTTAGGATCACCTAGTTCCAACATCCCTGCTATGGGCACGGATGAATACACTAGACCATGTTGCCCAAGGCTCTGTCCAATCTGACCTTGAACACTGCCAGGGATGGACCATTTACCACTTATTTAGTAACCTGTTCCAGCGCCTAACCATCCTCACAGTGAAGAACTTCTTCCTTATATCTAACCTGAACTTCCCCTGTTTTAGTTTTAACCCATTACCCCTTGTCCTAATGCTACAGTCCCTGATGAAATGTCCCTCTTCGGTAATCTTGTAGGCCCCCTTCAGATATTGGAAGGCTGAAATGAGGTCACCATGAGGACTTCTCCAGGATGAACAGCCCTAACTTTCATATCAATCATCTTGCACATCCTCTAGGTCATTCTTTCTCCATAGATTTTTCTACCAGATTTCTAACCCACTTTGCCACTGAAATATTAGAAAAAAGATCCTATTACTTCAATCTAATCAACTGAAAAGATGTTCATGACTGATGCTTCCTGGTAGTATATATGTGTATTTATGTACTTGGTTTATTGCTGAATAAATGATCAAAACACAGCACTGCCAATTTTGCAGGTAACTTCAACAAACTGCTGTTTGATTTAATTCTTATTTGAAGCCAAAATAAATATTCTTATTACAGTACAGTGTTTAAACTAGAAAATAATATATCATGTTTCAATATGATCTGACTGGAAGCTGCCTTTGATCACTTTAACACAAAATTATACATGTATAGACTCTTTCAGCTCCTATGACCCACCAAAGTAGGCAGCTACGGTGCTAAAATCACTACCAACAAATCATTAGCAATTATAGAAATAATTTCAGAATTCAAGTATAATATCAAATTTTGAATTAAATTTCAAAATATGCTGGAGCACTAATATTTTATTTCAGTTTCTAACACACTCCTATAATATATAATTTTATATATATATAAAAACATATATATCATTACAAGTAATAAGGATATCAGCTTTTCCTCACTGAAAAGATAGTAAAAATTGTTATTAGATCTTCTTTATAGTTTTTGCAAATACAGATCTGGAATGCTATTGCTTATTCACAGAGTATATGCACCACAAAGAATAGCTTTGCGTCTTCATAAAGATCTTAAATCTGCCCTAATGGTATTTTTTCTTATCTGTTGGAACGTTAGTTTCAGTTTAACAGTTTTAGTTGTTATGACAATTTTGGAAATGTAGATGTATATTAGAAGCTGACATGAAGTCCTTTAAAGTAATTCCGTATCTGGTAGTATAATGCTATTAAACACTAATGACTTTCACTAATAATGCTAAAGCTGTAAGCTTATATAATAGTGAAGTCTTGGTCTGTTTTCCATGAGAAATACAAATAATTTTGAAGCTCCTCAGTGTCTTCTAAATTAATATTGCTTTGATTTTTTTTCTTTTCTTCTATTTTTTTTAGTTTCTGTATTCAAACTTCGGAGAGATCTAATAATACATATTCTTTATTTGTTTTCAACAAGCCACTTGTCCTCAGTTTAAATGGAAAACTGTTTTTAAGCTTATTAATAGATGTATAAATGCTTTTCATATAAAGTCTTTAGAAAAGTTAACTAAATAGCTCCACATTTAATGGAGTCCCTTCAAGAATATTTTCCAGTAGGCCTACACTTCTCCTTTACAGGAATTACCTGCCCTTTAAGCAACACGGAAGTATCTAAAGGCCTTTTTTTTCTTAGATGGAAGTCGCTCTTACTGTCAGCCACTGAGTTGAAATCTGACTAAATCCTGAAGGTCACATGAATAGTGGATTTTGAGTTTAACAAATGAATATTAAGTACATTGCCCAACACAGCATTAGTTATTGTAAGCAATTTTGAGACACTGAAAAAGTTGATGGTTTAGGAATTGCAAAAGACACTGTATTTGCAACATTATGAATGGAACAAGTTTAAGGATGTGCACTGCTCAGAGTACATACTGAGTTGCATAAAATTAAATCATGATATACCAACCTTCATAATAATGAAGGATATTATAAGAAAACAGAATGTCTCAGGGCCAAGATTTCTTTTTCAGTTAATGACTTAACATGCAGAAATAAAAGTATGTACTCAACCCATGCTTGCAAGTAAGTCTTTGGCTTTCTTTCACACTGTACTTGAAAGTTTTAGGATGTTTGCTTCTTAATTTCTATTCACTATGTTATATCTTTTTTAGCTCTCTCCTTTCTTCAAATGAGATTTTTTTTCTCTGAGTCTTTTGTATGTATTAAGCCATGATACTGGCTAAAATTATTTTTTTCTTATGTTTGCAGAAAAACAGCTATGTCAAACAACAGCTGTGAGCAACTGTTCTTTTTACAGTGTATTCTGAACTTGAACAGATCTCTAACACTTTCTCCCTGTCCTCAGTTCCTCTCAATCAAACTAACATTTAATCCAAGTATTAGATTAGCCTTATCTTTGGAAATTCCAATTTATGAATCTAAATGCTAGGTAGAAGAAGCAAAAATAAAGCTACATTCATTTTGGTATTTGAGGAAATATTTCACAGAATTGAAGACAATAAAATTACATTTTCTAATAACACAGTGAGTCTGAATCACCTTTATCCAAGTGACCCTAAACTTCTTCAGTGAAGAAGCCAGACAATTTGCTTTCTTATTGCTTGCTAGAGGTCAAAATGCAACTAGCTTTTTAACACAGAAAATGGGGCAGTATCACCAGACACTTAGTATAAGCCAGGGTGAGGCTACTACACAGATAAAATGTATAAATATTAAGCCAATCATTACAAAGCAGAATCTTAGCTATACTGCATAAATTGGATTAGGATTTTAGGCAGAACAGCAGATGTATTTCCATGTCCCTGTTCATCTGCTCCTATACTGAATTAGACACTATTTTGTGTGTGTAATTAGGGTTATATCACTTTCATATATACCCAAGTGGTTTTACAAAAACATCTATGATGCTTATAACACTGCCACTAAATAAAATGGCAAGAAGTTTAAAACAAAGAATGATGTTGTGGTTTCATAGGAAAAATCTAAAAGTCTAAAAATTTTAAATACTGAGATTTAAGATCTTAAAGTGAATACTAAAAGCTTTTAATTACTTCTTTTTTTTTTCTGGGGGGGGGGAATTAAGCAGAGACAGCTTGGTAGATATATTTGGAAGCATTGTATGAATGCCACATGTTGGACAAATGTTCAGAATTCCTAATTTTTATTCCTACGATTCCACTGTTTGTTGCCTGAGTTTAGCAAACATATTTCACTTTCTTTACCTGTAAGACAGAGATGAAGGCAACAATTATTTATTTTGTGGAGCGTTCTATAAAAGCTACTTAAAATTTTAATAAAATTAATATATAACTGAGGTGAGAATCTCAGACTCCTGGGGAAAAAAAAAAAAAGTCAATGACTTTATAACTGACACGAAGCAGAAATATCCTGAAGCAGTTTAAAAACCAAGGGATGTTTTCACACCTCTCAAAAGCTAAACAGCTCTTTGTGATGACCAGGGAAGATGTTTTTTCTTCTTTTACCATATAGTGCAGCACCATTATCCAAGTATATGGGTGCTAGGAAGATTTTCAACTGTCTTTGTAGTCTCAGGTATTGAGAACTACTAAATTTATCGGTGCACTGATTTGACTTGGAATAGCAGGTTAGATTTCTTTATTCCATTTACTATGAGAGGTTTAACTCAATTCCCTGCTCACTAGGCCATTTTAACATATAGTTTCCAAATTGCATTTGCATCTGCTGAGTCTAGATAAAAATGGGGCTTCTGAACACTTGTTCTGAATACATTTGGGAGCTGCCAAATGAATGTATGCTTTACTAAGGTTCAGTCCAGTTTAAACATGGGCACCTAATTTGATGTGGCCTGGATTTTCCATAATACTGAACCAGCAGATATTATGTAGGCCTTGTAAAAAACCCAAAACTTTCTGTGACAACACCATGGCCTAGGTAAAGTATCCCAGAGCATACAAAAAGTCACTAGAGAGTGACACTTTGGCAATTGAAAGGTGTTCTGTGCATCTTTGTATTAGCCAAAAGGTTTATAGTCTGTCCCAAGGGGACGGAAGTAATAAGAAGCATTATCAGTATATATTACAAAGTTTCTGATTTTCTATATTTCTGTCATACAGGCTTTATCAGAGGAAGGTGGTATTAGCTGAGGATTAAGAGAAGGAGCACATACCTTTACTCAGATCTTGGTAGAATCAGCGTATAGATATCTACATTTAGGAAGCTAAAGATTGACATTCTCATGTGAACTGAAGGTTTGCTTCAATCGGTTAATTGTCATGTCTGGACATGTCTAGACACACCACATTGCATTTTTCAGCTTCCTATCCAGTTTGACACAAATCTCCCACAGGTGTAATGCAGCTTCTGTCAATCAGATATGAATGTAACAGATACACTGATCTATCTCATATGGCATAGGACACCTATTGTTAGGATGAATCAAACTTTAAATATCTAATGAGTGTAACATGAACTTCATAAGATATGATCACTGCCGCATGTAAGCTGCACTGAAATTATGTGTCCTGCAAGACAGAAATGAATCCACAACACAAAAATTGAATCCCACTGTTAGTCATTGACTAGATTTAAATTAAATTCAAATTGTTTAGACTGTATCTAAAAAGAAGAGTTATTCCTGTTACATATTTTTCTTTTCACAGATATAGATTTAATGAACTCACAGATGCTTTCTGCAGTGTTGAACAGAAAATAAAGTGCAAAAAACTACCAAATATATATAAGACATTATATGAAAGTCATGATCTAAAGAAGTTTCACGCAATTTTGTGAAAAGTTGCACACAAAAATAGTGCAAGAGTGATTATTGTTTTCAGTGACATCAGAATATGGAAATAAAACCCCAATAAAGATTGTTCAATTTGACCTTTTTTTTTTTTTTTTTTTTGATGTGGCTGTTAATATAAGATATGATTTAGTAGACCTCATAGCCCTCACAAAATTGGCTAGATATTTAGTACCTCTGGAGCTGAAAGAAGTCTAGCACAATATTGAGAGACAGTGGAAAGAACTTGGGGAAGAACACAGAATCTGAAGATGTATGAAAAGGTAAGTCCAATGCAGTGAGACAGTATCAGGAACAGAAAATTGAAAACTGATCAGAAATTAAAAGGAAGAGGTAAAAGATAGCTCAGAGCTGTAGTTATAGGTTGTAAGTGTTAAACAACAGGAATCAAGAACAGGAACAGACACAAACAGGTATTCTAGCATAAAGACATCTACCTCTATTGGGTGATAAACATTCTATCTAACAAGTTGTCATAGTTTAAGCCATAAATCACGCAGTTTGATCACTCACTCCCCCCTCTTTCTTCCCCCCAGCTCCTGGAGGGATGGGGAGGAGAATCAAAAGAGTGCAACTCCCATAGGTTGAGATAAGAACAGTTTAGTTACTAAGGTATAACACAAACCGCTACTGCTACCATCAATAATAATAATGACAAGGGAAATACAAGGAAAGAGAATACAGCTGCTCACCACCCGATACCAAGCCCGACCCAGTCGTGAACTGAACTCTTCCGGGTTCCTGCCCCCAGTTTTTTTTCATCCTGGGTATGACATGCTGTGGTATGGAATACCTCTTTGGTCAGTTTGGGTCAGGTGTCCTCTTTCTGCTTCCTCCCAGCTTCCCCTCCTCCCTGGCAAAGCATGAGACTCAGAAAGTCCTTGGTCAAACCAAACATTCTAGCCGTAACAATAAACATCAGTGCTATCAGTGCTGTTCCCAGGCTGAAAGTCGAAAACACAGCGCTGCACCAGCTACTAAAATGGAGAAAAATGACTGCTGCTGCTGAACCCAGGACAAAAGTATAAGTAGTTTCAAAAATAAGTCAATTTGTCTCATTAAAGGGAACCGATAGGAAATTTTTGACCTGCATCATTACTATAGTGCTACATCACTCTAATTTAATTGATTTTTGTATTTTTCTATAAAACAATGAGTATTTTCTCAGCTGTTCCCTATGGCCTTTCTCTACATCTGGCACATGCACTAGATAGAGTAATACACTTTAAAAATATTTATTACTGCAAGTATTACCATGTTTTATAATATTTTATTTCTATTTATGTAATAGCTGGATGCTAAAGCCACATGATTTTGAAATGGAAATTTTGATGAGTGTGGGAGAAGGACAGTAAATAAAGGAGAAGATAACTTCTCATAATCACAAGTTTTTCATTAATTTGATCTTAAAGAGATATATCAAAAATGTCAACTAGGTCAGATGACAGAGGACAAATATTAAACAATAGGACAAACCTGTATGTTGAAAATCAAAAGGTTAATGCATGGAAAAAAAAAGTGTGTAATAAGCACTGTTACTAAGAAAACCTTATTCAACTATATAAGAAGAGGAAAAGAATTGCTGCATCATTCTGCAGAGAAGTTCCCCAGCAGGCAATATCAAGACTGACTTTTTCATTAAAATTGCTGATGGTAGCCAGATAACCAACAAAACTCGTACCAGCTCTAAAGAGGTAAAGAGTCATTAAGAGCAAGAAAATAAACTAAAAAGTAGTGCTGAAAAAAAATTTTAAAAATTCAGGAAGAAAGCATCCTTTTATTAAGTTCTCAGAAATGTACAAGTTTTAAGTCGTATTTAGACGGTGCTTATTCTATTGCCTAAAGCTACTGGTTCTTTCTTTGTTTAATAATTTAGGCAATAACTCACTTGCCTAGCAAAGGCAAGAAGCTTTACTCTTTTTATTATTATTCATGTTTATACCTTTAGAGGGCATTTCAGTTCTTGAATCCAGATTAACCTGGTTCCAAAATAGTGAGGCTGGGGATCCTACAGTAGCAAAGGTCTTAAATAAACTCCTTTTTTGTATAGTATATATACTCAGCATTGAGGATGCTAACTGCTGTGAATTCCATTTCTGCCCTTCTACAAATATCACCCTTTAGATAGTTACTTAATTACTTGGAATTTCATTCTTGGAACAAAGTCTCTAAGTATTAGGTAATGCAAAATTATGAATCATAGCACTTAAGGGCATTTACTGAATGTCTGCTTCAGAGATACACTCTTAGCATTTATCTTTGAGAACTCATGAAAGATGGATGAGGTCCTAAAGACTAAAAAACACAAAACAAATCAAAAAGGCAAGGTATCTATCTTTGAAATGGAAAAAGTGATGAAACAGGTCAGAAGGGAATAAATATTGACCAGTTAGTCAACTTTATTTTGCAGAAAAGTACTGGAACAAATTATCAAATAAAATGTTTGTGACTACAAAGAAGATAACAGGGAGGTAAATAACAGCAAGATGTTAAGAACAACTGTCAAGCAATACTCTGTTGGTGGTGGTGTTGGTGGTTGTGGTGCTTTTTTTCATATAAAATTGTGGAAAATCTTGTAAATAGAGAAGAAGCTGTAGACTTCTCATACCTTGATTTTAAAGAGGTTTTTTATGTATTCTTATTAATGAGACTTGCCATATAACTAGGATGTATAGTATCAGGTTTTTCAGAGCTCTAGACAAAGCCAATGTTACTTATTCAAATATTGGGTAAAAAAAAATTGGAAAAGCAGCATGATAAATAGATGGCATTCTCTAAAACTGTGTCTGAAGTGCTACAATTAGGTAAAAATAACTGCAAATACAGGCGAGGAAACAACAGATTATGTGGCAGCTACAGCAAAAGATCTGGAATTTTAATGGCTGAGTATTTTTGTTCTGAGTCAAATAAAAAAAATATTTTAATGGGTATAATTGCAATATTTTCTTTAACTTCATTAAGGCCTCAGTAGTAGCTGAAGAAAGTAACAATTTGAAGCCCTCAGGACAAATTATTTGGTTTTTGGTTGCAGTGCAGAAGGGTGTTGTTCTCCCTATGTTACAGCCACCAAACCCATACAGAAGTTGCAGATACCATAGGTCATTTTAAATGGCTTTAAACACCTAAGTTTACACAACTGAACTGATGTCCAGGCATTAACACCATACCTACCTGATTTCTAATGTTTGATTAATTGATACTGCATCTCTATAGGCCCCCTTCAGATATCGCAAGGCTGCTAGGAGGTCTCCATGCAGCCTTCTCTTCTCCAGGCTCAATAGCCACAACTTTCTCATCCCATCTTCATACAGGAGGTGCTCCAGTCCCCTGATCATCCTCGTGTCCCTTCTCTGGACTTGTTCTAACAGTTCCACGTCCTTTTGATGTTGAGGACAACAGAACTGTACACAGAACTCCAAGTGAGGTCACACAAGAGCAGAGTGGAGGGTAGGGACTCTTCAATAGGGACTGTGCTGATACGACAAGGGGTAACAGGTTCAAAATTCAACAGGGAAAGTTTAGATTGGATATGAGGAAGAAATTCTTTACTGTTAGGGTGGCGAGGCACTGGAATGGGTTGCCCATGGAAGTTTTGAATGCTCCATCGCTGGCGGTGTTCAAAGCCGGGTTGGACAGAGCCTTGGGCGGCATGGTTTAGTGGGAGGTGTCCCTGCCCATGGCAGGGGGGTTGAAACTAGATGATTTTAAGGTCCTTTCCAACACTGACTGCTCTATGATTCTATGATCCTATGATACAGTCAAGGGAAATCTAGCTGATATGGACAGCATTGTCTTTAGGGGTTTGATACTTTTATTCTGTGACTGTGAGAATGAAGACCTTAGGGGAGGACCTCACTGTACGAGAGGATCTGGTTCGAGACCATCTCTAGGAACCTGAACATGCACAAGTCCATGGGACCTGATGAGATCCATCCAAGGGTCCTGAAGGAGCTGAGAAATGAAGTTGCTAAGCCACTGTCCATCATATTTGAAAAATCATGGCAGTCAGGTGAAGTTCCTGACAACCGGAAAAAGGGAAATAAAACCCCCATTCTCAAGAAAGGAAAGCTGGAAGACTCAGGGAATTACAGACCTGTCAGTCTCACTTCGGTGCCTGACAAAATCTTGGAGCAAATTCTCCTGGAAGGCATGCTGAGGCATATGAAAAAAAACCAAGGTGCTTGATGAAAGCAACCATGGCTTCACTAAGGGGAAATCCTGGCTGACCAATCTGGTGGCCTTCTATGATGGGGTTATGGAACTGATGGACAGGGATAGAGCAGTTGATGTCATCTACCTGGACTTGTGCAAAGCTTTTGACACTGCCCCACACATCATCCTTGTCTCTAAGTTGAAGACACATCAATTTGATAGGTGGACCGTTCAGTGGATAAAGAACTGGCTGGATGGCCACATGCAAAGAGTTGTGCTCAGTGAATCAATGTTCAGCTGGAGGACCAGTAACGAGTGGTGTCCCTCAGGAACTGGTGTTGGGATCGGACTTTTTCAACATCTTTGTCGGTGACATGGACAGTGGGATTGAGTGTGCCCTCAGCAAGTTTGCTGAAGACATCAAGCTGTGTGGTTCAGTTGATACGCTGGAGGGAAGGAATGCCATGCAGAGGGACCTTGACAAGCTTGTGAGGTGGGCTGATGCCAACCTGATGAAGTTTAACCATGCCAAGTGCAAGGTCCTACACCTGGGTCAGAGCAATCCCAGGCACAGCTACAGGTTGGGCAGAGAAGAGATTGAGAGAAGCCCTGTGGAGAAGGACTTGGGGTTGTTGGTCGATGAGAATATGAACATAAGCTGGCAGTGTGCACTCACAGCCCAGAAAGTCAAGCGCATGCTGGGCTGCATCAAAAGGAGCGTGACCAGCAGGTCGAGGGAGGTGATCCTGACCCTCTACTCTGCTCTCGTGAGACCTCACTTGGAGTGCTGTGTGCAGCTCTCCGAGTTTGGTGTCAGTTCTCACAGCTTGGTGTCCTCAACATCAAAAGGACATGGAACTGTTGGAACAAGTCCAGAGGAGGGCCACGAGGATGATCAGGGGACTGGAGCACCTCCCATATGAAGACAGGCTGTGAATGTTGTGGCTGTTGAGCCTGGAGAAGAGAAGGCTGCATGGAAACCTCCTAGCAGCCTTCCAGTATCTGAAGGGGGCCTATAGAAATGCTGGGGAGGGACTTTTCATGAGGGACTGTAGAGATAGGACAAGGGGCAATGAGTTCAAACTTCAACAGGGGAAGTTTGCAATGGATATAAGGAAGAAGTTCCTTTCTGTAAGGGTGATGAGGCACTGGAATGGTTTGCCCAGGGAGGTTGTGAATCCCTGAAAGTTGTGAATCCCTCAGTCCCTGGCGGTGTTCAAGGCGGGGTTGGACAGCGCCTTGGATGGCATGGTTTAGTGGAAGGTGTCCCTGCCCATGGCAAGGGGTTTAGAACTAGATAATCTTAAGGTCCTTTCCAACCCTAACTATTCTATGATTCTATGACTCTGTGTTAAGAGTAGGCTTCAGTTGCCTCATGAGTTTCCTGGAATGCTCAGAAGATCCAAATGGATAGGGAAGATGTGATACAGTAACTTAGAGAAGACCTATACCATCCTGTACCTGCAGTGCAGGACTAGAAACTGTATGCCAGAGCATTTCAAATTGCATGAACACCTTTGCAATTCTTTAGCTTAAACATTTATGCCGCTGTTTTGCTTTAGAGTAGACTAAATGCTGTTGGTTGATATAAGTAGATAATCAGTTATTACACAAGGGCATTCAGATCCATGTCAGGTGTATACACACCCCTATATAGAATCATAGAACCATAGAATGGTTAGGGTTGGAAAAGACCTTAAGAATATCTAGCTCTAACCCATTTTCATGGGCATGCAGGCAGAAAATTATGTGTCTACAGAATGAAATCACTGTCAAGACTTTGGGGACACTAATAAGTCTGGCTGCTCCTTAGCATCCCCTCTGGTGCTTCCCCATCGTGCTCATGGTCCAGGACCCCAGAGGTGCCAGGCAAGTGGCCCTGCAACACCACAGCAGGGGTGGTCGCAGGGCTGGTCTCCATCTCCCCACAGCCCTTTCTGCCCAGTCCATGGGCCCCTCTGAGCCATACCCACCTGTGGGCACATGTCCCAGCATCATGTACAGTCTGTCCCTAGTGAGGTGCCCATTGTCTGAGGCTGTGACTTCCCCAGTGCCCCCTGGCCTCCCTGCCCCAGTCTGAAGGGTGGGACAGGTCTTGGCTGCCAGACAGTGTGACTTTGAGCAGCCTGGTCTAGTGAATGTTATTGCTGCCTGTGGCAGGGTTTTGGAACTAGATGAGCTTTAAGGTCCTTTCCAACCCAAACCACTCTATGATTCTAAGAACTAATTCATAGAATTAATGGTCAGGGATGCCCCACACTAGACCATATCACCCAAGACTCAATCCAGCCTGGCCTTGAAAACTGCCAAGGATGGAGCGTTTACCACTTCTTTGGGCAACCTGTTCCACTGTCTCACCACCCCCACAGTGAAGAACTTCTTCCATGTATCTTACCTGAACTTCCCGTTTTAGTTTAAACCCATTACCCCTTCTCCTATTGCTACAGTCCCTGATGAAGAGTCACCCCTCAGCATCCTCATAGGCCCCCTACAGATAGTGGAATGTTCTTATTACATGATAGTATTTAATATGTTATAATAGCCTCATGTTTCTTAAATTTAATGTTATCCACTTAAAATCTTTTATTTTTTTCACTAGTTACTGCACACTTCCTGCTGACAGCTAGTGTTGAAAAACTTAATAGGAAGATTCAATGTAGAAAGCAGCAATTAAATTAATACATTAAAAATACAGGAAAAATGGGGATAGCAAAACAGTCCTTAGAGTAGGGGTGCCCAGTGAGTTTCCACAAGACTTGTTCTGCTTTAACGAAATGTCAGAAAAGAGACATAACCCTAAATAGTTTGCTCAAGGTCAAATACATAACATATGGAAGATGCTGAAAATTACATTTCCATTGTCCTCGTTCTCAATCTAACTTGACCCACTGGGACTTAATTACCCTGGGGCTCTGATGGAATTGCTCCAAAACTGAAGCTTGATAAACCAGTCATTCTTAAGTGCCTTCTCCCCCTATATAGCTACTGAGGAGATGGACGTGCATGACTGTCTTCTGTTGGGAGCTCACTCAGCTAAATTAACAAACAGCCTTACCAGGTAGTTAGCTGTTGAGAAGTAGGAAGTTATAAGCATCTGTCCGTATTTAGGCATTTGCACTGAAGTCCTCCATAAAGTGCCTATCTCTTTCCATCAGTGTTAATTTAGGAATTTTACTTTCATAGTTGCTACAACCTTAATTAAGACTGATTCACTCAGGCTTTCAAAGCTAATTGGGCAAATTTTAATTAATCCAAAACATAGCAGTCTAATATTTGTAATACAACTTTTATTCAAAACCTTAGGATTTTCCAGCAAAACATGTTAACACAAGAATGAAAGTCTAGGCAGACTCCAGCCTAAACGTTACTCTTCTTTCCTGCTGCATCTTCTTTCCCTCTACATATCCACATGCAAACTTCCTACAATAAATACACTGCAAATATGAATTATGAAATCTCAACACTGATGGGATAAACATTAAAGAATATTTCCATAAAGGATTTTTTTTAAATGAATGCATAACTTATTATTTTCCAGAACAAAGCCATAATAGCTAACAACCCTACAACCACTAATACTGGTCCAGATCTTTTGCAGAAGGTGGAAGATAGCTCATTATTTGCCACAATACCAGTAAGGGCTAGTGTGATGGTTACTCTCATGGTTTAAGCCCAGCTGTAAATCTGCCACAATGTCGTTAGCTCACAGCCCCCTCCCCCCCCGGCTTCCTCCCCCCCTGATGCTGGAGGGATGGGGAGGAGAATCGAAAGAATATAACTCCCACAGGTTGAGATAAGAACAGTTCAGTAACTAAGGTATAACACAAATCACTACAGCTACCACCAGTAATAATAATGACAAGGGAAAGAACAAGGGAAGGGAGTATAACCGCTCACCACCTGCTGACCGATACCCAGCCCAACCAAGCAGTGATCTCACCATTCTGGATGACTGCCCACTGTTTTTCCATCCTGGGCATGATGTGTTGTGGTATGGAATACCTCTTTGGCTAATTTGGGTCAGGTGTCCTGTCTCTGCTTCCTCATGGCTTCCCCTCCTCCCTGGCAGAGCATGAGACTCAGAAAGTCCTTGGTCAGAGTAAACATTACTGAGCAGCAACTAAAAACATCGATGTTATCAGTGCTGTTCCCAGGCTGAAAATCAAAAACACAGCTCTGCACCAGCTCCTAAGAAGGAGAAAAATGGCTGCTGCTGCTGAACCCAGGACAGTTATGCAAGCAAAACAGTGAATATCGCATTCCAATAGTGGCCCTGACATAGATACTCTTAAGTCAGACACAGATACTTTGGCTGAATGGAAACAGAAGCCCCTCATGGCTCCCCATGCTTATTCATCACCTTTCAGACCTGAACTGTTTGAGAAAGGCAGTTACTCTGGAGTCAATTAAAATTTAAGAGCTTTCTGGAAATGAAAGGGAGTTGCCATGAAATAAGTTAATTATGTAATGCCTGGAAGGATATTAGACACATTTAGGCAAGGAGGTGAATATTTACCACGTGTGAGATGGATATTTAAAACAACAAGAAGGATCTTTGCACATCTAAATGTGCATAATTAACATATACAAAAGTTGAACTTGGAGAAAGGGCTGAGATTTTACTGCCTAAAGTCCTCCTCCAGTATCTTACTGATATAAGTGCATCAATAGTGAAAAAAACTTTAGATATAGGTTAAATGTCTTGGGGAGTTGAAATAACTCCCACCTGGAACTACTATCACATTACACAAATAGTAACGGCAATCTGTAAATGATTTTGAGATATACAGGAAAAAATATAGAAAATTGAACCAATTTGGTATATTTTTTTTTATTTCTGCAGTCAAATTCTTCGTAGTTGGTCATCCAGTATTATATCTTCTCTAGCAAATTGTACCCACTCCAACTGGGAATTATTCAGAGAATCATTTGGAGTCTCAAGAATATGTTCTTGCACCTTGTAGACAGTTTCAAACTGATCCTCTCAGTGATTTGTAATGCTTAGATTATTCCTTTATTCATTTACAGGCATGTATTATATCTCAGACAATATACAGTAAATTCTGTCTTTGTCAATTTTTTCTGGTTGATATAGAAGGGCATTAAGGTATTCCAGGTTATGAGTTTAGGAGGGGGATGTATTTTTTTTATTATTTTCATTGTTTTTTACTCTTAGCAAATTTTGAGATGATAATCACAAAATTTACTTCACTGTTAAATGTCACTAAGATTATATTACTTCTCTGTTGCATGAGACACCTATTTAAATACAGAAAACATTTTGTGCAGTATCATGGAGCTAAGAGGTCTGCAATGCTATCAATGTCATAACCAGAACTTCCCGGTTTTGTATATCCCATTGACTGTCTTGAGAGGGGACGCCTGCAGCACCTGATCTGGGGGAGGCTTGGCGTCCAGAAGCTTCAACCCAGAGGAGCAACAGGCACCCAGGGAGACTCAAGTCCACAACAGGACTTGCCCAGGAGCCAGCAGCTCAGCGGATGCGAGGAGCTGACTCAGAGGGGGCTGTGCCAGGAGGAGCGGAACCAGCCGCAACTGGATAAAAACTTTCCCCAGGGAGGGCGAGCGACCAGGGCAGGTTTGAGGCAGTTTGCACCGCAGTTCGCATGGGCAGGCGAGCAGGATGGTGAGGACATGCTGTATGACCAGGGTCCGGTCTGGGAGCTCTGCTCTGGCTGCTCCAGCGGTGGCCAGGGTAGGCACCCAGACAGAGCTGATGAGAGGGGAGGATACAGCGCAGAGCTAGGGGTATAGAGACATCCTGCACTGGTCTGAAGGGAAGGTGAGCAATGGGCAGGGCTGCACTCTGTGTTCCCTGGTGGAGGTCCTCCTGCAGCAGGTGGCTGAGCTGCAGGACGCTGTTACTAGACTGAAAGATGTCAGGGAAGCTGAGAGGAAGCAGCACTGCTTGCTCCAGTACCAGGCTGTGCAGAGGACTCAAGCATCTACTGTCGCTCATGCAGGAAAAGAGGCCACTAACCCAGGAAGCTGGGAAACAGTAACGGGAAAATGCCAACAAAAAAAAGAGGAAGGGGACAGTTAAAAACAAGGGGCTTCCTCCTAAATCTGTTGTCCCCATCCAGAACCACTTTGCTGTCCTGCAGGGGGCTCATGAGGAAACATACTCGCACCAGCAACAACCGGCTGATGCACTGGCAAAGAAGATCACTACTGGTGCATCCAGGAAGAAGCGGCGGGTTGTAGTGGTAGGGGACTCTACTCTGAAAGGAACAGAGGCACCCATCTGTTGGCCCAACCGAGGCTCAAGGGAGGTGTTGCCTACCAGGGGCTTGGATCAGGGATGCTACAGAGAGGCTGCCTGCTCTAGTCAGTCCCACTGACTATTACCCACTTCTAGTGATTCATGTGGGTGCTACCTGATATAGATAGCAGTAGCCCAGAGAACATAAAGGACTACAGAGCTTTGGGAGAGGTGGTTAGGGGCTCTGGAGCTCAGATTGTCTTTTCCTCAGTTCTCCAGGATACAGGGGAGGACCTTATAAAGGCTAGGAGAATTGGCCGGGTTAATAAATGGTTAGAAGGGTGGTGCCTATAGTCAGGGGTTTGGGTACCTTGAAGATGGGACTCAATTTAGTAGGCCAGGCCTACTGGGGGCTGGTGGAGCTGGTCTGACAAAGAAAGGGAAGAGCAGATTTGGTAGGAGGCTTGCCAGACTGGTCAAGGATGCTTTAAAGTAGATGTGTTTGGGGGAGGGGGGCATTATTCCATCCCAACACACCCAGTCACTGGCCAGCACCTATAATGAAGATTCAGAGCAATGTAGAGATATGCCAGCTGTTCCAGCCAATGAGCCGGCTTCATTTGGAGCTCGGCTCAGATGTCTCTGTACAAACACCCGTAGCATTTGGAACAAAGAAGAGGAATTAGAGATGTGCACACGTCTACGGGGGTATGATATAATAGGCATCATGGAAACATGGTGGGATGGCTCCTATGACTGGTGCGTTGGAATGGAAGGTTAGAGGCTCTTTAGGAAAGACAGGCCTGGTAGGCGGGGAGAGGGAGTTGCTGTTTATGTTAGGGATAGGCTGGAGAGTATAGGAAGTCTGTCTGGGGACAGTGAGCAGTCGACAGAGAGTTTGTAGGTGTCGTGATTTAAACTGCAAATCATGCAGTTTTCTCACTCACTCACTTCTCTCTCTTTCTTCCACAGTCCCAGGATGCATGGGGAGAATTGAAAGAATGCAACTCCCACAGGCTGAGATAAGAACAGTTTAGTAACTAAGGTATAACACAAATCACTACTGCTACCACCAGTAATAATACAAGAGAAATACAAGGAAAGAGAATACAACTGCTCACCACCCGATATCGAGCCCGACTCTGCAGCAAACCCCCCAGCCACTAGCCCCCACCCTTCTGAGTCTCTGCTCTCCATTTTCACATCCTGGACATGACGTGCTGTGGTATGGAACAAACTCTTTGGTCAGTTTGGGTCAGGTGTCCTGTCTCTGCTTCCTCCCGGCTCCCCTCCTCCCTGACAGAGCATGAGACTCAGAAAGTCCTTGGCCAGACCAAAACATTGACAAGCAGTAACTGAAAACACTGGTGTTATCAGCACAGTTCCCAGGCCCAAAATCAAAACCAGCGCTGCACCCGATACCAAGAAGGAGAAAAATGACTGCTACTGCTGAACCTATGACAGTGCGCCAGGGTTAAAGGGAGAACAGCTATGGGTGACATTATTGTGGGGATCTGTTACGGACCACCTGACCAAGAGGACTTGGTGGATGGAACTGCTCTATAGACAGATAGGAACAGCCTCAAGCTCACAGGCCCTTGTTCTCATGGGGGACTTCAACCACCCCTGCTCAGGTCAGGCTGGGTATTGGTCAGCGGGTGGTGAGTGGTTGTATTCCTTTCCCTTATTTCCCTTATTATTATTGGTGGTAGCAGCAGTGATTTCTGTTCTACCTTAGTTACTGGACTGTTCTTATCTCAACCCTTGGGAGTTACATTCTTTCAGTTCTCCTCCCCATCCCTCTGGGAGTGGGCGGGGGCAAGAGGAAGAGTGAGTGAGTGGCTGTGTGGTTCTGAGTTACTGGCTGGGCTTAAACCATGACAGCGTTTTAAGCAAAGAGTGAGCTTAGTCTTAGACTGACTAGGATATCTTCTGAGGTAAATCCCATCTTAGAGAACTAATTCCAAATTATTTGACATCCAAGAATTCAGGTCTTCCAGGGATGAATGAGAATTATAAGAACTAACTTTAAATATACTGATGGAGACAATAAGGTGTTATATAAAGGTTGATGAAGGTTTCTTCTGTATCTTCTGTACTTGAAACATTGGTGGCGGCATATTTAGACTAATCGTATGGTCCCAGACAGATATTGTTTGCAAATGTAACTCTTAGGAATAACATTCCCAAGTATAATAGGATTTAGGAGATTTACACAACACAGTATTTAGGAAATTGATACAACATAGTGTTTTCATGTGCAGACAAATCCTTTCAAGATCTTTATAAGCTCTTACAGAGAAACATATGACTGGATTTCTTAACTTATAAACATTATATTTGCTGCAACCTTTTGTACTTACTCATTTATGATTCTATGGTTTGCTTAGTGTAAAAATAAGATTTGAGTTTCTAAAACAGTTGTGAAACACTGATAATTTATTTTACATCAAGTTTTATCTCTTCAAGTTTTTTATAAATTTCATCACCTTCTGCTTTGATAGACCAATACACATGTAAAATTATTGTACAATTGCACTATAAACTATTATCATCATCATATCTCAAAAGAGATTATGTATTTATGTCACATTGATTATATTATATTGAAAATAAAAAAAAAACACAACACAAAACCTTTTTTTTGTGACCTTATGATTTATTTTATAATGTTGATATAATGCTAGAAAATGGGTGACTGATCTCCTGCATACAAAACTTGATTCAGAGAAAAAAAATATTGTGTCTAACCAAACCTCGATTTCCTGAATTGTAAAAATGTAAATGTTCTGATAAACTGAAATGCAGGTCAAAACAGATTAGCACAAAGATAAAAAATAGACTGCTGTATGCACAAATTAGTAATTTTGTCTCTCTCAAAAAAGTTTTTAGATTTCCATAGATGGCTATTTCATCTGCACCTCATGATAAGTGGGTGCAAAAGTTCTAATGGAACTAAACCTTACTGCTGATTAACAAAAAACATTCTGCTTGGGCCATAAATACAACAATCTAACACTAAGACAATAACTTAGAGAGATTTTTCTGATCCTTCTTAGAGCTCATTAATGGATAATACTTATTTAATAGGATGTGAGAATTACTATTTGGGAAAATGACAATGACAGACCAAAGCCCCTACTCTAATACTCTGTGTGCATATGACCTTAATTTGAGAATTAGTCAGTAAGATTGTTTAAGGCATAGCCCTGATACTTCAGCTTAATTTCACTAGTATTACTTGGTATTAGTTAATCTTTGGCAGGTTTACTAAGGCAAATGTAATAAAAGCTGCTATTTAGTTTTAAGATTAAGAGAGTTGAAGAGATTTTGGTAATTTTTTTTCTCAGATGTTCTACTGGCTAATAGCAAATATACTAATAACTATTAATATCTAGTTGTCATAGTAATCCAGTTGTGTGTTCCAACCTTAGATTGTATGCCAAGTTTAAAACAGGTAAATTCAAACTATAAAAAACGCATTTTTAAGTGCTAGCTTAGTTAGGTATTGAAAAAAATAATAGACATCTTGAAGGTTTTACATTAGTATTAACTGCATTTTGAAAGCATTTGTTCTGGACCAATTAGAAGGTAGAGGTCTGGGCTGAAATTATTTGGAATCCAATATGCAGAAATGAAGATTAGATCATATTTATGGTAAAACACTTCATAATCTATTATTTTATCCCAATATTTTCTGATTTTTTTTCTTTTTTACTTGATGTATGTTTTCTAGAGTGCTTTTCTTTCTTATCCTCACATACTTTTATAAGTTCTTCTCTGCAAAGACACACAGACCCTAAACTCAGTAGTGTAGTCTTCTTATCTGAACACAAACTGGAAGCAGAATTGAAAATTCTGAGGTAGTGTTTAATAAAAAAAAATAAACCTAAAAAGCTTTAAAAATAATCACATGATTTATTATAAACAATAGTGATAGATACACTATTAATTTTAAGACTTACTGGAGTAAGAGGCGCCTCATTTGTTCTGTTTTTTTCCATGCTGGCTTTAACATGTATTGCAGCCTATTCTTACCATGCATCAGAATTCAGAAAACCCTGTTGCAAGTTTTAGGGAAAAGTTCCATGTTCACTTTCTGGCATATGAATAAACAGTATTTCACACTTCTTTCCAGCTGCAGAAGGACGCTGCTCAATGACTTTCTGCACTGAAACAAGAGGGAGGTAAGCACTCCTCTCTGATCTGGCAGCAAAAATACAAGACAAAGTAATGAGCAAGCAAGTATGAAGGAAGCACAAACTGATTGATATAATTAAAACAGAAGAATGAAATTTCAGTTCTCTTTTTTTGTTTCAGATAATATAGTGTTCCATAGTTCCTTTTCTTACTCCTTTACAGTGTATTTTTGTTACTGAAGAACTGTGGGAGGAACCACTGCTGGAATTTTCACTGGAGATGCAGAAATAGACAAAGGAATCTGAACAACTAATCCCTGGCTGTGTTTACAGGGGAGACGTATAAAGCTTACATGGCTTTAAGGTCACTAACTGGATCAGATGTTAAGTTTTTACCATTCCTTCTTACTTACAAGTAAGCCTGTAATCCTTTTAAAAGTCATGGACTGAAAAAATACAAATTTTCTTGCTCGTCAAAACAACCCCAAGCATAACAGAATGTGTCATTGGTACTGGGCAATTGAAAATACCTCAGATGTAAAATAGCCACTTATAGACAGTTCTGTGTTGTGTTTGGATCCATGTAGATCCATAGAATAAAATATGTGAAGATACAGATGCAGTAGTTCAGAAGCCTATGTAATTTGTCGCAGATTTCAATGTTCCTTTCACAAGTATCAGAAACTGTTGTTTAAGGGCTCCAATTAGGAAGTTTTCTGTGCTGTTAACTAAACAGGGACGAAAGGAAACTATTTTCAATTTTTTATTTGTTTTTATGGTTTTGTTTGTTTGTTTGTTTAAATACATCGTGGGCAAACTGCTAGTCTCCTGGCAAGGGATAGCCAATCTTGAAAATTAGATTAGCAGTTTACCTTTCATTCTGAAGGTTTTAATTTTACACCCCCTACTTTTCTTCTGACAGAGACACATTGCATGCAGAATATCTGTTTTATGATTCTCAGCCCAAACTCATAAAATTTGCTTATCTATCTTCACCAAAATTATTGGTGAATGAAACCAAGTTAGTAAGTACACATTTTAGTTGCTTGCAAGAGCTCTCCCTAAAATGAAGTGCATCGCTGAACTAGAAATAGTATAGTTTTTCCTGTGGCCAAAGAGAGCCTGTTGTTTGTTCAGACAAAAGATTTCATAAAATTAGGTGTTACAGCACCATCTGGTGACTCGCATTTAATGTCTTATGAATAAATGCAACATTTGTTCAGTGGTAGTATTTTTATTTAATTGGAATGAAGAGACTATTTTCTTGTTAACATTAAATGATGATATTGGAAACTGATGATTCTATTCTGATATGGAATGCACAGTAAGTCCTAACCTAGAGTTCTAAAGAAAAAAAAAATGCCTGTGTCCAGAGTTTATTTCAGAAAGATGGGCTGGTGCTATGAATTAAAAAAGACAAGTTCAATATGTGTCACTTTGTTTCCAGAATAAAAATGTACCTAAATACAAATCTTTTCTTAACTCTATTCTTCATATATTTTTAGCAGATATATCACAAGTTGTACGAAAGAGCAATGAAGGCATTATGAACTTGGAAGGAACCTTTCAGCCACACGTTTCCACTTAAAGAAAACCTCTAGTATGTCTCCCATTTCTATGGAAAAAAAATGGAGACAACTAATGCTGCCTACAGGAAGGTGGAGTAACATAAATATCTGCATTTTAACCTCTTCTGTACTGAAATATCCAGGAGTATATGTACCAAAAAGCAAACAATCATAAAGGAAAACATGATATCTCCAAGCAGCAACATTAGAGTAAAATCCCTGATGGATTTACATAGTTTTGCTTTCTGAGAACATAATATAGGCCAAAAGTTAAGCGACTTGTCAGTGCTTTCTAAGTACATTTCTAATGGTAAATTACTACATTTCTACTGGTTAATTACTCTATAAAGCTAATATATGTCAGAAGAACATATTTAAACCTTTTAAGTTTTCATCAGTCAGAAGTCTCCAATATTTTTTCTTGTGATATTAGTCTTATCAGTGGAAGAAAGAACTTTGGACAAGTTTCCTATAGTTTTGCAGATGCAGGGCAATATTTGCAGGGTGGGAGAAAAGGAAAGAGGGTTCCTGGAAGAGCAACAGCTTCTCTCCAATTAAAGTAACTGGACATTTCTGACTAGAAAAGAACTAATTTTAGAGAAATGTCAATTTGTTAAGCCTAATATGTTCTGTTGCTGTAAGCAAAGAAAAGATATTTAGTTTGTCAGGAAATTTATATGCTGGAAGGTCTTAGAGACACTAACAGGACTAAGGGAATTTGGAACATCTGATTTCTAGGGAGAGGCAGAAAGAGTTGGTAGTCTCCAGCCTGTAGAAAAGAGAGATCAAGGGGTTCTTATGTATAAATTCCTTATGGGAAAGAAGATGGCAACAGCCTTCTCAGTGGGACCCAGAGACAGGACAACAGGCAAGAGGCACAAACTAAAATACAAAAGAATCCACTTAATCATAAGGGCAAACTTTTTTTCAGTGACGTCACCTGTGTGAATTTATGACCATTTTTCCTTTTTTGTCCAGCTCTGCACCTCAGTAAGAGCTTGCCTTCATTTTCTGGGTAAACTTCTCTCAAGTGTCGTAAGCTGCTATAAGGTCCTCCCAAGCCACCTCTTGTCTAGGCTGAATTAGCCTGTCAGCCTCAGTCCATGTACTCCTAGTTATCTGGATATGCTTTAAATCTATCTGTTCAATGATCTCCATGGCAAGAAATAAGAATTTCAAGATTAGCCTTTGATAACAATTTTTCCAAAAGCTCTAATTCTGTACTGAGGCTTCTGGGGCAAGAAATTGTTTTGTTTTTTTTTTTAATAGCAGTATGATAGTATTATCTGTTTCTCGTTCGTTTTCCTACCATCTGCTATACCCACTAGTACTTTATACTTTCTTCGGAACTTGTGAAGAAGAAACCTAACTGCTTGCCTTCTCATGGCCACAGCATATGTAGGTAGATGGGACTCCCTGAATTCTTAAGGAGATTGATATTTACCTGAAAACATCTAACTGTTCTCAGTGTGAAAGAAAATACTGAAAGAGAAATAAAAAAACCCAAGTGAGTGACACAGCAAAAAAGATATTTGCAGAAATTTAACCTGGAAAGATACTGAGAAGACCAGAGAGCAAAAGCATAACCAAGCCTCAAATGTAGTGAAGATAGTCTAGCAAATCTGGCTAGATTGGGATGCTTCCTGGGTGCTGCAAATGCTTCAGAGTGCCTTTAGATATCTAAAATAGTCTAATAATAGCATGAAGTAAATAATTCTCCAAGATACTTTGGATATGATGGACATTTTCTTTTTAACTTGTTTCATTTACTGTATCTATCAGGTCTGAATTTTCTGTCTACAAAGTTTACCAGGTGTCATTTATTATTTTTTGTCTTTATAAACCATATCTTTAGAAATTGAAAGTTCTGGTGGTTTTGATGTACACACTAGAAGGACAAGAGTTAGTGGATTCACGTCAAGACTGTCATTGACTCACATATATTGTAGAATCATAGAATGGTTTGGGTTGGAAGGGACATGAAAGATCATCTAGTTCCAAGCCCCCTGCCATTGGCAGGGACACCTTCCAGTAGACCAGGTTGCTCAAAGCCCCGTACAACCTGACATAGGCACTGCCAGGGATGAGGCATCCACAGCTTCTCTGGGAAACCTGTTTCAGTGTCTCACCACTCTCACAGTAAAGAACTCGTTCAAAACTACCTTTAGTCCTGTCACTCCATGCCCTTGTAGAAAGTCCCTCTCCAGGCTTTTTGTAGGCCTCCTTTAGGTATCGGAGTGTTGGTCTAAGGTCTTCCTGGAGCCTCCTGTTCTCCAGGCAGAACAACCCCAACTCTCTTAGCCTGCTTTTGTAGGAGAGGAGCTCCAGCTCTCTGATCATCTTCAAAGCCCTCCTCTGGACCTCACCCCAACAGGTTAGCATCCTTCTTATGTTAGTAAATACAATGACAAGGCATTGTTTATTGCCCTCAAAAGTAAATGGTACGCCACAGTATGTGTGCACATGACTGAACCTCTCTATTCCCTCCCAAAAGAGTACTTTATCCCTAAAGTCCCTTGAAATAGTCCCTGAGCCATGCTATCCCTCAGCTACTGAAAAGGAATAGGCAGAGAAAATGAGTTTTTTACCAACAGTAGCTGTTCTAGGGAGCATACCAAGCGTGAAATAAAATAGATAATTGCATACCATTGGCTGTGCCTATTCCCTGCTGCATTTTGTCTGTTACTATGGATATTGCCTTCAGGTTCGATTTTGACTTTGGTTTTCACTTTGAGAGCATGTAGCAATTTTTCTAGAGTCATATGAAGGAACCTTTTCTATTCACACAAGTTCCCAGCTATGCCTGCGTGACATTTACTCCAGTTCCAATGTGGTTTTATGCCGGCTCACTGTGCACTGACAGAGTGAGATGGCTATGCAGAGATAACGCCATAAAATCATCAGTTAAAGACATGGTCTGAACATGCAAGCAGGTTGAATTAACGTATTTATTCAATTTAAAATTATTTTCCTATATTTTATTTTATGCTCATCTTAATATATATTTCAAATAAACTAACATATATGTACTAATTTTCACACAATACAGACATTACTGCTTGAAAAATATCACAGAAATATGCAACTATTAATTATATATATGTGTGTAATGACCTTTGCCATTCTAGTTCCAGATGCTTAAATAATATTCAAGTATAAGATGCAATTTATTTATAAATAAGAGACATAAACTCTACATTTGAGGGCATGTATGTAGGCATTAAAATCAAAGTAAAATTTTTACTAGATTATTACACCGTCCAACTTCTCAAAGGAAATACTGTTTCTCAGCAGTATGAAAAAACTTGCAGATTAAGAGCTAAAGAAAATAGTAACATTTTGTCCATTCCATATTACCTTGATTGACATATTTTTAAGAGGAGAAATAATTTCCTTTTCCTAATAGTCCCATATTAAGACATTACCAAGGCTTGTACTGAGTTAGTGACATTATTTTAATATCCACTGTTCATTTTCACTGTTCAATTTTCTCATTCAGTACTACTCAGTAGAAAGTCATTTCATTAGTTTGGTGGGTAATATAGGCATCTTGCCTTTCCCATAAGATACGTACTTATGCCTACTTTGGTGTACCACCTGTTCATAAACCTTGATTGTTTGCCTTATTAATAGGTCTCAGACAATAGAAGGCTTTGCTATGAATTAAAACCACATTTAATGGATTCAGTAGCAAATTCTCAGAGCAAAAAAATATTTTTTGAAATAAGGCAGATTCGCTAAACATGTGCCATATATGGAATAACTGTAGTTCCAAGTATTCTAGACAAAACTGCTCATAGCTTCCTTTCTTTAGCCTGCTGGATTTTTTTATTTTTATTTTTACTGTTAGATTTTAGGCAATTTCCAGACTCAGGTTAATTTTCAACAGATTTAGTGTTTAAAACCAAACACATCATACTTTTTTCAAACCACCCCAACATTTAATCCAAGCTCATACAGCTCTCCTGAAATTATGGGTTACATTTAAAATTCCAAATATAATTATTGATTTATCAATCTTGGTAAAACATTACCTGTAATAAACACTTCAATATTAAAAAAATAATAATGAAAATGCCTACTCAGGTGTCAGATTGTGATAGGTTTCAGTAAACACATTTTTTTCTCTGAAAATTAACATTTTACTTTGCTTAATATGCATTTAAATGTATACATCTTTAAACCACCAGTTACTTACATTGATGCCTTACAGTTTAAAGATTTTGTGTCTTATGGCTAAGAGATTTACAAAGTCAATGTGCCTTTCAAAATAGTCAAATCTCTTACCTTTTTTTTTTAAGACCTTTAATGAGGCCTGAAAACCTTATAGTTGATTGAAGTTTGTTTACTTAAGAAGTAACAGCTACTAGAGTTTAGCTACTGAAAGTGATATAATTAACAGCTTCTGTTAACTCTAAGGGATTCTAGATATGTCAACATCAGAACAGATACTAAATGAGCTGCTGAGCCACTTTTAAAAATGCACCTCAGTTATTGGCTGTTGGAAATACTGCTTTCCAGTACAAACAAACAAAAAAAAAATTGCATATTTTTTTTTTTTTTCCACAAAGACGAGAATGGTAAATAATTCATACATTCTTTTTGTGAAACCTTGGTCAGAGTGAACATACTTTGTGTAGATAAAATGATTTTATCTGTGAAATCTAGTTTCCCTTTAGTCATCAGTGAAACACCAAACAGCCATCTTGATAAGGTCTGAAGTTCATACCCAAGTTTATATTTAGATTAGTTTGAACTGAAAATATATGTATATATTTACTCTCTGATAACAATATGATGGTGTTCTATGGTTAAAATATGTGATTAGTTGGCAAAGAGCTAGATTCTTACTTATCCTGTTACCAACTTGCTATGCCCTTAAACAAAACTTTGCATTTGGGTTTTTCTTATGTTTCTGGGTTGGTTTTATTTCACTTGTGCAAAACACAGCACTGCACCAGCTTCTAAGAAGGAGAAAAATAACTGCTACAGCTGAACCCAGGACAGCTTGTTTGCTTTCCCTGGGTTTGTTCCGTTTTTTTTTTTTTTTTTTTTTTAATTGATACACAAATTCACACCCTGGAGTCTCATTTTCACTCATAGTAAGTACTCAGAGATGCAATTGAAGTCAATGAAATCATGCTGTGAATGTAAAATCCTGTGGGAAGCTCATTTCCCTTAAAATGAAGACCTAAATGCATCAAGTTGAATCCCCAATATCAGCGTATCTTTTCAGTCTTCAAGTTCCTCACCTAAGACAACTGCTTCCTCACTATGGAGTGTATGAAGATGACTTAATTCTTAAATAAGTCTCATTCTAGAGGCATAAGCATTATAGGAAAGCCCATGAAGATAACCAAATATACCAAAGTTATCTTTTAAAGGACGTTTAAATACTGTGCTGTAAATATATGACAAAAACACTTAATGAAGAGTAAAAAAGCTGAATTGTTGTCCATTTTAAAACTACTATCCATTCTCTTCATTAAGTGTCTGCAATAAAAATAATTTAATAGAATTATTATAGCAGCTGTATTATCATGCTCAAAAAGGATAAAATTATAATTTAGAAAGCAGTTTTGACTTCTGAGATTTTGGGGTTTCCATCTCAGTATTACTCTTTTGTTATGGTTTGTTTTGTTTAATACTTTTAATAACGTTTCTCAGCTTTCTAGCAAATGACATTTCAGATTGAAATCACTTTTTTCCTTATTACTTTTAACTTACTTGAATTGTTTGCTGTTCCTTCTGTATTGCCTAAAGCCCTTGTATTTTTATTGTTCTGAAGTAGTATTTTTCCTCATTTTCTGATTGCCAAACATTTGCAGTTAAGAGGTTCAGTAGGTTTTCTTCTACCAGCAACAAAAATATTCTTAAAATGTCAAGAGTAAAACTTCATGTCAAAGTCACATTACTTCACATGAACAAAATTTATGTTTACATTTATTCTTCATGGAGTTAAAGGACTGTGATTTATATTTACATGACTCAGTGTTTGTTTTCATGGCAATCACCATAACTAACACTAATTTAGGAAAATAAATTTTGTATTAATTAAAAAACATACTGAAAAGTTCTAGGCCAGGTTTATAATGATTTCTAGAATCCTAACAACACCCCCAACAATGTATTTGAAATACTTTCTCTTAAGAAATCACTGAAGAATACCTTCAGTTTATATTTAACTTCCTGTAGTTTTGGAAGGCTATACAGTGACTTAACATGACAAAATCAGAAAACTATTTATATTGCTATGACCAGAAATTTCACTTCTTTTAAAGGGAAAGGTTATTCTAACATTACCATTTTTTGTTTAAGATTCTAGGGATAGGTCAGAGAGTAATTATTCTCAGGTTTTTGGGGTTTTTTTGTTGCTCATTGTTTTCTTGGTTTTCTTTTTTTTGAGTTGTTTTTCTCTTAAAGAGATCAATTATTATTCTTCAAAGAAGAAAACTTCAAGTAAATTCAGGAAATATCTAGAAGACTCTTCCCAAAAAGGATATTGTCCAAACAACTCAAGCACTTTTAAATAGAAGGAAGATATTTTTTCCCTAAGTGTAACATTCTAGCCATATTTTAAATAACAGTAGCAATATTTCTTCCTACAATAAAAAAAAATGGTGCACCTTTTTTGCTTTTCTGCATCTCCAAAAGCTTCTCACACAGAAGATAGAACTGTTAATAATAATGCAAATAAAGATAAGTATCAGTTGTTTGATTTCATTTTACATTTGGTCATTTTCACATAACTTGCATCCACCTTAAGAAAGCAATAAATTTTATGCCTGCAATGTAACAGTTTATGCAAACATAGCATTTTGCATTCAGAGCTATCATACAAACAGCTGTGAATGTTTATATTGCTGTTAATTAAGTCTGCTATGGCAGTTAATTTAGATAAAGAAGGTTGGCCAAATCCTGAAGTGCTATGGGATTCTTAACATGCATCTGAAAAAAATAATCAGAAGCTTGCAAATGCAAATGTGGTGTAAGATGTCACTTTACAGAGAGTACCTTCATGATGTCCAGCCACTGAACCCTTATTGCCAATAGTCTGCAATATCATTGTGGCTATCAGCTAAGAAGACATGAAGCAAAACCTTCATGTTCAGAGATGAAGATGAAGTCAAACTGATACTCCAAACTAGGAACCAGCTGGCAAAATCTCACCACAAAGTGCATTAGAGAGGTAAATAATCTCATGCTTTAAGAGATTAAATCAAAGAATCTGATGGGGGAGTGGTAATGTTCAGAGCTGTTTCATCTGTTGGAAGAATTAGATGAGACAAAAATTGTTATCCCTGATAAATTAGGACTTAAATATGTTTCAGCAATGGGCAAAAATAGAGATGGGATGCTTTTTGGAATAATTTCTATTTTAATTATAATTTTACAATCTTGGTACATTATGTTTTTTTCCTTGTCATTAAGCACATTTGTTATCTCTCCTTAAAATAATGCTAAACTACTTTGATCTCTAGTGCATTTGGTATAACTGTCCTCAATAACAAATTAACAGCCCAAACTTCCAGTAAGAAATTACAATAATAGAAGTTTTAATAGACTTCCTAGTAGTGAAATTAGACCCATTATAAGATAATATAAATCAGATACAGTAAATTGGGAAGGTTTTGGAGATACTGAGTGCAGATCCTTATTCACTCATTTTAAAAAGCCAATGCTAGATCCTCAGAAACATTTAGTTTTTGTGTTCCGACTTTGAGGTCTGTTTTCCATTTAATGCAACAAGGAACTAAAGACACATTCAGCCTTAAGAGTACTTCCTTTCAATTCCCCTCCTCCTTTTTACATGTGGAAACACTGCAGTGTAGATGAGCTTAAGTAGATTTTACATAAAAAGGGACATTTTCACATGTTTGGATGCCTGAATGTTATGTTAGCCTGCAAAACACTATAGAAAGAGATTGCACAAGGAATGGCCTTTATTCCAGCCAGTCGTACAGTAAGAAGACTTATACACTAATTACTTCCCAAAAGCTTCTGTTTGACCAATGCTGATAAGGTACATCCTTTTCTGGAGAGTATACAAGACCTGAGTGATCTGGATTGCATCTTGCTTCAATTAGTTCTGTCTTCTTTTCAGATCGTTGGCTGAGATTCCAGCTAGGATGTGAACCTTTGGTCTTTCCTTATGATTTTGACTCCAGCTACAGACTCATTGAGAATATCTGCACTACTGTGGCAGAAAGGCAGGAGGTGACCTCAGATGCTGGACTCGTTCCCACTTTGAGCACTTTGCTCAATTACTAATCTGCTCTCAGGAGAGGGAGCAGGCAGCCTTTCAGCAGTATGAATGTGAGCCAGTTTGTGCCACTTGGCTTTGAGGTAGGTTTAGGATTTGAAATCCCCTTTATATAGAATCATAGAATCATAGAACAGTTAGGGTTGGAAAGGACCTTAAGATCATCTTGTTCCAACCCCCCTGCCATGGGCAGGGACACCTCACACTAAACAATATCACCCAAGGCTCTGTCCAACCTGGCCTTGAACACCACCAGTGATAGAGCATTGACAGCTTCCCTGGGAAACACATTCCAGTGCCTCACCACCCGCACAGAAAGGAGCTTCTTCCTCATATCCAATCTAAACTTCCCCTGTTGAAGTTTGAACCCATTGCCCCTTCTCCTATCACTACAGTCCCTCACTGAAGAGTCCCTCCCCAGCATCCCTATAGGCCCCCTTCAGATACTGGAAGGCTGCTATGATGTCTCCACACAGCCTTCTCTTTTCCAGGCTGAACAGCCCCACTTTCTCATCCTATCTTTGTATGGGAGGTGCTCCAGTCCCCTGATCATTCCTCGTGGACCTCCTCTGGACTTGTTCCAACACTTCCATGTCCTTTTGATATTGAGGACACCGGAATTGCACACAATACTCCAAGTGAGGTCTCAGGGGAGCCGAGTAGAGGGGCAGGATCACCTCCTTTGACCTGCTGGTCACGCTCCTTTTGATGCAGCCCAGGATACGGTTGGCTTTCTGGGCTGCAAGTGCACACTGCTAGCTCATGTTCAGGAGCAATGTAGCTACTGACTTCTAAGGTTACCAAATTCTGTTTGCATCGTCTCTAACATTATCTATTCCACTTGTTCTGCTCATACTGGTCTTTGACAGGGAACATGCACCCTCTTCTCTGAGCTCTTTTGGAAGTGATGCACTGCAGAGGCAATAACAACAGCCAAGTCATGATGTTTCAACTGCAAAAATATTTCTGGCCTTCTGTCTACTTTTATTATGAAAGGAAAGGTTAGGCAACAAGCAACCCAGAGAAACTACACATATTCCAGTACTCCCTTTAAGTACTATAACATAATACATGGTTCCATACTGTATAGCCAGAAACAGAGTGCAGGGGCGGAAAAATGGCTATATTGGGGAAAAGCTATATGGAAGCCTTGCATTTCAGTCCTCAGACTAATATCAGATGAACTCCCTTTTTCCTCAGGAATGTAGCAGGCATAATTTGGACAGAGCCTTGGGTGGCATGGTTTAGTGGGAGGTGTCCCTGCCCATGGGAGGGGGGTTGGAACTAGATGATCTTAAGGTCCTTTCCAACCCTAACTATTCTATGATTCTATTCTAATTAATAAATATAATCTGAAATTAGTAGAATGCCCACCAACATAAGCCTTAGAGTATCATCAATGTAAGCATGGCAATGACTTCAATACATTTAAATACCAGAACAGTTCCTGTTTCAGTCATTAGCTGGTGGTGTTCAAGGCCGGGTTGGACATAGCCTTGGGTGGCATGATTAGGTGGGAGGTGTCCCTGTCCCATGGCAGGGGGGTTGGAACTACATGATCTTAAGGTCCTTTCCAACCCTGACTATTCTATGATTCTATGATCTACAATGTCTTTGTCAATGATTTACTGTATAAGCCCCAGTAATATTGGTGTTACTCCAGAAAATTGAATTAATTTTTACTGAGGTAAATATTACGATTTTCCTCTGATATATACATACATTTTTTTTTTCTTTCCAAATAAATACATTCCATGACAGATTTTAGCTTTTTCCCTTTTAGCCTGTCATTCTCAAATGAATGGGAAAAAGGATATTCAAACAAAGGCTTTTCAAATTGCTTACATATATATATTCAGCCTGTTGACTTCTACTATTAAATAAGTTAGCTTAAATAAGAAAAAAAGTTTTTATCTGTATCTTTTCTTACATTAAATTGAGGATGAAGGTGTAGATCTAAAAGGGAAACAGAGATCCGGAGACATAGGAATGTTATCAGGCAACTTTATTCCACATAGAATATATGTATCAATGTTACAATAAAAAAAAAAAAAAAAGAGACAAGTAGTAGACTTTTGTATTTAAAAAGTAGCAGGGAAAAGATCCTTGTATTACTGACATGCAGATGAACCATGAGTAAATACTTTAAATGGTGTATTCAGAGCCACATAAAACCCCAGAATAAGTTGCTCATCCTCAGCTCATCAGACTGGATTCAGCAAATAGTGAAAAATTATATTTAAATAAAACACTTCTTCCTTCTAGTATAGCAGTTCCCAGGTCAACCTTTGGCTTCCATGTTCCTCCTTTTCCTTCATGGGAGCAAGACTCCTGATTTAAACATTACTAGAGAAAGGGGGTCAGGAACCAAGGGGAGGAAGAGATCAATCAACCACAATGATCCTCTATGTGGAAACAAGCCTTTAGAGGGGAGCTCAGGGAACTGTGACACACCATTTTTCCCTTTCTCCCTTTAGCACAGAAGAAGCTAAACTCCTTGGTTGATCAGTTAGGCCTCATCTTCAGAGAACCTGAGGAAATAATTATCTCATTTCTAGCTGTGACAGTGGGGCTTTTAATATAAATAAAAGTGCATTAATTTTAATTGTGTCTTTACCCACCATTAAAATGTCTTGTGCAACTTTATCATCATCCTTCAAAGCATTCTGGATGAATCCAGTACTTCTGCAGATATTATAGGATGGGGAATGTCTGAGATTCCATTCTAAAATCTTTGAAATTATATTTTATCCATTCAGAAAAAAATTAAATTATTTTAGAATTACTTTAAACCATTTGTACTATGTCTTTATGTTCCCCATCGCTTTTATCAGCAATCCTTTCAGTCTTTCATGGTGTATCCATTCAGGATTCAAACAACTATATAGGAAACTAAAGGAGCTACTAATATTTATAGCATACCTAGGCACATTATTCTGGAGGTTGAAAGAATGCAGCATTTGGCATAACATTGCAATTGGGATGTGCTACTAAACACCTCAGAGTGCTTGACTTCTGTAACAAATTGTACAGCCACTCTTCCTGCACACTTTATTTTTTGTTGTTATACGAGATAAATTCTCAAAGAAATTATGCCAAATTATACACCTTGAAAGAGCTGCTCAAAAAGTTTTTTTTTTTTACAAAAAGGAATAGAAATATATAGTATCTTACTTGTTGTACTAATATTTATGGATTTCTTGGTAGTAATATCAAGTTCCATGTTGAAAATGGACAATCATAATGCAGATTATGTTCTTTAAAACAGGATTGCAAACTCCCTGGTAATTTCCTGGCCACAAAGTTTATCATTATTCTGAAACATTTTCTTTAGGAAATATTAGGTTGAAAGAGAAGTCTGAAATATATTCTTAGGGAAAAAGAAAAAAGTTTGAAAGTGACCTGGAGGGGTCAGCTGCTCCAAAGAAGAGCTATTCCTGCTCCATTTTTTGCTCTGAACAGGGCTAATCAGATCAGATTGCTCTGAATTGTGTTCAGTTAAGTCTTGAACACCTCCAAGGATGGCAATCCCCCAGTTTGTCTGCGTTGTTGCTGTCCTACCACTTTGGCAATGAAGGTTTCCTTGTATCTAATGAAAATACTCCATGTTCCAGCTTGGGTTGGTTGCCTCTAGTCTTACTGTTGTGAAGATTCAAGAAAAGTCTGGCTGTTTATTCTCTGACTCCTTTGACCATGTAGTTGTAGACAGTAACAAGGTCTCTACTGAACCTTCTTTTCTCTTGGCTAAATAGGGAAGGATCAGGTGTGACATTGCAGTATCTGTCCCTCTTTTTGCTTATGATTCCAGTCTCTCCTTTGGAAGCTGTTCATATACATAAAAAAATGTTCATGACATGAGAAATTCTGATTTGTATTATAAGTTTTTTGAAACCCAAAGGCTCCATTACCAACTGCCATGTAGCAAGCTTCTATTTGGTCTTTCATATTAAATAGGCAAATGAGAATCTCTCTGTAGTCTGTCAGAGCACACCAATACTGCTAAATGAAAGAGGCAAAGACAAGATCATGCAATTCATGAAGACATAATCACCCAAAATGCTTAATTGTTAGTTGACTTTTTTGGCTGTCTTTTGGAATGCCTCTCCTTAAACAGTTTCTGCTCTTGTGGCCTTTCAAACTGGACTGATCCCTGGTCCTCTTGTATTAAAAAGAATTGGTAGAGCCTCAGAGGTTAGGTGATTAGGCAGTATACTCAATCTTTCAGGCCTGTAACATAAATTCCAGATGTTACTAGGTCTATTCTCTGCGTTCTTTGAGTCAGTACATCCCACACAGGAGTCTTCACTATTTTTTTTTTTTTGCCTATTATATTATGGAATTACAATTTTAGGTATTATGATGCTTTGATTAATTATAAATGCTAACAAACTTATCTAATTATGGCATTTATATATCCAGTATGTTAAGATTTACCTAAGTTTAAATGTGTCCATCTATCCACTTATTTCCTTTCACAGCTGTTTGTAGTTAATGGCTGATTCTTATCAAGTGTCTGACTTAAGTGGGAAGAAGCAAATTTAAGTTATCAGAATTCTCAGGAGGAGATTGTTTTCTAATTTAGGCATGTAAATGAGGTACCTGAAGTTAGATAGTGTGAGAATTATGCTATGCATAAAAAAAAAAAAAAAGGCAAAAAAAATCCCCAACACCAAAAAAACCTCACAAAACCAAAAACCAAGCCAAAACAAAAAGACTTTCTGATAAACAGACTTTATACCATAAGGCACAGTTGCTTTCAAGGAAGCATTTCTGTAACGATTAACAGTCATGGAAAAGTCTTAGTATAACTTTACACACAGAACAGCTGGTACACCCACCCACACACAAAAATATATTTAAGAGCTTTGTCAGTAAGCAAATGTAAATACTTCAGTTGAAAAAAGTTCAGCACTCTTACTTCTCTTTCTTTTATAAACATTTCTGCTAATTACAGCTTTAAAAGTTTCATTCTATCCCCAAAGCATCCTAGAGTTAGAAATCTTTATCTAGGTTTAGCAGTTGTGGCAGAGTGCCATTTGCACTAAGCGATCAGTGAGAAGTTGTCAACTGCATCTGATGTCATAAAACAACAAATGTCCTAAAAATTGCCAATCTGTTTGGGCTTTGTGCAAAATCTCCTGTTGAATGAGTAAATAAATAATAATCAGTTGCTAACTAGTCCACAAAGACCTGTCCTGTCAGTGTTCAAAACTAAAAAGAATATAGGAAAAAACAACCTCATTGTGCATGTAGAAACTCCTGGCCTATATGTTAATGCGATTGAGCAGTTACCACATGAAATCCCCTGGATCAGTGACAATCTTCCAGGTATGCTCCACCATATTATTCACAACCTTTATTAAGATACAGAATTTCCATTGATAAACACAGCTAGGACTGTATCTTCAAAAATCTCTGTGGTAGGACACATCTAAGGAGTTATTAGGCAAGTGATTTCCCTACACCCCATATGACCTCTGTATGTATCTCTGTAGCCAAAGACCTTTTTTCCATTTCCAAATAAAAAGCTGAATTCAGGGTGAAAATATCTGATAGGGAAAGGAAGGGAAATGACTATCAGCTTCTGAATAATCTTCGCACTCTTTAGGATGTAGACTGCTATGTGAGGCCAAACATAGAAAGATAAGAAAGACGAGTATCAACCACTAGGAACAACCAATCTCTGAAATTTTTAGCGATGTTATCAGGAGAGTCTCTCAGAACTCTAGATTAAGTTATTTTCCCTGTGTTTTCCTCAAGATGAAGCAACCTAGGAATGCTGTAAGCATATAAAATTTGATAATTTGAAGAGCTAAAATATTTTATCATGGAAAAGTGACATATATATGATTTTATTCTTATGTATTTGTAAAACTTACATCATCGTAGATCATGTAAATTAAAATAATGTATTTGATGGACACTATCTTTACAAAAAAAAACCGCTCCTCAGAATGCTTATCAGTTCTGTTCTAGATGTGAAAAAATCCTGCTTTGCTATTTACTAGCCATGACTTCGTAGGCTTTTTTCAGTAAAAATTGCCAGAACAATATGGACATTCATACAGCCAGGCTTCTGTAAAAATGGATTAAGTTAACATCAAGAAGGCCTTGGTAAAAATGATTTCTGAACATATTGGGAGTAGGAGGGATATCAAGGAAAGGAGAAGTGGGATGAAGACGAGATAGTCAATCCAATTGAAATGATTCAGTTCTTTAGACCTTAATCATTAAAATATCCTACATTTTTAACAATGCTGCAACAAATTTAAAATTCAAAAATGTCTTAGTAGGTATTTCTATACATAATTTGTAATTTTTCATTTATAAAATTATCTGAAATTATATTGATATAAATAGGAATTTTTTTTTTTTTTTCACTCAAACCAGTGAAATAGGTGGCATTCGAAGACATAATCAGAAAAAAAGCTGTTTATTGACATTTATGAATATTTAGGAGATAATGTCAGGTAGACCTTAATGACTTTTTAAAGCTTCTAATATCATTCAAGCATAAATCCTGAAGAATGGATTTTGACTGGTCTGTTTATTTGAGCAGAAATATAGGGAAGTTATTTAGTATCAGCAATTCCTGCACAATGTGATGACCTGCAAATGAATATAAAAATTAACTGTAGGTGTTGCATGCAATAATCAGAATGCTCGTCACGCTCTAATGTTTATATAAGCATCTGCGGCAATTAAGACAGCTTGCAAGGCACAGTACCTGAGTCTGACTTCTCGTCAGAGAATGCAATATTGTCGTTAATGCATTGATCTTGGACTTAAGGGATTCATGGTTTTTTTTGTCAGCTTTGCCACAAGCAACCTGCCTGACCTTGGAAAAGTTTCTGAGTTGAAATCCACAAAACGATATAATAACTTTGTTGTAGAAATAAATCTGCACAATAAATCCTTAGATACTCTAATAACTTAGTGACAAATATTCCTCAAATATCAAAGTTCTGTTTCTGAATATATCCAGAATTCCTTTTCCTATTGAAGATCTCAGCAGCGCAGCTGTCATGCCATCTTATCTATATGATCAAGAGTCACAGAGTGGATAGGGGTTAAGCAGTCTCTTCTGAAAATCAGTGGACAGTACAGCATCTTATAATCTTTGGTGAATTCAACCTTTAATTTCTTGGTGTTTTACTATATCAGTTGCAAAGAATAACAATGTTACACTTTTTTCTGTGTCTGGATATAGAACAAGTAAATTCTTTGAGACTGCTCATTTGATGCGTTCACATGGGTTCTACTCTCACTACGCTATGTCCCACTTTGTCTAACTGGATTTTTTCCCTTATATATGAGCATTTAAATATCAGTCTGGGACAGAAGGTAGTTTCAAAGTCTCATTTCTCCAAGTCCACATGCAATAAACATGGGAATCCTCTTTGATATGGCCTTTCACAACAAGGTACTGAAAGCAATGTATATTTAAAAAATAATACAAAAGATTCCATGTGAAATAGAATATGGAATGATTATGGTACAATTACAAAGGCATATGAATATAATATATTCATAAAAAGAAAAAAAAATAAGACTTGTTGGGTTTGTTTTCTTGCTTGCTTTTTAAACAATAACAAAATATACAGTGACTTGAAAGACTTAGTCAACATCTATGAAGATTGCTAATGTTTGATTTATGTTTGATCTAACATACCCAAGACTTTTTAAGGAATTTACCCAATAAAATTCTCTGCACACTGAGTTTTGTGGTCTAACAGACTAAAATGTTTTACAAAATTTTCAGGATCAATAATTTTTTTTCACTGAATAAAAATGAAAACGTAATAGTAGAAAATTAATAAGTAATGAAAACAGGGGAATTATTTTCCTGAGACTTCACTGTCCTTTGAGAAAATAATTTTAAACAAACATTTAAAAATTTCTGAAGACAGAAAGTTGATGGAGTTTTTCTTTCCACTTCCTGTTTGCATTTCCATTAATGATTAGAATATTAGCTAGCATGAACATTACTAAAATATTCAAATGTGCAGGCATGTTTAGCTAGTATCATGGAATTCGTAAGCAAATACCATGCAGTGAAATTTGCTATGGTTGCAATAAATAGGCCTTTAGAACAGGTTTCAACCAAAAGCAGCCATACTGCCTATCTGTATCCTCCCTATCATCATTTTTGCACTCGCATACGCAGATTAAATTTACATATAGAATCATAGAAACACAGAATAGTTAGGGTTGGAAAAGACCTTAAGATCATCTAGTTCCAACCCCCCTGTCATGGGCAGGGACACCTAACACCAAACCATGCCACCTAAGGCTTTGTCCAACGCAGCCTTGAACACCACCAGAGATGGAGCATTCACAACTTCCCTGGGCAACCCACTCCAGTGCCTCACCACCCTTACAGAAAGGAACTTCTTCCTCATATCCAATCTAAACTTCCCCTGTTGAAGTTTGAATCCATTGCCCCTTCTCCTATCACTACAGTCCCTCATGAAGAGTCCCTCCCCAGCATCCCTATAGGCCCCCTTCAGATACTGGAAGGCTGCTATGATGTCTCCACACAGCCTTCTCTTTTCCAGGCTGAACAGCCCCAACTTTCTCAGACTATCTTCTTATGGGAGGTGCTCCAGTCCCCTGATCATCTTCATGGCCCTCCTCTAGACTTTTTCCAACAGTTCCATGTCCTTTGTATGTTGAGGACACCGGAATTGCACACAATACTCCAAGTGAGGTCTCAGGAGAGCTGAGTAGAGGGGCAGGATCACCTCCTTTGACCTGCTGGTCACGCTTCCTTTTGATGCAGCCCAGGATACTGGTTGGCTTTCTGGGCTGTGAACACACGCTGCCGGCTCATCTTAATTTTTTCATCAACCAACACCCCCAAGTCCTTCTCCACAGGGCTTCTCTGAATCCCTCCTCTTCCCAACCTGTAGCTGTGCCTGGGATTGCTCCTACCCAGATGTAGGATCTTGCACTTGGCATGGTTAAACTTCATCAGGTTGGCATCAGCCCACCTCACAAGCTTGTCAAGGTCCCTCTGCATGGCATTCCTTCCCTCCAGCATATCAACTGAACCACATAGCTTGATGTCATTGGCAAACTTGCTGAGGGCACACTCAATCCCACTGTCCATGTCACCGACAAAGATGTTGAAAAAGTCCGATCCCAACACCAGTTCCTGAGGGACACCACTCGTTACTGGTCTCCAGCTGAACATTGATTCACTGCAGCACAACTCTTTGCATGTGGCCATCCAGCCAGTTCTTTATCCACTGTATGGTCCACCTATCAAATTGATGTCTCTCCAACTTCAAGACAAGGATGTCGTGTGAGACATTGTCAAACGCTATGCAAAAGTCGAATGCTTTGCCCAAGTCGAATGCTTTGCCCAAGATATCTTGATGAGTTGCGTCAATACCTTGATGAGTTATACATTTTAACTGAAAATTAATACATTTTAACTAAATTTGATTCCATGGGAGTGTTTACATCAAGGGAACATGTACATTTTAAATTCCAAGTTATCTAAATTATTGATTTCAGGAAAACTGTGAGGATTTTGTGCATTACTCAACTTTATGTAAAATGGCCAGCTAATGACAATGTTTAATTCTGAACAATGTGTTCCACTAGATTTATAGCACTCTCTCAGCTCTGAGCCAGAAGCACAGATATGACTTTGTAAAAAATTTATACTACATAACATTTTATCATTTTGTTAATTTCTTGAGGATAAAATAGGCGTCTTTATACAGGCTGCAGTACTTCAAAATCTTAGACTATTTTTGGTTTAGTAATTTTAGAAGGAATTATGCTTTTATGAAATATATTTGTAACCTGATATCCAATAAAAGACAGACCTGGCCTTTTTGGTCAGTTTAAACATAATATCAAAATAGTATCTCTGAAATGACTTCTCTGAAACATTAAAGCACAGAAATGTGAACAGCAACATATATTCTTTCCTGTGTGATCTCCTCTGAACTGCCTAATTTGCAAAGAATCATACAATTTGGATTTGCCTTTGAAAAAGAATGCAAGAGCCAGATCATTGCATTTTGTGGTAAGGAAGAATGTATATATTATTTTTTATATTGGAAGAATAAATGATACCATCAAATTCTCACTTATGTGAACTGAGACTGATTATGCTTAGGATGTAAAAAGAAGACTTGAAAGGAAATGGAATTTCAGAGTATTGCATTATTTCTGCAAGAGAGGGGGAAAAATTGGTAAAAATCTTTGATGGCTGACATGTACCTCAGGGACTAGTAATAACTAGAAGGAACATTCCAGGATGTTTAATATTCAGAAATAGGGAAATTACTCTTCTCTAATAATAGACTCTGCTTACAAAACTCAATAAATTACATTTTAGGATTCAAGATGACTTTATCAAAATGGAATTTTAACCTAGGAAGTAGTTGGTGAAGTCCTGAACATTCTGATATACAAGAAAAATGGAAAATAGATATAACGGGGGGGGGGGGGGGGGGGGGGGGGGGGAAGGGCCGAAGGAAAGGTGGGGAAGGGGCAGGGAGAGAGAAGGGATTAGGGAATAAAAGTTCAGAATATTTTAAAAACAAAATGTGGGAGGTAAGTACTAGGCATGGTATATTATGTTATATATACTGTATGTATATACATGGTATATTAGAAAATGGATTGTGGCTGTTCTGATGGAGGACTATGTGAAAGCAAAACCTAAATTAAAATACAGCCAAGCAACGAATAATACAACCATGATGGACAATAAATGAAAGCAATAAGAATTTCCATTACATGACAGAAAAAAGTGGAGAATGGAGAAGGAGAAGAAGCAAACAAAAAACTAACACAGTGATAGACTTTTTTAAGGTTTGGGTTTTTTTGGTTTTGCTTTTTTTTTCTTGATAGCTAAGAAACAGAAACTTTTGAGGCAGAAGTCACTCTGGAGAGGTATGTTTAAAAAATCTACTAATGGAAACTTCACATAGTCCCAAACATTCAAACTTAGAATGCAGCAGTGATCGTGTAAGAATATGAAGGAAGGAAGCAAGAAGAGGAAATACTTGATTATGGGAGAATTTAATTTTCTGACATTAATTTGAAATAAAGTCCTCCATAGGTATCAATAAGTCTTACATACTCTTGGATATGCCAGTTGACAAATTAAGGTACAAAATAGTTTATGAAGCAAAAATGTCCTAATGTTACTTTAGAGTTCCTTCAAGTAAACATAAGAAAGTTGGGGTTGTTCAGCCTGGAGAAGAGAAGGCTGCGTGGAGACCTCCTAGCAGCCTTCCAGTACCTGAAGGGGTCCTATAGGGTTTCTGGGGAGGGACTCTTCATTAGGGAATGTAGTGATATGACAAAGGGTAACAGTTCAAACTTAAGCAGGGGAAGTTTAGATTGGATATGAGGAAGAAATTCTTTACTGTAATCATGATGAGGCACTGGAATGTGTTGCCCAGGGAAGTTGTGACTGCTCCATCCCTGGCAGTGTTCAAGGTCAGGTTGGACAGAGCCTTGGGTGGCATGGTCTAGTGTGAGGTGTCCCTGCCCATGGCAGGGGGGTTGGAGCTAGATGATCTTAAGGTCCTTTCCAACCCTAACTATTCTATGATTCTATGACTGCAGGAGATAGTTGTATAAAATAAGCTTATATTGAGTAATCGTGAGCTGATTCAGTTAATTTTAAATTGCAAGGCACAGAAATTAATAAATAGCTAAGGTATGGGGGTTTAGAAGAGTAAACTTTGAGAAACTGAGAAATCAGTTGCTAAGGCTGACTGAAACAAATAGCTCAAGGATTTGTACGTAGTGGAAGCACTGAACTATTTTAAGTCAGAAGTGCGAATGGTATTTGAAGCTTGCATTATAAGCAAGAGAAGGAAAAATCTTAGCAGGAAAGGGCTACAGACTTCTCTGGAGGAAGAACTACATCACACAGGATATAAAGAGTAAATAAAGAACCTAAAAGAAATAGAAAAAGGGATTGATCAGCAAGGAGAGCTACATCTCAGAGGTCAAAAAGAGCAAAAATAAATTGAGAATGGACAAAAACCTGGTTGAGCTGAAACCTGGAAAGAAAATTAAAGAAAGCAACGAGAGTTCTTCAATCACATAAATAAAGAAATAGTAAGAAAAATGAAAACTAATGACAGCTATACATTAAAACTGTTGAGAAATGAACTAACTTCAGCAACACCAAATACCTTATTTTTTCAAGGAAAAGTGACAACAATTGCTGATCAGTCAGTAAGAGTGAAAGTGATGTAAATTATCATATCCAAAGCAGAATCAAAACTTGAAATGCTTACAATGATCAGATGAGGTTTTCCATAAGCTCCAAATCCCAAATATGAAATGAATGTATAGGTAAAATTAAAAAAAATGTGTTGCCAGTAATTTCAGGAGCCTTGACTACAGTAAATAGTTTTAAAAAGGCTTTTGATACCTGCAACACAGAAAGATAGCTAGCAAGCAAATAAAGGTTAAGCAACTATGAAACAGATGGAATAATAAATTGTGAATCCTATGAAGTGTGCAGGAAGTCACTAGAAGAAAGCAATGTGATGCAAAACCAGTGTCTTTCCAGAGTCCAAGAGTCTTATATTCTGGTAGAAATACACCTTCTAGTTCACATGACTATGTTCTGCAGACCTGTCTTAACAAGGTCTGTCCTGTAGATCCACACAAATTATGTGGTCAGTTTGGGGAAAACAAACAAACAAAAAACACAAAACAAAACAAACAAACAAAAAAACCCAAAACAAATAGGAAAAAAACCCAATAAAAACCCCTGTCAGAAACAGGCTTTTTGAACTTTGATGCTTTGTGAGTTTATTACAGAGCAAAGTTGATTTTTAGCAGCAGCCATACATTTCATTTCTGTGAAAGAATATGGTACAGTCTATGAAGTATTTCAAATAAGCAAGGCAGGATGTTTGACCTTGGATTCTTAGAGTTTGCCTTACTCATACTACCATTTAAGACACGACATGATGGCATTCTGGGATGGGATACTGGTGTATAGGCTGATACACCACCATCCCCTTCGCCCCCTTTCCTCCTCCTCCCCACCCCCGACCAAGTTCTTAATTTCTTGGGTGTTGTGTAGTTAGGAAATACACTAATCTGAGAAAAAATTGTTTTTTTTTTTTTTTTTTTTTTTTAAATCCCAAAGGGTTAGAATGTCATGATCATTTGTAAGAACTTTTGCCATGTTTCCTGCTTTTGTGGTTCATGGGAAGCTTTTGAGTAGTACTTGTGCTAATTTTTTCCAGAAACTTTCAGACAAGGAATTTAATTTTATATTTGAGTTCCAAGATGAATAAAGGTCTAAGAGTTCTATAAGTTGCCTGTGTTTAATCATATCAGAGGACTCCCTGATAGACTCATTTGTGTAGTCTCCACTACCCAGGTTTCCTATAGTCTTTTGTTTCCATCCAACCTGATTTTCACTGCTGTTATTATTGCTTTTTATATTTTCATAGAAAGCTGCTGTAAAGATTTAGAATGGATTATGAAGGAAAAACAAAGTATATGGAGGTAAATACCCATCTGTGACAAATCAACAGAAGGGAAGGAGAAAATGATGTAAAAATATCATTTGTTTTTGCACACACATAGTCATGGAAGCCTAAACTCAACATTTGCCATGAGCATGTTTCACTGGCCACTAAAGCTATTCTGCTGCAGCTCTCAGCTGGAAGGCTGTACACCCTACAGAGACAGTAGGAAGTATATCTTTGTATATCAAATCAGAAATATGCAACTTACTGAGTAGGAACTACAGCAGGTAATTAACCAGTACTAGGTAGTACCCTTATCCCTGTATGCTACTTTCAACAGCTCCTCTCCCTCACTGTTCCTCTTTTCCCACAAATCATAAAAAAAATAAATCCTCTCAGAAGGCTTTACTTGTTATAACAAGAATATGTTTTTCCCAGAAGTGTCTGAATCGAGTAAATCCTACTTGATTGAGCAGAACCTAGAGATAATAGGCACATTAATAAAATCTGCAGAAGCCCTGCACTGGGGTTCATTTTCCTTTTGGAGACTGATCCTGTGAATGTCACAGCCCCTGATGAAAATCTTTTATCACAAACTTCACATATGCATTGGGTTGGGGGGCATGAGAATAACAGGACTGATCAAGGCATTGAGATAACTTCTTGATAGTGTTGATCGTGCTGATAGCATTGCATTTGGTTTGGATTGCTGGTTTTATTTGCCTTTACTTTGGCAACTCTGATTAATGAAAACATCCTTTTTCAGCATGAGGCACCACTTTTCAATAGGTAATGAAAAGCAAATTTTGTAAGGTTCTGTACGTAAAGAAATTTATGTCAGTTACTTGGTTTTCATCACTATCAGTGCACCTTTCTGTGATGCTGCCTCTACTTCGAATATGCTGCACTTCATACCTCTTCTCTATTATTTAGAAAATCCTTACAAGGAGATTTTACTAAGCCCCATGAACACAACATAATGGCAGCTGCAGCTGGGACTGTGCTGCTAGCTTGAGCAGCAAAATTAAGGATGATGTCCAGATAGGGCGCATTAGCTGGATAACAGGAAAGATGAGAGTCTCTTTTTTCTGAACCTATACCTTGGGCTGGAATAGAAAGAAAGAAAATTGGGTCAGGGGACTGGCATTTTTTTTGTGACATTTAAAAAAATGAACCTCTGATTCATTTCACAAGAGTGTTTGAGCCAAGGATCAAAGTTATTTGCAGATGTAGAAATGACACCCTGTACTCCCAGTAGCTGAGTTAGTAGATGACTTTGCTTTGACCTATTCTGCAGGTGTCCACTGAGTAAATAAACAATGACCTAAGACGATTTTTCCGTCCCAACAGAAACATTGGATATATTGTTCATTCATCACTGCCTCTAAATGCATACAGAGAAAGTAGACACCTCCTTGCTATGCACCTTCTCCTCCTCAGTATTAGTTGCAGTGTATGACACACAGATACAACAACATTCTCCCCTAACCCTTTCTGCAGGCAGCAATCAATTTAAATTTCTTTTGCTTTCTATACTGGTGTGAACATCCTTAAGATTTTCAGTATATGCAAATGGTAACATAAATAAATTTGTCTGTTTTGAAGTTTCAAATGGTCTAATGTATGTATATCCACAGTTTTCTGTCATTCTTGCCATATAATTTAGTCCATGCACCTGTCCATTTCTTTTTGTCAGAAGTTAATCTCAGCTCTTTAATGAAATGTCAGACTTGAATACAAGGTCCCTCTGAAAATAATTCCTTTTAAGTCTTATCATTCCCTCAGGAGACCATATTTTCAAGCTATTTTGAATATATCAAAATTGTATTTGAAGCAAAAACTGTACAATAGTTCATTAGAATTTGTGCAATTAATTCTTTGTTTAGTCACCTATAATGCCATTCTGACATACAATTATTTGTATGTTTATTTCCAGCTTTAATCTTTTAGGTTAATTATCTTTAATAGCATTTCTTGTACCTAAAAAAACACTGGACCATAACAATGTGTAGTTTTCAGTTAATTTATATATATACTTGTTTGTGAGAAGCGTAGAGGTGAAAAAACGTAGCACATCCTTAGCTGTGGTGGGTTGACCCTGGCTTTATGCTCTCCATGGAGCTACAGGTCCTGCCAGGAATCTCCTTCAGCGCAGTTTTCCCACAGGGTCACAGCCTCCTCTGGGCATCCTCTGCTCCAGTGTGAGATCCTCGATGGGCTGCAGGTGGGTATCTGCTCCACCATGAATCTCCATGGGCTGCAGGGGCACAGCTGCCTCACCATGGTAGGCATCACAGGCTGCAGGGGAACCTCTGCTCTGGCACCTGAAGCACCTCCTGCACTTCTTCACAGACACTGGTGTTTGCAGAGCTGTTTCTATCACATGTGATTATTCCTCTCTCTGGCTGCAATTACTCCTGTACAGTAATCTTTTCCCACTTAACTACATTATCCCAGAGCCTTTACCACCATTGCTGATGGGCTTGGTCTTGGCCAGTAATAGGTCTGTCTTGGAGCTGCCTGGCACTGGATCTGTTGGACATTAGGGAAGCTTCTGACAGATGCTCACAGAAGCCATCCATGTAGCCACCCCACTACCAAAACCTTGTCAAGCAAACCCAATGCATTAGGCAAGGGTTTGTGTGTGTGTGTTGGGACTGGGGAGAGGAGAAAGTCCTGCAAAAGAGAGAATAAGCTCAGCTCAGTGTGCTTTAGAGAATTGTTTAAGGTTAGAAACACAGAGGATAGGAAAAATCTATATCACCCAATATGCACCCTAACTGGTAACACAGAGAAAAATGTTAAAGATCACTCAGCCTTCTATTAAAGTGAGAATTTTGTCCAAGATCATCTAAAACTAGAAGGCAGTGCAGCAGGAGGGTCAGGAGACCTGCATGGATGGATAAGGAGCTGCTGAGGAAAATTCAAAGGATAAAAGAGGCTTATAAAAGGTGGAAGCAAGGACAGGCAGCCAGGAAGAATACATGCATGTTGTCTGGGAAGCTAGGGACCAGGTTACAGAAGCTAAGGCCCACTTAGAATTAAAACTGGCTAGGGATGTGAAAGGTAACAGGAAGGGATTTTATAGGTACATTACAAATAAAAGACAGACAAGGGACAACGTGGGGCCCTCTCCAAGAGCTATCAGGAGAAATGGCTACCCTGGATTTGGAGAAGGCTGAGGTTCTTAATGACTACTTTGCCTCAGTCTTCACCGGCAAATGCTATGACCACACCACCCAAGTCTTGGAAGGAAGACGCAGGGACTGCGAGAATGAAGACCCTGGGCTCACTGTAGGAGAGGATCTGGTTTGAGACCACCTTAAGAAGCTGAAGAAGTCCATGTGATCTGATGAAATCCATCCGTGGGTCCTGAAGGAGCCGTCAAATGAAGTTGCTAAGCCACTGTCCATCATATTTGAAAAATCATGTGTCGTGGTTTAAGCCAGTTTGCTCACTCACTCACTCACTCACTCACCTCTTTTTCTTTCCCCATTCCCTGGGGGGAGGGAGGGGGGGGGAGAGGAGAATCAAAAGAATGCAACTTCCACAGGTTGAGATAAGAACAGTTTAGTAACTAAGGTATAACACAAATCACTATTGCTACCACCAGTAATAATACAAGAGAAATACAAGGAAAGAGAATACATCAGCTCACCAAGCCCCACCCAGGCAGTGCACCCCAAAGCAGCGAACCCCCCAAAGCACCACCACACCCTTCAGGGTTCCTGCCCTCCGTTTTCTCATCGTGGCCATGATGTGCTGTGGTACGGAATAACCTCTTTGGTCTGTTTGGGTCAGGTGTCCTTTCTCTGATTCCTCCCACCCCCCCCCCCCTCCTCCCTGACAGAGCATGAGACTCAGAAAGTCCTTGGCCAGACCAAAACATTACCAAGCAGTAACTGAAAACACTGGTGTTTTCAGTGCTGTTTCCAGGCCCAAAATCAAAAAACACAGCTGTGCACCAGCCACCAAGAAGGAGAAAAAACGACTGCTGCTGCTGAACCCATGGAACTGGGTGTGAGCGATTGTATTCTGTCTTTGTATTTGCCTTGTCATTATTATTATTGGTGGTAGCAGTAGTATTTTGTGTTATAACTTAGTTACTGGACTGTTCTGATCTCAACACGTGAGGATTATATTTTTCGATTCTCCTTCCCATCCCCCCAGGAGGGGGGGAAGAAAGAGGGGGGGAGTGAGTGAGTGAGAAAACTGCGTGGCTGACTGGACTTAAACCACGACACAAGTGCAAGGTCCTACACCTGGGTCAGAGCAATCCCAGGCACAGCTACAGGTTGGGAAGAGAAGAGATACAGAGAAACCCTGCGGAGGACTTGTGGGTGTTGGTCAATGAGAAAATGAACATGAGCTGGCTTCAGTGTGAGCTTGCAGCCCAGAATGCCAATTGTATTCTAGGCTGCATCACAAGAAGCGTGACCAGCAGGTCAAAGGAGGTGATCCCGCTCTTCTACTCTGCTCTCCTGAGACCTCACTTGGAGTATTGCGTGAAGTTCTGGGGTCCTTAACATACAAAGGGCATGGAACTGTTGGAAAAAGTCTAGAGGAGGGCCATGAAGATGATCAGGGGACTGGAGCACCTCCCATAAGAAGAGAGTCTGAGAAAGTGGGGCTGTTCAGCCTGGAAAAGAGAAGGCTGTGTGGAGACATCATAGCAGCCTTCCAGTATCTGAAGGGGGCCTATAGGGATGCTGGGGAGGGACTCTTCATGAGGGACTGTAGTGATAGGAGAAGGGGTAATGGGTTCAAACTTCAACAGGGGAAGTTTAGATTGGATATGAGGAAGAAGTTCCTTTCTGTGCGGGTGGTGAGGCACTGGAGTGGGTTGCCCAGGGAAGTTGTGAATGCTCCATCTCTGGTGGTGTTCAAGGCTGCGCTGGACAGAGCCTTGGGTGATATTGTTTAGTGTGAGGCGTCCCTGCCCATGGCAGGGGGGTTGGAACAAGATGATCTTAAGGTCCTTTCCAACTCTAACTATTCTAGGATTCTATGATTCTAAATAGTCACATCAGTAAAATCATTAATCAAATCCCTTGTTAATCCTTTACTTCTCAGCAACCCCTCTAGAATTAAAAAGGATTTAGTTGCAGACTTTTCATAAAACGTCCTAAAATGTATTTTTTATAGCTTCCCCAAATATTAATTGATTACTGGTGAGTTGAACAATGTCATTTTTGCTGACTGTAATTCTTTGCTAACTTAATCATAAAAAATTTTAAATATTTGTTAGATTTATTCAATGAACTCTATTAGTAAAGTACTAATAACTTCATAAACTTAGTAGGAAACAGAAAGTTTTACTAACACATAGTAAAAAGAAATAAGAAGCATGAATTAAATTTCCTTATCATACTTCTGGCTCTAATATTCTGATTACAGTATTGGTGTAATTTTTATTTCCAAAGTCCACCTTGGAGGAACAGTTTCTTGCAGAAAAGCCTAAGCTTTATGAATCTATTAAATCTACTGTGCATTTGGTTTTATTCTCCTGGGGAGCTATTAATTACCTAGAAAGACATTCTCTTGCTTTTCACATGATTGTCTGTAACTGTCATGCATACTAATAAGCATTTACATATATAACATACAAAACAAGCATAATGCCTACATAATCTTTGTATCACATAGCCACATTAATTGTGAACTTCTTTTACAGAAGTGATTTCATTCACTAGAAGGCCATAGGCTCCATGTGAAAAATAATTAATTGCATGACTAAGAAGCATGTTGATCGTATTTTACCCGAACCCTCACTGTTTTGTTTTTTTTTTTTTTGTAATTAAAACCATCAGGAGGTCTATAGTCTTCTAAAACAGCATCTGAAGGTCAGACACATTACCCCGGAGCCCCTCAGATGACACTAGGCAACTTTATCAAGCCTCAGCAGCCATTCATTGTAAAAGGAGTTCAGATATCTGTTTTTAACTCACTTGCCCAGGCATAGATATCTAATACTCTCTGAGATGCTTGTTTTCACAAATCACATCTGTCCTCCAGCTGTCTATCACGCCTGCTTGTTTCACAGGGATGCCTCTGCTACCTTCAGGCATCTTAAATGCTACTAAGCATCTACATATTGATAACTAATTGACCCCCCTACCTTAGATGTCTAAAAATTTTTTAACTTTGATGAGATACTGATTCAGTGAGCTGTCTATTCTATCTAAATTAACATAATATACTCCTTTAAGTCTCAGGAGAAACAATGTGTTTTAGAAGGAAAGAACTGAGTTTCACAGAAGATAGGCAAGTTTGTCAGTATCACAGTTTGATTAAATTCATTTTTTCTCTCTTATACTGTTTTCCTCATTGTGGGGGTATTTCTGCTTGTTTTGTTCTTCTTGGACAATTCTATTTGGTGAGAAGCAGCTGCAGCTTCCACCAGAAATGAGTCAAGCAAAGTATACATACTGTCAAGATAAAAATTTCCTTCTGTCGTGGTTTAAGCCTCCAAGCCACGCAGTTTTTCTCACTCACTCTCCTCTCTTTCTTCCCCCAGTCCCAGGAGCATGGGGAGGAGAATCAAAAGAATTCAATTTGCACAGGTTGAGATAAGAACAGTTTAGTAACTAAGGTATAACACAAATCACTACTGCTACCACCAGTAATAATACAAGAGAAATACAAGGAAAGAGAGTACAACTGCTCACCAAACCCGACCCAGCCAGTGCACCCCAAAGCAGCGAACCCCCCACTACCAAAAACATGACCATGCCGGGCACCCCCAGTCCACCACCACACCCTTCCGGGTCTCTGCTCTCTGTTTTCACATCCTGGACATGACGTGCTGTGGTATGGAATAACCTCTTTGGTCAGTTTGGGTCAGGTGTCCTGCCTCTACTTCCTCCCGGTTTCCCCTTCTCCCGGGCAGAGCATGAGACTCAGAAAGTCCTTGGCCAGACCAAAACATTAGCAAGCAGTAACTGAAAACACTGGTGTTATCAGCACTGTTCCCAGCCATGAAATCAAAAACACAGTGCTCCACCAGCTACCAAGAAGGAGAAAAATAACTGCTTCTGCTGAACCCATGGCACCTTCTTTCCCCGTTTTAAAAAGCAGCAGTAGGAAAATATGTGGCTTTTACCTTCCCGTAAAAAAAAAAAAAAAAAAAAAAAAAGGAAAAACAGAAGTCAGACAGCATATGTTCAGACTTATTCAGTGTTTTCTAAAATCCAACCAACACAGCTGAGCAGAAACATTAAAATACCTCATCTAAACTTAGTGATTTAAGCATAATGAATACAGATTACATTTTTTATTTTTTTCAGGTTTCTTCCTTTTCTCATCTTCATTTTTCATCAGCCGAAGTAGCAAGTGTTTTACTGATAATTAATCCACATAACAGCTTGAAATTTCTCCTAATCCTCAAAGGCCAGATGAATCTTTATCTTGGTAGACAGACATCTGTCTGAACCATTTACGAAGCAAAGGAGAATCTTGTTGCCTATTACACAGAAAATACAATTCTGTTAACCTTTCCCTCAGATATCTGGTTATTATCTAAAGCTATCTGTCTACAAATGTGTAAGGACAGAATATTTCCTCAGTAATATAGCTCATTGTGGCAATCAAGAATAAAGCAGGCTTCCTGACAGAGGATGTTGAACATCTTACCGTCATCAAAATAAAGCATCTCTAGCTCATTCCTCCTTCTGATGAAAACTGAAGGAAAATCTAACTTTCACTTACGGTACTGAGGGAAAGCTGGTAGCTAATTAGTAGGCTTGCTCCTGCGGCCTCACCAGTTGAATTATATAATAGTGTCTACAAAATGAATGCCTTCTTAAACAATTCCCGATTTCCTTCGTAGCAGCAAGTTGAAAGTTCTTTTTTTCTTTTAGTTACGTTATTCCAGTGTTCGTGATCCAGCAAATCCAGTTAAACTTTAGGCAGCTTAACAGAAGTGAATCGTATTTTTTGTCATTATTATTCCTGCTTATCTTACTGTAATATTTTTCTTCTGCATTTGGAGATTGAAAGATGGGCTGTAGCTATCAGTCTTTCCAAAGGAGACAATTACTTACACTTCCTTCTTTGCTAAAGATGATCAGAGCACAGATAGATAGATAAAGATATATTCTACACATACAGCACTGAAAAAGCTTGTTGATATCCATTGCTGTCAAGGATGACAATACACAACTTCTTCCCAACCTTAATTTTGATTGTTAGCTTTTATGTGATTATAAATATGTAATTTTAAAAGGATTATTTTCCCATAAAGAAGACAACATAGCAGTTCATCTAAGAGTTGTCCTTTTACAGATTTATTTTGAGCTTCCTTCATTGGTTTGGATAAATTTATTTCGGTTTTACTAGACCTTATTCCTTCTTGTGATAGGAAGACTATCTGCCGATAAGACAATTTAAAAAGATGTGACAGATCTTCTTCTTGTGGCATGATTCCGTATTTTGGTTATCTATCTTCTGCATAGCACAGAGTTACGATTGTCCAAATTTTTCCCACTTATTTATTTGAAGCCTTTAAGCAAATTTCAGTAAAGTTTTCCCAACCTGCTGCTGGAGACAGTGTGAAACTGATTTTATTATCCAAAATCATATCATAGAGCCTGATATCTCCTATACAGGCTACAGGCAAATAACTGTCAGTGGCTGCTAAGTAATGAAAACAGTTTATCAGAAGGAGGTTGATAACTCTTTCCATATTGCTGAAACCAATAATAATCATGTTAGCGGCCCTGATTATCATGATTATGAAGATGCTGAATGGATGAACAGAAATGCAGCCACGTGAGATTTATGTGATAACAAGTTAGCAGATGCCATACAGTAGACGTTCTATGATAAAGTGTATTTTCACATATTTGTCAATATTCCTAAAGGCATACTTCAAAATAGTCTTAAATGGTTCACTAAACAATATATTGGGAAAAAAAGGGGGATTAACTGTTTCAGCTTTCTCTGTGATTCTAGTTATTAGGTTATAAAGGATGGACAAGCAGATCAACTGGATGAACTTTATAGAATAAGTTATTCCACATGTCATTAGTAATAATTTCCAAAGGTCCTTTCCACTGATTCTATGAAGATCTTTTGTGAGATAAACAAAGGTGTAACAAACATTTTGTTCCGTCATTTGCACCATTGTTTTTATATACATATATACATTCAAATGCACACACAGAGAAACAATTCCCTACTGAACTACCAAGCAAAATTTTCCTAGCTACAACTTCAGCACAGGGATTTAATTAATCCAAGAAAAGTTTATTCTGAAGTAACAATCAAAAGATTTCTCTATGTTTGTCTTGGGGTTTTTATTCCTTGATTTTGAATAAGGGAACTGAAGAGTTGCAGAATTATTTCTTTCCAATTATCACTTCATTTCTCTGCTAGACTCATCTTTCAAGGATCATTCTTAAAAAATTAATTAGTGAAGTCATGTCTGCAGTTTAGTGTTTTCTCTGTCAAGTGTGTGGAAGAACTATTGCTTATAGGTAGAAAAGAGCCACCAAGCAAATGTGCCATTACTGTTGTGTTTTTTACATCATGATTATTGATTTACAAAGGATTTCCTCAGGTTTGTCACTCTGTCACTTGTGCTTCCACTTTTCATGTTTTACATTATATGCAATATTTTTCAATATTCAAGAAAAAAATAATGACTGCATTTAATTTGCAAGCATTCTCACTGAATTTTTTGATTACTTGCAATCCTGTAATTATATTACACTGGATACACAATTTTTAGCTTGCAATGACTAAGGGATGGATTTAGCTTTGTGTGTGCTTGGATGGGTTGTTTATTAGTCTTCAAACCAAAGAATAGGGGAAGGGGTATAAAGGATATTGGTATTTTTCATTTGTTTGATTTTGTATACCTTGTGAAAAGTTCAGTAGTCTAAACTTATGGTCTTTTATTTCTACATAGTGTGTCTTTTGGGAATATATATCTTTCATCATAGAAGATAGAATAGGAGTAAGCAAAACTACGATGTGACAGTAAAAAAAAAAATAATTGAGACAAATACACTGTAATCAAAATAATCAAAATATTGGTGTCTAATTCTGTACATTTCTTAATTAATGTTTCTTAATTAATGAAACATCAAAGAGCATTAATTGTATTTAATTGTGTTTTGCTGACATAGAATATTGTAGCAACTGCAGAAACTTGCAGTGCTTTGAGAAGTAAAAGGACAAAAATGTGATTCCAATGTGTACTGCAAAGATACTTGTTAACCATTAATTCTGAAAACAGTTAATGTCATTGGATTACAATTAGGTCAAGTTTAGGTCTTACTGCTTGTTGTCCAGGTAAATCTGTAGAAATTCCTAGAGATACAGCAAGTTTTCATTACAGATTCTCTCAAATGCTCCCATACTAACAGAAATGAAAGCCAATGAACAAAGAACCAAAGAACTCTTTGCAAGCAGGTGTGTAAAGTTCCTTCCCTTGATTTAATCAAAAAGGAGTACATACCAACCGAGTAAAAGTTTCTCTGTTACTGGACTTCAGATGAAAGAGTTTATGCTTACATTTTTGTGTACCATAAAAAATTTCATGTGGCTGCCACTGTTAAGCAAAAAAGAATACTGCCTTAAATATATTAATAGCAATATATTTCTTGTCTTTGTGAGGTGTACTCATCCTGAAGTTAAATTGCCATTAAAATTTTCTTTAATATTGCCAGGCTACTGCTCTCTACTTACTCAGTTTTCACTGTGAGTTCACTGACGTACATGAATTTATAATTTTCATAGGCTCTGTAAAAGTTAAACCCAGGCTTGCTTTAGTAAAAGTGTGTGATTCTTAAATTGTAAAGCATTTTAACATACAAATCTAAGAAAAACTTTGTGGATTTTTGTGACTGCTGGAGCTAATTATTCAGCGAATGTTTAGGAATTTCAGTTTTCTTTCTGTAAAATGACCTCTACAGACCAAGAATGCTTTTAGAATTTATTTATTTATTGTTTATATTGGCTGAATATTTTAAAGTAAACATTCACTGCCATCTTCCATATTCATCATTCAGTACATCTTTATTACATTTTTCTTTGCACCCATTAGATAAGATTATAAAAGGATTTAATTTTTTTTATTTGAAAACTAGCACTTTTACAGATATTGGGGGCATATTTTATGTTAAAATCTATTTTATATGTAGTTTATAAAGTGTTAAATAATTGTTATATTTTACATTTATGTATAAATAGCATCATATTTTCACACTTTAAAATACTGGTTTATAATAGTGTTTAAAAAGTCATTACTGTGCATTTTAATGCATATTGCATAGCTGGAAATAATTAAATTTCATATAAAAAACTGCAAATGTGCTTTTTCTCTGCGCAATATACCACAACTCATGTCCAAAATGCCTTTCCAAACACAGCAGGGAAACATCCTCTGTGGGAAAAATTACATACAACCAAATTTAACAGCAAGTATATTGAAGTAATTTGAAATAAGAATTTTCAAAACATGATTAAAATTAGTATGATCATTTGTACTAAGAATCCTCAAATATTTCTGAGAGCTCTTCATGTGTGCCAAATACATCTCTATTTATTCACTGTGTTATGGCTTTTTCTCTCATCATTCAGATATTAAACACACAAAAAGAAATAAAAGTGAGGGAAAATATCCAGAACACGATTGTGTACTAAACCCTAAAACTACTTATGCTATTTTTTACAAAATATTTTTTTTTATTCAAAATAATAAATGAATGATCAGACTGTCACCTGCATCCTCATTTGACTTTAAATCTTCACGTTTTGTGTTAGAGAAATCAAATCAAGATTCAATCACTTCTTTCTTGTTTAATGTTCCCATTAAATAAACAGTTTTCTCAGCACATGTATTTCCTATGACAATAGAGACATTTTAAGGAATTTGTATCTTATTTGAGGTGCAAGTATTTTTGCATCTGATCCAACAAAAGCCAGATGCAAGCAATGAAAATGCTTTATTAAACAGGTGAAAGGGCAACAAAGCTGGTATGGAGATGGCACCTTCTAATTGCCTGTTGTGCATCTGCTAATAAACTGCCAGGGCTCACAAAAAGTACTTCTCGGATAAAGGCCAGGACAATTGTAAAGGCTAAATTATTAATTAATATCAGGCAGCTATCATAAATTGCTGGTTTCTTGCCAGGATACAACATGTTGGAGGGTTTAACAGGAAGGGTTTTATGAATGCTAAAGACTATAATAAATCTGAGCCAGTTCTAATTTTACATAAACCTGCTGCAGCCTTCATTTGTTGCTAACAGACAGACTGAAAAAGCTGTGATGTCCTAATTGCATTAGATAATTCACTGTGGATTTAAATTCAGCACAATAAATAATTTCCCAGAAACTGTGAGTAAAAACTAATGCTTTGATATCTCAGTTTTACATGATTTCTTACTGTATTTACCAGAAATCTAAGTCTTCAAATAGAGACTTAGAATTTAAATTTCTGAATGGTATACTGAATTTACCTCTGTACTTATTAGTTCATCTTCTCGTCAATAAACTGGTGGGCTGCATTATTACCCAAATCTGTAGTGTGATGTTTAATGCTGTTCTGGTTTTAGGGTAATCAAGTGTCTCATGCTACTTGTCCTCTTTAATGAGCTAGAGTCCTGGGATGATCATTGTTAGTTAATTCCCTAAATGATGGAAAAAAGGTCATCTTGGTTCAAGTAACAAGGATATTTATTAAATTTCCCAGTGGGTGACAAAAAGAAACAATATTTCTTGCTGACGTCTTCAGCTGCATCACCATTCTAAATTCAGGAGAGTTCATGCAGGTGTCAAGTTTCATCCACCTAACTTACTTATGCCCACATATAAAACTAATAAGCATAAGACAAGTAAATTTTATTATAACAGGGAGCAAAGAAAAGAGATGGATAATGCAAGTCAGACCTGTTAAAATCACTATTTCAGACGGGGATATTCCAACCTAGTTTCCTAAACTTCCTAAGAGCAGAAATGAGTGAGTGAGCAGCAGAGAGACTTTAGATTCTTTATTTTAGAGAAAATTAAACATTCTTTTATTTTCCCTTTAGAGCTGTTGTAAAAGAACAAACCAGCTTAATATCATATTTCATTCATTTTTAGATAGTACTGCTTATGATATAGCAAGGAAAAAAAGAAAAAAAAACCAAAAACCAAAACACCACTACCACAAAAAAAAAAAAAAAAACCAAAAAAAAAAAAAAAACACAAAAAAAAAAATCCCAACACAATAAACCCACAAAACCAAAAAGAAACCAAACCCAAAAAGAATAAGTAATATGCATTTCATTGTCCATATTGCAGTTACTTCACTCGGCTATGGATAACAGGAATAGTCTCACACAGCTTATCATTAGATATTGTTTTTTATGTTATATCCATAATTTTTTTTATTTACAGTTGGATTGACAAAACAAATTAAATGCCGAAATACAATTTTTAAGGTGTTTAATAAAAGCTAAGGGGTTTTATATTAATTTTTAAATCTTAATTTATCCATTGACTACACTGCAGTAAAGTTCCAACTATTTTAAGTATGCACAAATGCAGTTAATAAAAGAATATAAAAATAGAAAACTAGGATTTGTTGTCTTATTTTCTATTTCTACTTTCTGAATTACATAGGATCTAAAAATTGAAATGTCTGTTATTGTGCACATTGAATTAGCTGAATTTTATCAACATTAACAAAAGTTTGACTATTTAAAAATGTGCAGGTGTATTCTTTTCAAGAGACTAGAGTTTTCATCATGAAACAAAGTGATTTGAATCTGGGTCAAATGCAGTGTGACACTCAGAAATCATAGAATCATAGACTAGTTACAGTTGGAAAGGACCTTAAGATCATCCAGTTCCAACCCCCCTGCCGTGGACAGGGGCACCTCCCACTAAACCATGTCATCCAAGGCTATGTCCAGCCCAATGTTTCATATGCAGTTTTTTCCAAACATCAGTAATAGCAGTTCCACCAGAAAAATGTAAATCCTATACCATTTGATCTTCATCAGAATTGTATGGTTTTGGTCAGCCTTCCTAACCCAGTTTATGCATATTTCTGTGTGTGTGTATGTATCTATATATATACATACATATATAGATACGTCTGTGTTTTCTAATTATATACGTGACTGGACCATGGTTCATTTTGTGCTTGTAAGGGAGCAGATGAATCTTTCAGAAAGAAGACTTCCTTTCTTTTCTAATTCTTGCTGTTCTGTTCAGGGGGGAAAAAAGACCAAACCAAAAAAAAACACCAAAAGCAAGCAAGCAAGCAGGCAAACAAACAAACTAAAAACAAAAAATAAAAACCAAATCCAAAAAAGCCACCAAAGCAAGCAAGCAAACAAAAAACAAAACAAAACAACCCCCCCCCCAAAAAAAAAAAGAAAAATGAACCCATCAAACCAAACCAAACCAAACAAAACCAAACAAAACCTACCAGCCAAACAAAAAAAGGCACCTTTATACAGTGATATTTCCTACTTATTTCCTGAGGTATTTCAAACCACTTCAGAAACTGTGAATACTGCCACTGAACCGCACTGACCTTTGAAAGGCAGGGAATTGCCTTGAAATACACTCTTACCTGTTCAGTGGTTGACTTTGGAAGATAAAATATTGTCCAAGACAATAAGAAATGACCTCTTATACATTTGATAATGTCAAAGGGTCTCAAGTAGATATGTTGGGCAGATTGTATATCTATTATAAACAACATGCTGAAAATAACCTGCAAAAAGATTTACCAGTTTGTACTTGAAAATGGACTTACGAGAATACGTTTTAGAAGCTTGTTTGAGTAAGGTTTAATGAAAAAGAAAAACCTTAGATTATGAGCTAATCAAGTACCTATATCTGTTTAATAAAAAAGCATCCTTGTTTTTTTTTCCAGAAAGAATAACTGATACAAAAAAAATTTGAGCAAAATTAGGCTTGTCTGTTCAGACTTATTTCCCCTTTTCTGATATTTATTGTTTTATTGGTTTAAAATAACTTTTATGAACAGCAGCTCTCTAGTAGAAAGAAGTGAAAACTGAAAATTGTTCCAGTAAAAATAAACTTTTCTTGAAAGGAAACAGTTTGAGTCAAAGTTTGAAACAATGAAACTGAGGTTATCTATCATTTTGTGTTGTTTTTCAGAGTTTGAGAGAGTCATTTATGAAATAAAACAAAGAACTCAAACAAGGACAACAGCTGAACAGAAAACTTTGGTGTTCAGCATCCTTTTCTTTCACAAGGGAAAATAAAAAAAAAAAAAAGTAAGAATTTGGTTATTTTTATTTTTTTTTTACCCAACCTTATCTCCTTTCTTGACAGCTGTTCCATTAAGAGCTTGAATTGCCAACCTGGTGTTTTCTGCCTTTGCCCAGGAGTAAAATTTTGAGGAAGAAAACCTTGTGGCAAAAAGCCTCAATGGCTTCAAGCAGTACATTTGATTTCACTTTGTAATCTTCACAAATATAAGAAACTTCAGCTAGTTTTTTTCACAGGGCAGAAGTGAGAAGGGCTTAAATTTTGACATGAAAAAAAAATTAAGAGATTTGGAGTTTAAAAAGCAAAGCATTGGGAGAAAGCTGCCCATAAGAGGAAAACCAGAGCAGTCTTTAATTTCAAAGAACATAAGAATTGCACTTTTTTGCTGAGCAGTGGGATGATGTTAGTAAGAGGGATATACTCAAGCGATCATATAATTCAACAGATAATGCAGCGAACAATCATTGTTGTGCTACGCATACTGCTACAGAGTGGCACCAAAACACAAGGTGTCTAGACCCTTGAAAGAAAGTTTTGAGCTTGAAAATACTATCAAGGGTCCAGGCTTGACAGATACTGGTGGATGAGGAGTTTTGTAGTAAGCACTCTACTATCTTTTCTATTGCTAGAAGTTCAGTTAACCCCACAATTTGTAAAAGACCCATGCACAATTTCACATTACAGTAATTTAGCAAGCATTGGACAAGAATGTTACAGATAAATTCTTTCCTAGCGAAATTCAGCAGAAACTGAAATACAACTATATTAGCAGAAGCATCCTGACATTCAGGCACCATTATAGAAATAATTTCCTCAATTTCTTTACCCACCACTAGCTACCCACCACACATACCTTGCCTTGCACATCTGTGCTGCAAATAAATGTGGTTTGCAGAACACTAATAAAATTCAGGATGAAGAGCAAATTCAATTCCAGAGTAGGACTAAAATAAGAAACACACCTCAGCATCCTTCAGTTTGCTTAGACCTAGCAGACACAAAGTAGACAAACTCTAAGATCAGGGATTATGCCAATACTTTAAGCCTCACACAACCAATGGAATATTATAGCAGAGTACCAGTTTCATTACAATTATGAGCAGGGAGGGTTTGCACTTTAAAAAATAAGTTAAGTACTCTAAAAATCTGCATCCTTAGAGTATCTTGAAATTTGTTATGCATGTCAAGTCATGTTTGCTGTTTGTATCTCGGGCAAATGTAGGTAAGAAGCAGTGAATTTATGTCAAGAGGGATACACATGTACATAAAACACACATAATTAAATACATGAAGTTATAAAACTATGTATTTTGTATAAATACAATCTGTTATATATATAAAGTTATGTATTAAATAAATGTAGATGTCAAAACTATGTAAAAGTTCATATACTCCTAATAAATTTCCCCAGTAAATCTCAGTTTGTCAACATTTATCATCACTAATACAGTGCACCTGATCTCTATTTTGGGGTGCACTACCAAAGAAGGTAGGATGGCATGTAACAGTCCTTTGCCAGAGAATTAAAGTAGATGTATCTGATAAACCCTAATAGGGGTTAGTTAATAGGCAAGTTTCTCCTGCTTGTCACTGTTGAAAAGTTGAAAAGATCTGTCTGCATCACCATTGAAAAATATGGAGTACTTACGCAAAAGATAACCCAGGTGGAACCCATGTATTTAATTCCCCATGCTTAACACAAGCTACAGAAAGGAAGTTCTTTAGAATTTGTACTCTGACCATTGCTGTGGCCAGGGTGGAATGATACTGTGGAAGTCTGGAGGTATTACAAGTTAGCTGAATTCTTACTTACTCAAGACACCAGTGAGTACATACTACAAAATATTAAGCCTTCGTATCAGTTCACATTTGGGAAAATACTAGATGTTACATCCAGTTCACACAAAAAGAGGTGTACAAAGCTTATATACCGTTAGAAACAAAAGAACTCCTGTTTCCTAACAAAGAAAATCTGATTTTGAATTGCAAAAAAATAATCCAATCATTTAATTCCAAATGCTAACAGCTTAAATTTCCACTGTGTTAAAACACTGTTAGGCCATAATGACACTTCGCACTCAATCAAGTGACGCTATTAAAAATTACATAAACAATTACTGCATCCAGTCCACATTAGTAAAGTGGTTCGTATAGATAATAATAGAAATATTTAAGAGTTTATGAACTAATGTTTCAGAGGTTTTTAATAAGTCATGGTTTAACCTTAGCCAGCAACTCAGTACCAAGCAGCAGCCCACTCACTGCCCCTTTTTTCCTCCTCCCAGGCAGGATGGGGAGGAGAATCAAAAGGATTTAAACCCCTTGAGTTAAGAATAATTTAATAACTAAAGCACAGGATAATGTTACTTTGCTACTAATAATAATAATAAGGAAAATAACAAGAGGGGAGACTACAAAACTAAAAGGAGAAAGGGAAAAAAAGAGTACATTACATTACATAAGCACAAGTAATGAATAATATAATTGCTCACCACCCACTGACCAATATCCAGCCTGGCTCAAGCAGCAATCAGTCCCTTCTAGGTAACTCCTCACAGTTTCTCTACTGGGTATGATGTGCAGTGGTATGGAATACTCCTTTGGCTAGTTTGGGTCAGGTGTCCTGTCTCTGCTCCTTCCTGGCTTCTTGTGCCCCTCCTCACTGGCAGTGCATGAAAGACTGAGAAGTCCTTGATCAGGGTAAGTGCTACTTAGCAACAACTAAAACCTCAGTGTGTTATCAGCTTTATTCTCAGACTAAAGTCGAAAACACAGCACTACACCAGCTACTGGGAAGAAAATTAACTCTATCCCAGCCAAAACCAGGACACCATGGCAAAACAATTACTTACAGCACCAAAGTAACCCTAGGTCTTTGCTATCAGGAGAATCTGAGAGAAAAAGATCCTGAATCTGCATTTGCATGGACAAATTCTTTTCATTAAAGATCTTTTAACTTAATTCTCACTAGCCATTCTTAGCCAGCCTGAAAATTGCATTCACCCTACCTTGTAAAATTAAACCAATGTGCTAAGCATGCATTCATGAAAAAGAAAATATAGTTCAAGGGTTTGATGGCTTATTTTCCTTCCTGTTTTGCAGCACGAAGCCAGTGAAACTTCTGTGCAGAACTCTTTGGATTTCTCTGGATTAAAATGGTGCGCAAAATGCACTTATCTGTAGTAAAAGCAGAAATTTGTTTTCTAAACACCTATCCAGTGGTGCAGAGGGATCAAAGACACCACCTAAACTGAAGAACTTGGCTGGTCCTTCCAAGCTTACCCCTCAAGACTGTGTATCTCATCTCTCATATCAGACTCAACTTTGCACTATTCTTCTCCTCCTTGTAGGCTGACTTAATCTTCAGTTTATACAATGAAAGGACAAGGACAGAAAGCACACCACAGGCTATTTAGATATAGTTTTGTATTTATTAGCCGATCAAATTCTTCATTCATACTGAGACATTAACCAGTGTTTTGGTTCATCAAGAGTAAACCAAGCACGTTATTACAGATAACGTAATAGTCTCAATATCTAATTTAATGTAATACAGAGTACACCTGTCTGCAGGTAAATAAAAGATAAGAGAGTGAGATCAAGGATTGGATCCCCAATTAATTCCTTTTGGCTAATTGCTAACTTGCTCTCTCAGCCTGTTTTGAGTCACTCTAGCTAGGTCTCTACCATATATTGCCAAGTCAAAGTTCTGTGCTGAGATCATAGCAGGGCCTCTGCCTAAAGGTAACATACACAAGATGGTAATACTCATTTCTTTTTATTTAGCAGCTAAGACATAGCCAATGAATGATACTGTTCATAACGTATTATATATAGGATAGTATTATATTACTCTGCATGGAGTATAGTTAAGTTATAATTAAGTTATAGTTAAGTTATAGATTAGAAAAAAAGAAACAGAAGAAGAAATAAAAAAGGAAGAAAAAATAAAAACAAAAAATTAAAAAGAAGAGGAAAAAAAAAGAAAAAAGGAGGAAAAAGGAAAAGGAAAAAGAATAAGAGAGAAATAAGAATAAAGCGGGAAAGAAATAGGAGAAAAGGGAAAGAAGAAAAGGATAAGGAGGATACAAGTGAAAGGGAAGGGGAAGAAAGAAGGAGAAGGAATACAGAAATTAATAATATAATTTAAAATAAATTGAATTTAGGTGTTTTGTTGTTTGGGGTTTTGTTGTTTGATGGGTTTTTTTTTTGAAAAAAAAAAAAGAAACAAAACAAATTAATTTAAAGTATAGTTAACTTTTATTGCCTACTGTATCCTTTTGTACTCAATACAAATATTATAAACTGGAAATAAATAAAGCTGGTGGCACCAGGATTCAACTCAAAGATTTTTACCTACTGAAAACTGTTTCTTCAGTAGTTCCTTCAGACTGAGTATTCATTATCACATCTGTTGTGTTTGAACTTATTTTTATATAATATATGCTTTCCAATCCTTTCCTTGAGATAAGCAAAACAAAAATAAGATACAGCTCAGAAAGAGAAATGGAAATGCTTCTTACCAGTGAGCATTAAAGTGCAGTTGCAGACAATGAACTTTCCAGGGTGGTTTTGGTTTTTAATTGGGTTTTATTTGATGTGGTTTGGGGTTTTGTTTTGCTCTTTGTTTTGTTTTAAATAAAGACTGTTTCTCTAACAATCTTCTAAAATTACAATTAAAAAATTAAAAAAAAATCAGGCTTGTCTGCATTTTTAATTTGGAGATTTTTTGAATAAATCTTTATTTAATTTTCATTTAAATGTATTTACATGTCAAATGGAATTTTAAGTATTCAAGCATCGGTTCTGAGAGCTTTAGGTGTCTAGACTCTTTGAAAATCCTCTGAAATGTAGACACACATGAGATATAAATCTAAATTCTTACACAATGAGTTGTAGTCACTGGAGTCTGTACAACTATCCTCACCTAAAATTAAACAGGTCTGGCTAAATGCAGTTGGCCAAAAGCAGGCATTACTGTCCTTTTCGACACCCTAGATTATATGAGATATCTACTCACTGCTGTGAGATGTGGTGCAGGATCTCTGGGAGATTTACATTGTACTGAAGTGATGGCTAGCCTCTAGGCAAAGCAGCCAATATGACAAATCTCTTATGACATTAGACACCTATGCTTCAACAAGTAATTACACCATGATGTTTGGTCACTTATAGTTAGGTTTTGTAATCTGAAAAGGCACACCTGCTAGAGACTCCCTTGACTGGCTTATTTATAAACATCCTATCATTAACAAGACTGTAAGACATCCAAGACATCTGAGGGTGCTGAGAGCTGCCACTCAGGACCTTTGGAATACCAAGCTACTTAAGGGTGGCAGCTCTGAATAATGCTCAAGCTAGTGCAGAGGTACTCAGAATTCTCTACATAGTCATGACCACACCATTAAAAGATGTCCCTTTAAAAATATAGACTTTAGACATGTAACAGCAGCTTCAAAAAGTAAGGCAGTTGACCCAAGTGGTGTGGTAGCTACAGCTTAGTAGTTTAGCTCCAGAAGTTGAATTTTTGGTTAGACATTTCCCAGTTCCCAGAAATAAGAAGTGGAAAACTTACATGTTGCAGTGTAGGATTCACAGAACTCTGTGTGGTATGCTGGCAGGTGGATGAATAACTCAAAGAAAAAGGCCAAATAGACCAAAAGAGACCGTGTATCCCACATACATGCATGAAGGACAATGCCACAGTCACAGCTGTAGCTGTCTTCAGAAATAGCCAGCCACTGGCCAGGCGCTGCTTTCAGCAGCACCCACATTCAGGACTCACACCAGACTAAGCACAGCCAGATACATCCCCTCCTCCTCTTGGACTGGCAGAGGCACAAGGTCACTAGCGCAGCTCACACACTGCACTCCCCAGGTTCACAAGCACATCCATGTTTGTGGATCCCCCAAGTACAAGCACAGCCCCTCTGCCCCCCAGCATTACTGCCCACATCCCAGCCCCCTTACCTGCCCCGTAGGTCCCTTACTCTCCAGCTGGTCCAGCTGGGTGCTCACTGCACAAATACAGCACTCAGACACTCATCCCAGAGGCACCTCAGACTCACAGATCCCCTCAGATACCAGCACAGACCCTCCGCCAGCTCGATACCCCTGCCCAAACCCAGCGCCTTCTACTTGCTGGCTGGTGCAGCTTGGAGTTTGCCAGTGAATCCACGTGGACGGACACACACAGAGTTTGAGGGAGGTGCAGACACTGACTCTCAGCAGCCAGGGCACACAGACTGTCACCCATGGTTCCAATCCAGCACCAAGCCCCTCACTTAACCCATTCTCTCCAACAGTTGTATTCTGGGACATTCACTTCTCCTGCCCCAGTGGCTGGAGGTTAAAGACCCTGCTGGCTCCAGCAGTTGACACCACTGTTGTAAGGCAACACTAAGTGAATCTGAGGTCCTTGAAGAGCTTGATGTCAAGAGAGATTCTGGAGCACACAACCTCAGCCAGCAAGGAGTTTTAAAAATATGCCCAATTTCCCAAGGTGTCAGTAATGACCAGCGACAGAGGCAGAGCCATGAACATGCCTTCAGCTAATGAAGTCTCGAGAACATTAACGTCTAGTCTCTAGTCTCTCTCTCTCCTCCTCTACTCTCTCTCTCTGTCCCCCTGTTTCTGTCTCCACCACCAATATTACCGGGGTCCTTATCTAAAATTTCTTAAACCTCAATAGCATTCTGTATAAAAAGCCTACTTCTTATAATATCCATAAAAATTTACAACTGCAACTAAAGTAAGTATGTTAGTGTATTAATCACTAAGCTGTCTTTTTTTTTTTTTTTTTTTTTTTTTGACATTACTAATCTAATACCACTTATTCCAAGCAGGAGAATATTACTGAATTTTTCTCAAGAAATATCATCTGGCTTAATAAAACGACCCAATAAAACGAATTCAAGGGGGAAGGGAAGAGGAGGGAGAAAGCTCCATCTCTTTGAGAGAAAGAAAAAGTAAGTTCTGACCATTTTCAGGTTAATAGAGGTATAGTATGTCATAATATAATAAAGCTTTACAGGCAGACTGCCACAGTTATATTTCTGTCAGCAGTTTTAGAAATGAAATATATCATCAGTCTTCAATTCCGTTTCCAAACTACAATCCACATTTAGAGGTTTGAACTTGAAAAAATATGTTACCGAATTTTAATAATCATGGGATAGCTCTTTTAAAAAAAACCCAAACAGATATTAAATAACAAATTCCATGAAAATAACACTTCAACACTGATGTTACTTGCATTCTTCCTGTACTGAAATATATACATCTACAACAATTTGTTAAGTCCACAAAACTCATAGGGGAATGGGAATAAAAAAAAAAAAACAAGCAGTTTGAAATCCCAGACTGATCTCAATTATACATGTGAATCAGTTTTCCCTTAAATGATTTCTAGTGCCAGTAGCTTCTATTAAAAGAAATATTTTACATATTATGTATATGACTAGTTTTAGGGAGTATACAATAGTCTCCTCTTCACACAAGTGTTTTTTTCCTTTTTTTTTCACCATGGTTATTTTTATTCATAACTTGACTAGAAACTGAGTTAAATATGGAAGCAGGTAAAATAAAGATTACAGAAACTTGGATGAAATCGATGCATTTGATCAATGCCAAGAATAATTTATGTACAAACTGGGAAAAGTATGGTACCTTTTTGTGTCTTGGAATAAAATGTTTATCCATATAAACCTAGAAACATAAAACACGTATACAATAGGATGAAAACAGTACCAGATTTATAATATCTTTCATCAGAAGGAGGAGGGGGGAGTAAAACAAAGGGTGAAAAAAAACCAAAACCAAAACAAAACCCAATAGATTTACAGTTTACATGCATTTGGAATTCTGTTGGCTTGGGAAAAAAAAAAATGTATATTCTTACTCTGCACAGGCTCTTTATTAAAGTAACTGAGGACAGCATTTCTAAGTAGAGATAAGTAGCAGAAGCTACACCCAGGCATCTCAAATAAAATTTTTAAATAACAATTGAGAAAGAATCAAGCACTGTCTTAGTTCAGAAGTGTAGCAAGACTGGAGGTGTATCATCTCATTGAGTCCCACAGCTTTTCTGATGTTTGTATGGAGAAGTTGCCTTCAGCACTTTTAAGAGCCTGTCCTGGGTTCAGCAGCAAGTCATTTTTCTCCTTCTTGGTAGCTGCTGCAGCGCTGTGTTTTTGATTTTGCACCTGGGAACAGCGCTGATAACACCAGTGTTTTCAGTTACTGCTTGCTAATGTTTTGGTTTGGCCAAGGACTTTCTGAGTCTCATGCTATGCCAGGGAGGAGGGGGAGCTGGGAGGAAGCAGAGACAGGACACCTGACCCAAACTGACCAAAGAGGTTATTTCATACCACAGCACGTCATGTCCAGGATGTGAAAACAGGGAGCAGAGACCCGGAAGGGTGTAGTGGTGCAGCGATGGGGGACTGGGAGGTTTGCTGCTGGGGGGTGCACTGGCTGGGTTGGGCTTGGTGAGCAGTTGTATTCTCTTTCCTTGTATTTCTCTTGTATTATTACTGGTGATAGCAGTAGTGATTTGTGTTATACCTTAGTTACTAAACTGTTCTTACCTCAACCTGTGGAAGTTACATTCTTTCGATTCTCCTCCTCATCCTCCCGGGACTGGGGGAAGAAAGAGAGGGGGAGTGAGTGAGAGAGTAAAACTTCGTGAGTTTTAGAGGCTTAAACCATGACAGAGCCATATAAAATGGCATCTAGACTAAACTCCCCATAAGCACCAATTGCACTTAGATCACTGAGAGTATGCTTTAGTTCTCAAGCGTTTTGATCCCGCTATCTGAAGCACATGTGTGCCATGCCAGAAGATTTGTCTCTGATCAATTTTGGAAAGCCGGATCAAACTGCGACCCTTCCTCATTGCATTTGGCATTTTTTGTTTTTAAAAAACATCCATTTTCTAACTCTGACCTAAATGAATTTACTTAGGCAGCCTGAATTTAGAATCATATTTGAACTGGAAATGCAGAATTTTGCCCAAGGATTCCAGTATGGTTGCCACATATTTCTACAAGTGTTAAAAAACCTTGAAACTGTGAGGCCTTCAGACAGGAAGAAAAAAAAGAAGTGAAGTTTGTTAAAAGTGCTATATGGTGGGTGGAATTTGGCTGAAGATTAATAGATGGGGTTTTTAATATAAGAAGGTACGATACAATTTTATCTGTTCCATTTTGCATGTGGTGGAGCAGGAGTTTCCTACTTGGTGTCACATATCCAATAAAATACAGTATGGTTGGTGATTTGTCATTGTTAATAACTCAGCTGCTTACCAGACCTTCGCATATTTTCTGACATTATTCTGTGTTTTCCAGCAGGAAATTTGATAGCTCATATTCACATTTTCTTATTTTCATTTCTCTCTCATTTTTCTATATTAACTTAATTCAGAATAAAATACTAACACATATTTTCAAAGAAGAGTTGAAATATAACAGTATATGGTTAAAAATGTGACTGTAAAATGACAGTTGTGGCTTACTGCTTACATTTTCCAATTTTGCTGAATGAAGAGTCTAACTCCACCCTGGTCGAGAAAAGCTAAACACATATACAATAGTAGCATCAAAGAATCACAGAATGATGAAGGCTGGAAGTTATTGCTGGTCAGCCAGCAAGTTCAGCTAGATGAGTTTGCCCAGAGCCATGTCCAGTCAGGTTTTATATGTCTCCAAGGGTGGAGTCTCCCCAACCTCTCTGAGCAACCAGTTCCAGTGTTTGACCACCCTTAAATAAAAAAAAAAAAAAAGAAAAGTATTTCCTGTGTTTTAACCCTGGTCACCTGCTCCTGAATTTATTTCTTGTATGTTTCCTTTTCATGCTTAAGCTTAGTCAGAATGAATTTGTATGTCCATCCAGGTATCTTCTTGTCTTTGCCTGAGTTCCTTCTCATCAGGATGGATTCATCTTCATCCATGAAAATCAACCAGCAGTCCCCACCCCAAATTTTTCATGACATACCTGTAGGGATTTTTCCCAACAGATTTCTGAGCAAGCCAAAGTCTTACGACTTTCAGGACTGACAACCTATTTGCCTTGCTCCCTTCTCTACGGATTATGAAAATCATCTCATGACAACTACAGTTAAGGCTTCCAACTACTGTCATGTTTCCAACCTATTTTCTGACCATTGTTTCCTTGTTAATAAAGATGAGGTCAAGCAGAATGACTCCCCTCACTGTCTCCTTGACCACATGTGTCAGGCAGTTGTCATCAGTGTGTGCCAGAAACCTTCCGTATTGCTTGTGCCTTGTTGGGTTGTCCCTCCAGCAGATATGAAGATTGTTGAAGTCCTTTATGACAGCTAGTGCTTATGAGCACGAGGCTTCTGGTCATATGAAGAAGGCTTTTTTTACCTCTGCTTAGCTCTCAGATGTTCTATAGCAGACACCACCACCAACATGTACTCTTGTCCCAAGACAGAGCCACTTGCATTCCTATGACTTGCTTTATTTTGTATCCAGTCAGAATCTCTTTGCTGGTTTTTCCCAATCGCATGCTTAATTTGACTTTTGATTGCCCCTAGAAGGATTAATTTCATGACTTTCCAAAGTACCGAAGTAATATTGATGGGCCTATAGCTTCCTGGATCCTCCTATAAGCTCTTCTTGTAGATGGTGTGACATCTGCCTTCTTTCAGTCTTCTGGGGTGTCCTCCAATCTCCATGTTTTCTCAAAGATTATGGAGAGTGCCCTCACAATGATGTCAGCTCTCTTCACACTCGAGTGGATATTGTCAGGACCTACCAGTTTGTAGGGGTCAAGCTCCTGTAATAATTCACATACCACCTCTTCCTTCACTGATGGTGGGTCTTTGTTTACATCAACCTGTTTTTTTCTTCCGAAGGCCTGGGGCCTAACAGTGCTAGTAAAGACAGAGGTGAAGAAAGTGTTGAGACCCTCTGTCTTTTTAGTATCATTGGTAATAAGCAACACGTGACATGCTCTTATCAGTTCTTCAGCATCCTTGAAGAAACAGTGATGCCTCAGAAATCTCTCTTTTATTAGAAAAAATTATTTTATATTGAAATACCTGTGGAGGCATCAATATCAGCTTCAAGATTGTGCTTGCAATGTGTCACACACCTAAACAAAACTCCTATCCAAAATGCATTGTATGATATCACTACAAAGAAATTTTAGGTTAACCCAACAAAGAAAATTCTTGGTAGGGTCAAAAAGATCTCATTATTCTATACCATGCAAGCTGTCCCTGGAGCCTTTCTTCATTTTGGGGGTTTTGATTCTTATTAGCCTCTGCAGGTTTTTGCCACAGTACTGAAGAGCACAAACAGTGTAACACTGTAAAGCATTATAAACAACATGAGCAGTGTGACAAATCTGGGTTAATAACTATGTCAGCTTGTGAATAGTATCTTGGCTTTCTGAATATCCTGGTATATCTCAATGTCTACTTTGAATATAACTTTAGAGTAGCTAAATTAGTTCAGCATTCATTTTGAAAGTGGAAATGGGATTCATATTCAAAATCTTAAGTACCTGAAGCTAGAGGTCTAAATCTCAGGTAGCCACCCTCATCTCCAATTGTAGTCAACAAAAAGAAAAGAAAATATACAGTTTTTTAGTACATATAAACATAAATGAGCGTATATGGTTTCAGTCTTATTCTGAAATTTGTGTCTAAATTGCTGAGAAAATCTTGTTTTTCAGGGGGTATATTTAGCTGCTCAAGCATATTCATCTACTACCATATGAAATTTTGTAAGCATCTAAGGAACCTATGACAGTTAGAAAATCTCACATACAAGTTCTAGGAAAGTTGCACCTTCTGGATCAGTAGCTAGAGGTCAGATATAATAATCAATGGCAGCTAAATAATGCTGTAAATCAAGAAAAGTTAAAGCCCTCATTATAGGGGAATGATATCATAGCCAAAGTGCAAAATCCTATTGTACCAACTAGGTGTCACACCTAACATCCAGAGCAAGGAAGAAAGCTTGGAACATTTACTAGCATGGGGATTTTGACAGAGCAATAATTATTGAGAAAATAGGACTGAATCAGGTTGCAGAAACAGAAAAACTACAAAAGCTGTCAGGACAGAAATCACAGTTTATTTACCAGAAGCATCTGAACTTCTGTTACTCATTTTCAGAACAGCATCCTCTCCAGAGAACATTTGTAAACAATAATCAATCTCAGTACTGTATATGAATGGAAAATATGGAAAAAACATCGGTGGTTAACCGGATTTACTAAAGTAATTTTAGAAAACCAGATGTTTTTCTTATTAAATAAGCATTTCCTTTGGCTCTTTTTTTTTTTTAACCTTTAATGAAACTCTAGTAGGATTTAGTGATATGCAAAATTTGAAATTTTTACAATATCACTCCTATGGCTAATTGTATCTCAGATATGCAGAATTTTTGAGTACCATTTTAAGCACCTGGAAGTTTAAAATATTTTCGCCAGTTACCTTCAAATATGAAACAAATTAAAAATTTCAATGAGACCGAACTTCATGCTCATTTTATAATAATAGTGTAACATTAACAATTAATTTCTTAAAGAATTAGTCTATTCTAAGCAAAATTGTAATGGACTATACACTTTGGTCATCTTTATTCATATTTTGCAGGAAAAAATATGGACAAGCACTGCTTATGTTCATTGTATTAAAGCTAGCACAGTTATTCTCATCAATGCTATAAAGAGTTCCTCAGTTTAGCTGTTGCCTTTGGTTGTGGCTACATAGGGGCACTCAGGAAAATAAATTCAAAGATAAAATAAATAAGTATCTGGTTTAAAATCAGATGCTTAGAGTAGATTAAGCTCATATTGAAAGAAATTCAATTTACCTGAATATATGAAGTGGCCTAAGTAATCTAGTATATGAAAAAAATTACAAAATTATTGAGAGTGGTTTAATTAATTTACTCTGAAAGTTAATTTGAACTTTTCTTTTTTTAATTTTTTTGCTGAAAGATCCCAAGTGCACAAGCCTTTAAAGTTTACGAAAACCAATATTTGGTACAGAATACTTCAGAATTCTCAAGTACCTATGTCTGTCTGTGTAAATCTGCAGAGATACATACCTATGTCTACATATGAAGTATGAATCTAAGCATTTGTTTACAGTTATCATCAAATATTAAATACAAGCTGGCAAACTACTGAACTATGGAAGGTTTTATTTGATTCTATTAAACACAAACCATTTTAAGGAACACATACACAGTTCAAGCAATGACTAGTTAGCAATTTCTTCCCATGAACATTTATTTGCATTGTTTCTAAAACACAGCAAGAGAATTAGAGCACATCCTGCTGAACTATGTAACATTTCGTTTGTACCTTGTGTCACTCTAAAGATATAAAGAAATTGCTTCAGGGTGCACTATAACACTGACAACTTTTTGCATAGCAAGCAAGTTTGAATATTTCAATATACAAGAATAGCACTGACTGTATATTAGTAAATCAAAACGTAAATCCCACAGTTTTATTAAAGTAAAACTTCTACATTTCAGGTTCCTTTGATTTTTATAGTCTTCCTTTTCAACCTTAACATGTCAGATAGATGCACAAAAAAATTGTCTCCTAATCTCTTCTCAGTCTTGCATTCTGAAAAAAAAGGATGACTTATCAGTTTCACTAGCAGAGACAGATGTGATCATCTCACTCAGCACTTGTCAGGCCATACCTGGAGTACTGTGTACAGTTCTGGCCCACAATTGAAAAAAGACGCAGGCAGACTGGAGAAGTTTCAAAGGAAGAACACAAAGATAATCAAAGAACTGGAAAACCTGTCCTGTGAGAAAAGGTTGAAGGAGTTAGGTCTCCTCTCTGAAGAAGAGAAAGCTGAAGGGGACCTCATCACAGTATTCCAGTACTTAAAGGGCAGCTGCAAAGAAGATAGAGGCTGTCTTCACATGAAGTCACATGAAGGAGCAACGAGTACGAGTTGCTACAGGAGATGTATAATCTTGAAAAAAGAAAGAAATAACTTACAGTAAGAATAATCAGTCAAGGGAGCAACTGTCTCAGGGACACGGTAGAGTGCCTATCACATGAGGTTTTCAAGATGTAATTGGTCAGGATGCTAGATAATCTAACTGAAGCTTTCTTTCCCACAAAAGGCTGGAGCAGGTCCCTTCCAACCTGGGGTGTTCTGCAGTTCTATGATTCACTGTGATTTCAAAATTCTCCCTATGTTCTACATAGGAGACAGATTTTGAATTATGCATTATACTAGTGTATTTTATTTAGATAGTTTAAATGGATACCGCTGGGGCCACAGCTATTTTAAACCTGTTTCTACCCATTGTATGTATTGTACATCTTTCTTCTCTGTTCCTTAATACAGTTCCCACAAATAGAAGTGGGAACAATTCCATTTAGTCTACTTTCCTTTGCTGACACTAAATATTTTGTTGACGCTGCTGTGAAACTGGTGCCATTGCTCCTAAATGCATTTGTACTTTTCCTGTAAACATGCTAAAGAGAAAATTGCACAGCATCCATGAAACATGGCTTATGAAAGAAGGCCTCAAACCAAAATAAGTATTTTTCTATTTATTTATATTTTTCTTCCATCTCAAATTTAATGCATTCACAACATTGTTTTTAAATGATGCTACTGGAGTCTTCAGAATTCATGATCACTATTTATTTCTCTGTAAGTAGTCCTTTAAAGCAAATGTTGCTTGGGAGCTGAAATATATTTTAATTGCATATAATTAAATATACTAGTATTTTATTTATCTTTAAAACTCTTTACAATGTGTTTTAGATGTAGCATTTTCTCATTTTAAATAACTTGCTGATTTTAGCTCCAATTTTGAATGCAATTTGAAAGTTGTTTTCTTTAAACAGGCATTCCAGGCTTTGTTTTACTTCAGATTTTTAAGTTAAGTTTATTAGATGGAAATGCCAGATCTCATCTGCCTTACCTAGAAAAGCACTGACCCTGCAGTCTTAGCCTAAATTTCCTATTCTGCCTTTAACAATTAGTCATTAATAATACAGAAGATTTAACACATAATTTTTATGACTGAATGCTCATAACACAGGGGAGAGTATTCAAGTAATTTTCACAATTCTTTAAAAAAAATTGTTGATGACTATTTTCTGAAAAATGAAGATCTGACCAGCTGCAGAACATGTATTTGCAAGTTTGTAAATATTTATGCGGTCTTATACCCAACAGTGCATACAGACATAGCAAAATCACAGTCTTGACTTCCACTTCAAGAAGGGGTGCCAGGAAAGTTGTATCACTACATTTCCGTTGAGCAGAAGACATGTAGGGAGATCACAGAGATACAAAATCTCCCAAAATATTGCAGTCAGTATTCTGTGAAGGTTCATCCCACTAATATAGCTGGTATTATATACGGTTAATGTCAGATAGAGGAAATGTAAAAAAAAAAAAAAAAAAAAAACAGAGTAAGAATATCTGATCAATGTGGCTATAGGATGCCTAAAACTTTTTAAAAAAATAGCAAAGGGTAGAATTATAAAGGCGTATGTGCCTTAATATTTGAGCTCTTGCCTGATTTCTGTCTGCTAGCCTAGAAAGATGTGGCTATTCCAAAGTTAATGTTTCGTATTTCTCATAATTTCCTGAATGGCTAGGATGCTCCAGGAGTAGATAGAGAGCTTATTATGTGTGTCATGGGTTCAGCAGTAGCAGTCATTTTTTCTCCTTGGTAGCTGGTGCAGCGCTGTGTTTTTGATTTTGGGCCTTGGAACAGCGCTGATAACACCAGTGTTTTCAGTTAATGCTTGGTAAAGTTTTGGTCTGGCCAAGGACTTTCTGAGTCTCATGCTCTGCCAGGGAGGAGGGGGAGCAGGGAGGAAGCAGGGACAGGACACCTGACCCAAACTGACCAAAGAGATTATTCCATACCACAGCGCGTCATGCCCAGGATGTGAACACAGAGAGCAGAGACCCGGAAGGGTGTGGTGGTGGCATGTTGGGGGGTTCGCTGCTTTGGGGTGCACTGGCTGGGTTGGGCTTGGTGAGCAGCTGTATTCTCTTTCTTTGTATTTCTCCTGTATTATTACTGGTGGTAGCAGTAGTGATTTGTGTTATACCTGAGTTACTAAACTGTTCCTATCTCAACCTGTGCGAGTTGCATTTTTTTTTCGATTCTGCTCCCCCCACCCCGCGACTGGGGGAAGAAAAAGAGGGGAGTGAGTGAGTGAGTGAGTGAGTAAAACTTCGTGAGTTTTAGAGGCTTAAACCACGACAACGTGGTATTGAAAAGTGACTCCATTAGTTATATGGACTGTATTTGGAATTTTGACTGAAATATACAATCCAGATAACTTATTTCATCCTTGCAATATATAAAGGAGGCCTACATTAAAGATGGAGGTGATAAGCTTTTTACCAAGGCCTGTAGTGACATGACATGGGACAATGGTTTTGTACTGAAAGCACAACCCCATGCAGAGGAGTGGGACTGGACCTTCAAAAGTGTCTTCTAACCCAAACCATTTTATGATTCTATAATTCTGTGAAAGTAAGAGGTATCAGTTATAGATTGTAAAACTTTTATAAGGCAAGACTTCTGCAAACAAAACATTTAAACAGAATATTTTATCAATTATTGTCTAGTGGGATATCTTTTTTCTAACCCTGTTCACTGCAAATCAGAATACCATGCAATAATTTCATTCATAGTCTATATCCTTGGCTGTATCACTCAGTTCTTTGAAATTCCATTCCCTGTATTTCTCTACGCTTAAATCAAGGTGCTTTGCCTCTAAATGTCTTGCCTTATGAGCTGTATGTGCTCCTAATCATTGTCATTACTTTGACTCCAGTCTACAACAGATCATTCTCAATTGTTTACTATCAATATTTTTGAGAGACATTCTCTTAAAATTGAGAGATGCTCCCCAAATACCTCTTTAAAATCTCTCTTTATTATTCCCTGGTCTTCTGTAAGAAGTCTTGGAAACAGCTAGGCTGCAGGTTTGATTATATCACAAACTGACTTAATACAGTCCCTCAAATTGACCTTTCTGTGTGATACCAAGTGGTAAGAATCATCTTGGATTTTGATGAAGAAATCATAAGACGATTAAACACCCTTTAGTTCTGTGTTTGTACAGTATCTAGTCTACAGTGTGCTAAAATAATAAAGAGAAAGCAATACTAAAGAAAAATATTTCTAACAAAGACAAGTACAGATTTCATATTCATATGTGTGTTTGATTACCATGAAAAAGTTGTGATTTTGGAAAGATGCTACCTTATAATTTGAATATTGGATTGCAAGGTATTCCAGTTGCTCGGAATAAGGAACAGATTTAAATATCAGTATCTCTCCTGCAAAACAGTACGTTTCTCACTAAAAGCTTATTATCAGATGTGTTGCCAAAATGCTTCAATACAGGGAAGGAAAAGAAAAAAAGGTACATTTAATTGGCACTATAATTTATAAGTATTTTGGAATGTGGACATTGCAAGTTATGAAATTTCACAAGTGAAACCAGATTCAGTTTTTTTTTGCCTGGGAAAGGTACAGAAAAGCATGATACTTACTCCAGCAGAAAGGGCATAAAAAATAGGGTATTCCAATTAATTCATATAAACCGACAAAGCAAAATATTTAGCCAAATTTGTGCATTTTGTTGACTTTACACATGGGGGCAAATTTCTTCCAAGGAATAATATTTTGTTACAACTTCAGTTAAAGTTGAAGGTTTCTAAGTTTCCAAGTTACATTTTATTTTATTGCACTCAAGTGTCCCTAGACAAAATTAATAAAAATACTGAAAGAACTGTGTTACTAACATGTTGCTGCTGAAAACTTGACAGGTAATAAAGGAGACACCTAATATAATAAGAGGGATTTTTGTCTGTAATCTGTCCATCAATGGAGACAATAAAAATACTTTTAACCCATCTTTCCACATTTTCAATCATAAAATATTGCATTCTTTTTTTTATTTAATTCTTTTTCTAGCACAACAATATGTTAAATTTTATCTTTGCTACTTTACAAGTTCCACAGAATCTAGACTTCTTTTTCATTCAGCTTTCAATGAATAGCCAGAGACTCCAAGCTGTTAGAATGTAGATGTTGCGTTTCTTCATCCTTTCCCTCACTGAACAAAAAAAATAAAAAAAGGCTGTCATGGCATTTTTATATTTATTCATGCTGTAACTTACATCTGAAACACTCAAAAAGGTGCTCAAGAGAGTTAATTTGAAAATTATATCAAGTTATACCATGCAACAGCATGAGGTGTGTGAATAAGATACAATGGCAAAGGATAAAAAGAGCTTGTTGATTTTTTTGTGCACTTTTGGTGGTTTTTTTTTCTTTAATTTCAACTTATCCTTTTGAATCAGACAACAAAAATGAAACAGCAGACAGTCTTGCTTTTACAGAACTTATGACACATGTAGTTAAAATTTTATACTGACTATAAAAGAGATAATGCAATGTATTGTGTAACTTAGGAACATCCTCCATGCAGTTTGAACACAAAATATTCGTACATCATTTATGTTTTGATTACACTCTAACTGCTGACAAGGTACTGCATTTATGAATAATGCAAAGAAACTGAAAGAACAGGCTTTTTATATTCCATTGTGAGCCTCTGTTTTTCAGCCAAAGTGATTTAACAATGTAAAACACATGTCATTGATGAAATATGATTAGAAATACATTGTGTTCTTGACAGTTAATTATTCCTGTGTGCATTACTGATGCAGTCATAGCAACTGCAAAGCTAAGTGTCAGGTGTCTCTGAAAATAAAAAAAAAAACACACTCATTTCAGTAATACCTAGTACTTCTAACCCTACCTGAATAATGTTTTACTGTTAAAACAAATAATCAGACAAGGAAATTAAAATATAACTCTGTGGAATTTCCACTGATCAATTTTGTAAGCATTGAGGGGGAGAAAAAAAAAAAAAAACAACAATCACAGTAGAAATATATTTAGAAGTGCTGTTCCCCATACTCAATTAATTAAAAAATAAGCAAAACCCCTTAAGAAACCATGCACCCCCATCCTGCACAGCGAAGCTTAAAACTCTGAAAAGTTGTTGCATTTTTAATTGAAATGCATTGCATGATTAATCTTAATTTATGAAGACTCTAAAATCTGTTCTCTTTTTATTTCCCTTTGCTGAAAAAATCCTTAATCACCTTTTTAGTCAATATTAGAAAAAAAAACCCACATTGTCACAGTTACAGTAGGATCCCAGAGAACCTTGGTCCAGCATAAGAAAAACTCTCCAACTGACAAATATTCTGTATTGGGCTACAACAATTAGCCCCCTTGTTGTGGTTTAAGCCTCTCAGCCACGCAGTTTGCTCACCCACTCTGTCCTCTTTCTTCCCCCCACTCCCGGAGGGGTGGGAAGGAGAATGGAAAGAATGCAACTCCCACAGGTTGAGATAAGAACAGTTTAGTAATTAAGGTATAACACAAACCACTACTACTACCACCAATAATAATAATGACCAGGGAAATACAAGGAAAGAGAGTACAACTGCTCACCACCTGATACCAAGCCCAACCACGCAGCGAAACCCCCAACCTTCCGGGTCTCTGCCCTCCATTTTTCCATCCTGGGCATGACATGCTGCGGTATGGGATACCTCTTTGATCAGTTTGGGTCAGGTGTCCTGTTTCTGCTTCCTCCTGGCTTCCTCTCCTCCCTGGCAGAGCATGAGACTCAGAAAGTCCTTTGTCAAACCAAGCATTCTAAGCCGTAGCTATAAACATCAGTGTTATCAGAACTGTTCCCAGGCCGAAAGTCGAAATCACAGTGCTGCACCAGCTACTAAAATGGAGAAAAATGACTGCTACTGCTGAACCCATGGCACCCCTTCAATGCATAACATCTGGACTTTAAAGGATTGTTTCAGGTTACTTCAGGAGTTAAAGTTTTGCGTTCATAAATGCGATAATCCTTCTCATTAAGATTTTATGAGAATGTTGTTTAATTTAGTCACTTTAACCGTAAGGAGGATGTTTCTCAAGGACTTTTATTTCCACCATTTAATTAGAACAGGAATCTATTCAGACCTTTATTTTATAATCGGAACAACACCAAGATGTGGATATCATATTAAGAGTTGATCATGACTAGAAGTATTTCCTTTTTTAAAAAAATATACCAAAACCAGAAGCAATGTGCCTTGTGTGAAATGGGGAATTACTGTACACAGACTATACCATCATACTAAGACTTAGGTATGTTAGTATGAGGCTAGGCATTCAACTGAAAAAATGGGGATAATTTTTTTTTATTTAATTAGTTTTTAAGAGCATGTTAAGCTGAAATGTACTCTGCAATGCATGTGTCTTAGATTTTAGAATTCTAGAACACTTTTTCAGATATAGGTCTCTGCGCTGCAGATTTGACATGATTTGGCGGATGACCTCCTCCCACAAATTATTTCATTACTTCCAGTATTCTTAAAGATCAAGGAGACTGTGTATTGCTAGTTTATTATGCTCGTATACCATGGTGACATATTGGAATATTCAAATTAAAACTGCTTTCTTTTAGATTTAGACTTGGCAGTGCTAGGTAAACAGTTGGACTCGACGATCTTACAGGTCTGTTCCAATCTAAATGATTTTGTGATTCTGGATACTTTTGAAGAGGTTCTCCCTCCTCCCTTTCTTCCTTCTCCCCCTCCCTATCCCCCACCCTCCCAATAGCCAGCAAAAGAGGCTTAATTTCCTATTTCTACATATTGCTTAAAATAGTTCCGAGTTGCTTGTTTGGGAATGGAGAAAATCAAATGCAAGTCATAGGAAAGCAGTGGAGTGCATTTTAGACCTTTATTATAGCTTGAAAAAAAGTCTGCTTTCAATCTGATTGTGTCAAAACTGCGAAAATTGCTCTTGTCTCAAGAAGAACACAGAATACTTTGCAGCCAAGGTGCAAGAAAATCAGGAGGGAGGATGGGACAGTCAGTGATGGCTCTATGAAAAATGTATCTTGTAAGAATTACTTAGAATATATGTTATTTAAATTTTGCAAATGGTTAACAGAGCTCTTCTTGATCAAATTCACTGAGAGTCACAGACTTTTTTCTTCTCTGCAACCTCCGAAGTCTTTCTGCAAGGAGAACTATCTACCTTGGAAAGATGCTTAAATAGATCTTGCTGTTCCCCAGAAAAGCAGGCAGGTAAATGCCTAACCTTATTTTGTGCCTTTTACTGACTTTGAGGAATATTGTAGTGGTGTCATGGTTTAAGCCCAGCCAGTAACTCAGAACCACACAGCCACTCCCTCCCTCCCTCCCTCCCTTCTTCCCCCCACCCCACTCTCAGTGGGAAAGGGAGGAGAATTGAAAGAATATAACTCCCAGAGGCTGAGGTAAGAGCAGTCCAGTAACTAAGGTATAACACAAAAACAGTACAGCTACCCCCAGTAAAAATAATGATAAGGGAAATAACAAGGGGAGAGAATATAAAACTAAAAGGGGAGAGGAAAAGAAAACTGTAAGCACAAGTGACGCACAATACAACAGCTCAGCACCTGCTGATTGATACCCAGCCTGACCTGAGCAGCAATCTGGGCCTTCTGGGTAACTCCCCCTAATTTATATACTGGGAATAATGTGCTGTGTTATGGAATACCCCTTTGGCTAGTTTGGGCCAGGTGTCCGGTCTCTGCTTCCACCCAGCTTCCTGTGTCCCTCCTCACTGGCAGTGCATGAGAGACTGAAAAGTCCGTGATCAGAGTAAGCATTTCTTAGCAACAACTAAAACATCGGTGTGTTATCAGTGTTGCTCTCAGACCAAAGTCAAAAACACAGCACTGCACCAGCTACTAAGGAGAAAAATTACTGTTAGAGCTGAACCCAGGACAAGCAATAACTCTTTTATAAATATATTTTCAACCATTGTTTGTTTTCTGTGTCCAACAGGATATTAGGTTTTGTCAGAAAATCTTTGACAATGTGTTGCAGGGTAGAAAGTAAGCATCCAAAAAGAATCTGCTGAATCTCAATAAAATTTACTTCCAGGCATGAAGGCTTTTTCTAATCTAATGTGCCCATTACAGATAGAAATATAAAATCAACAAAATGAGGAGAAGGGGAAAGAAGCTAAATTTGCTTTTATTTAAAAAACAAAAATTCAGTTCCTTGACAAAACAGGAACTTTAGTACATGTACAGTATATGGAAATTTTTTTAACACATGTGGCTTTATCACATAGGCAATCCTCTGAGATTACTCTAAATTGCTCTGCAATATCCTTTTATATTTTATTTAGTTTAGCTAAAGTCATACAGTACAGCTGTTTACCAATCTCCAGTCAGGAAGATTTTCCTGACCTATGATCACACCAGTGTATTCCAGTTGAAAATGTTTAGAAAGCTGTTCTCAAGACTCAGCAAGGCTTAGTATCAGAATTTTCTACTTTTTTTAGGCTATCAAATCTCTCACAATAATTGAATTTCATTTTCATGCAGTTTATTTTGTATATGTACTTTTCACTCAGTGTACTGAGTCAGCAGGGAAGAGAGAGGTATTTGAATAAGGGAGAGGTAAATACATGATTAAAATTACTTGGTTTCACATTTTTCAGATATGAGTCTGCAGTTTGTTTTACAAAGTTGGGATGCTTTAGTTAGACTTCATGAAAACAGGTCTTGTGTCTCTAAGATATGTTACATTGAATAATCAGAAACAGATTACAGCAGTGGCATCCTTCACATCTGTTTTACTAATCCTTTTGAGATGAAATGATCTGTCATTCTCACTTAACTTCCATCTGTGGCTTCAGAAGGGCTAGGACCTCATTGAGGTCCTGCTTTTGTATATGATAGCGCAATGTGGATGACTTGGACATCTTGTGATGTCTCTAATGGCAGTAGATGCCTACTTTGGGAAAGGATTTAAATGCATCCAGTGATATATAGGCGCCTTAGTTTATATTCACAGTTCTTGAAATCCCTGCAAAGCTGCTTCTCCGGTTCATTTTAGCTGGAGATGAGCATACTCTGTCTGTCCAGCACTGAACATATTGAAACTGAGGCCAGGGCTGAACTTGCTTGTGATTGTAGTTTCAATCCAGAAGCAAGAAGTTTAGGGACTGTAGTGATAGGACAAGGGGTAACAAGTTCAAAATTCAACAGGGGAAGTTTAGATTGGATATGAGGAAGGAATTCTTTACTGTAAGGGTGGTGAGACACTGGAATAGGTTGCCCAGGGGAGCTGTGAATGCTCCATCCCCGGTGCTGTTTAGGGCCAGGCTGGACAGAGCCTTGGGTGACATGGTTTTGTGGGAGGTATCTCTGCCCATGGCAGGGGGTTGGAACTACATGATCTTAAGGTCCTTTCCAACCCTAACTATTCTATGATTCTATGATTTCAGCAACTGAAATGCAAATCAGCCCCATGAGTAAGATTTAACTCAGACTGCAGACAGCTTAAAATAGATGCCTATGTACAGGTGTTTGCATGTAACTTAGAGCTCTAACCTCCCATTCTGGGGCTAGAAAGAGAGCCTCTGAACAATGAACCTGGAATCCTTAACAGCTACTCAGTTCACTCTAAAAAAGAGACATCTATGTCAAGACAGAATTTTTTTCTCCAATTATATTTCCTATATTGACAAGATCTCCTGTATTTTAGCCTTTAGTTCAAGTATAGATACCTGCTTCTAGACCCCTACAGTTAGGTATCAGCAGTGTGGAACAGATTATAACCCCAAGAACATTATCTCTTTTATCTCATTTTAGCCATGAAGAACTAGTTTACTTGTCTAAACTGGTAACCCAGTTCTTTCCATGTTAACAGATATTCCAATCTTCAAAGAATCAATTGTACTACTTGTCTTAAGCAGGAGTAATGGCTTCCTGGAATGAATACCTGAAATTTGTTGCAGAAAAAAGCATACATAATTAGGTTAGATAATTTAGGCGCAATTAGGTTAAACTTCAGGAGATACAGGTGAGATGAAGCCAGTGATGTGTCTTTTCTGTTGCTGCAGCTTCTTTACCACTGCACTTTTATACGTCAGATGCGAATTTTGTTTATTTTTATGCAATTATATATGTCTGCTGATGCTAAAAAAAAAAAACCAAACCAGATATTTTTAACTTTTTGCTATCTGTGATCAAAGCTTTTTTCCTTTTAGATATCATCATTGGCATCAATTATCATACATTAAGGCTTTAGATGGCTTCTGGATTATATATGAGCTGTTTCAAACTCTTGACTTTGCTAAAGGACTGGAACTTCTACAGAAAGACTGATTTGGATGCTTAAATATCTTAGGTATTTTGGTCACCAGTTCATTCTCTCCCGGATACTACATTTAGAAAAAAATGTCTTCTCTGACATAGAGCCATAATGTTCCTCAATACTGGAATTAATCAATGTGAAGCAGGATTGGAATAACACTATAGCAGGGAACAATTACGTATCCCACTACTGAAAGATACAACTTGCATACAGAAAATTTCACTCACTTACTTATTCTTACATATTGCGGTGCAAAGTAACAGAATAACTGTATTAAATTGTCTGAAAACAATCAGTCATGCAAACAAAAAACCCACAACCAAACCAAACCAACCAACCAATCAAACAAAAACAAACCACAAAGCCATTACATTTTTTTTTCGTGCCCAACTATGCAGCTGCTTCTGCAGTACCATTTTTGGATTTTACTCTCACTGGAAAAGAATGACTGTAAATGACTTCTTTTCAAAGAACTGTTTCTTCTATGTATTCATTTGCAAACTCATGCAAACTCATGCAACTCAGCCTAGATACTGAGTTTAGTAAGGGAAGAGGAGCAGAGGAGGGAATTGACCTTAACATCTTTTAGGACTGAAAAGACACTTCAGGAAAGACATAGGGACAATAAGACTAGCAAGAATGCATGTCACTTGGGTTATAATTGAAACATGGAGTTGTACTAGTGATTCTCTGACCCTTCACTGTGGAAGGTCATTCTGTGTCATATGAGAACTGGCAGAAGAAAGGACAGTTTCTTGTTTGAGCAGTGAATACGTAGAACCTTCAGCCACTGAAAAATAAGAAGAATCCCATAATGTAACCTTTTTCAGTCATTTTCTTTCACAGTAGTAGAACTTTTTCTTCTGCATGAATGCTTTCAGAGAAAATTGGATTTTGTATATCATCTGTTGCTGTTGAGTTTACATATGTTTAATGGATTTTTTAAAAATTCTGATAGCTCTTTAACTAAAAGAAAATTCTTTTTTTTTCTTTTAGGCTTTCCTCTTTGTTAATAAAAGCCTTTTTGTCACAGAGAAATCATTAACCCACATATAATGTTTTACTTTCTCTGTCTAAAGCCAATTATTCAATATATTTTCAATAGCAAACTTAACACTGAAAGTAATGCAAATGGAAATCTGGTGCTACTTAAGAATGTTACTAGTAGATCTGATCAGAAGTCCAGAAACCTCTGTTGAGCAATATTAATGTAGAAGATACTTAAAGGCAGATGTTAAATATGAATAGAATAAATTATTCTTTTTTAAAAAAAAATAAAAGTAAAAGATTATAGATTTTCTAGGACAAAAGCTGAAATCAGTTTCAATTTGTTCAGGCAGGAGTGATGGAGCAGGAATTTGTTTTGTGAACCTATTTATGCTTTGGGTCTCCACAGGATTCTGTGGTGTTCGGTTCCATAACTCAACTGTGCTGTAAGGAAAAATACACTCTTTTTCTTTGTTTTAAACATGATGCTTGAGAATTTTATTTCATGTCTTATCTTTGTGGGGAAATACTACAGAATGTTATTTCTGAGCTTTACAAACATCCTTTCTATATCTCTATTTCTTCACAAATACTGTGTTCCAAATCCTAACACTTAAGTTTCTCCCATACAGAAGTTATCATAAAGCTGACCTTCTTTTACCATTCTTTTTCTAGTTTTCTCTTTGAAGAGATGATGACCAGAACTGCACACATTTATGCTGTGGAGGTACCATGGATTCTTTGTACCATGATAATGGAGTTCAGAAAAACTAACACCTGTGTGGGAAAGATGGGGAGATAAAAGTTAATGAGTCCTCTTGATGAAGATCAAAGGATGGATGCATGGAAAAAGAAGCTAATAGGAAATGAACCCATAAAATACTATGTTTCTCAAAAAAAATTATTAAATTCCATTCTTTCTTAAGATATATAGGAAACATGAGGAAAAGGTTATAAAAGCAATTATATTTCTCTACTTTTCTGAAACTTTCTCAAGGAATCACAGCTGTCTGAGTTTAAAAAATTAAAGAAAATTTTAATGGTGAATTAATGGTATTTCACTGGGGTTTTTTGTTTGGTTAGGTTTTTTGTTTGGTTTTGTTTTTTTTAAATATGTATTATAAGTTTTTGCCTTCTTTTGCATTTTTAGTTAATGAAATTCAGGTTTGATTTAATATTTTTGCACTATTTTTGTATTGTTTTAACAAATACTTTTTTCAATGATACAATACCTGTAAGAAACTTTGTATTTCACTGCTTTCATAGTTATAGCTTTGACACTGTTGAGGCCATTTTTTATCTCAACTATATACGTATTATATGTTTGGTCAGATTTTCCAGGAACACTTGCTTTGGTTAGACAGCTATATTATTTGAAGTTATGCTAATTAAGATTTAGATAAATTAAATAATATCTAAATGTAAAATGATGTGAGATCCATTCTTATCAAAATTATTCTATGAGTAATGAATGCATCATTGTCACAGGTCTTTGCTCTGATGAAATTAATCTGCAATGCCACCTGTGTGACACAACTAATGATACATTAGTGTGATTCATCATTAATGATTACCAACAACCGATGATGTATTAATATGCTGCTCCAAGGATGGTGTTATCCAGAAAGAATGAACGTCTATAATTAAATTATAGCACAGAAGTCAGTGACAAGACCAAAGTACAAACCAGTCAACAGCAGGTAGGAGAACCAGCACTAAATCAACTGTTCTCAAGGATTTTTATTTTGACTTGCTAGTGGCAGTCTTGCAACTTTGTTAACTGGGTCTCATTACCTTTGTAGAAAATTGTATTTGTTCTGCTTTCTTCCCCAGCAGCATTTGGCAATACTCATGCTAGTAAGTCTTCCACTACATACGAGAGGTGAACATTTTTCACATAAGCAAAAAAAATGCAAAGCCTCTTGCTAATAGCACTGCTATGCTTTTCTGTGAAGGTGTCAAACTAGGCATCTATAAGAAATTCTGAGAGTACCACATAAAATTAAGTTAATAGACACTTTCCAGCTTTGCCAGTTTTATTATTTTTTTAGTCCTGGTAATGGTCAGTAAAAAAATTAGAGAGCAGAGGTTAAAACAGACAAAACATATTGGATGAGTAGACCAGTCAGACCAACTTAATCATTATAGCTTTAGGAATATGTCACAAAATACAGGTTTGAATTAGAGAACTACCACAACATAGAATTACATTGTCCTCCCCTTATATTAGAAAAAAAAATTATCTTGAAATCTGCTTCTACTACTCAACCACCTTCTTTTCATATCCTACATGATAGACATCTGTATCCATTTTATTCAGAATTTTCCTTCCCATTTTAAGCTCCTCCTAATTCATATGTTTAGATCCTTGGATAGAGTCTGTAAAGAAGTGAGAAGACAGATCCCCAGCTCTGTTTTGCCCAAAGTACCATGAGCTTATGGAACAGACCCACCGTGTCTAGCTTTCTGTCACTTATTCTTCTCTTTCAGCCCAGGTGGATTAAAATGTAAGGGCAGGACATGAAAGCATTTCCAAGGCAACCCAAACTATAGAGTAAATATTCTGTACATCTTCAGAATAGTAGTTTGCAGGTGGCCTTGGTTACTGACTGGAAGAGAAAGAGGCTGTTTCACTGTAGCAGTCAGGACACAACCTGCATAGACTTATGTACAGTACAGGTAACCTAGCCTAAAATATGTTGGTCTCTACTCCATGATTTCTCCTTAGTGAAGCAATGATGGCTGTCACCACCCACCTCATTGTTTTTCATGTGCCTTAGCGTGCCTTCCAGGAGAATCTGCTCCAAGATTTTGGCAGGCACAGAGGTGAGATTGACTGGTCTGTACTTCCCTGGATCATTCATTTTCCCCTTCTTGAAAATGGCGGTTATATTTCCCTTTTTCCAGTCATCGGGAACTTCACCTAACTGCCATTATTTCTCAAATGTGATGGACAGTGGCTTAGCAACTTCATTTGCCAGCTCTTTCAAGACCCGCGGATGGATTTCACCAGGTCCCATGGACTTGTGCGCGTTCAGGTTCTTAAGATGGTCTTGAACCTGATCCTCTCCTGCTGTGGGCCTAAGGTCTTCATTCTCAAAGTTCCTGCATCTGCCTTCTGAGACTTGAGTGGCATGGGCCGGTGAAGACTGAAGCACAAAAGTCATTGAGAACCTCAGCCTTCTTCAAATCGAGGATCCCAAATTCTCCTGTTTCCTTCGGTGGGGGTCCATGTTGTCCTTAGTCTGTCTTTTGTTTGCTACATGCCTATATAGGCCTTTCCTGCTATCTTTGATATCTCTGACCAGTCCCAGTTCTGACTTGGTCTTAGCTTTCCTGATCTGGTCCCTAATTTACTGGACAATGTCCCTGTATTCTTCCCATGCCACCTGTCCTCTCTTCCACCTTCTATAAACTTCCTTTTTTTCTGGCTCTTCCAGATTCTGCTTCTTTTCCTTTTAAATTTTTGCTTCTGAGGCCTCACAAGCATAAGAAACTTTCTCATTTGTTTTCTTCTCACTAAAACACCCCTATTGCAGCTTTTAGCTCTCCCATGTGTCCAGCCACTGGATACCAAGGAGAAGAGATCAGCATCTCCCTTTCTACTTCCCCTCCTCAGAAAGATGCAGAGAGCAACGAGGTCACCACTCAGCCTCCTTTTCTCCAAACTAGACAAGCTCGAAGTTCTTATCTGCTTCCTATGGGACATTCCTGCCAGCCCTTTCATATTTTGTTGCTCTCTTCTGGATGCACTTGAGTACCTCAACATCCTTCTTAAATGGTGAGACCCAGAACTGCCCACAGTACTCAAGGTGAAGCCTCACCAACACTGAATATAGTGGGATAATCCCCTCTTTTGACCAGCTGGTTATGCTGTGTTTGATGCATCATAGGATGCAGTTTTCCTTCTTGGCTGCCAGGATTCACTGCTGACTCCTGCTGAGCTTGCTGTCAGCCAGCACCCCCAGATCCCTCTTTGCAGGGCTGTTCTCCAGGCAGACCTCTCCTGAGTTATACTTGTGTTTGGCATTACTCCATCTTACGTGAAAAATCTGGCCTTTCAACTTGATAATTTCGTCCTATTAATCGTAGTCCAATACTCCAATCTATCTATATCTTGATTCCTCTGCAAGGCATCTTGTCCCTCAAGAGAGTCAACAGCATCTCCTGGTTTAGTATCAACAAACTTACTAAGGATGCATTCTACTCCTGCATGCATATCACTGATATATATAATGAACAGAACTGGCCCTAGGCAGGTGACCTTATCGTAGAAGGATATCAAACTAGTTAGAGAACACTTTCCCATTATGAACTTGTATCGAATGTGTTTGATATCCTTTAAACAGGACAGTGTCCACTGTCCTTTAAATGCCTTTCAATATCACTTGAATTATCAGAGTGCTCTGCTTCAAGTCCCTGATGGCTTTTGAACCTCTGACCTCATCTTGATCTCTTCTTTTTTTTTCCCCATTTATTGCACTTGGATCTCACTTCCCTACCACCCTCATTTGGGGAAGGCTTTGAATTTGATAATATTCTCAGGTGAAGCACTCTCCTGAGAAATTAAATAGAAACAATGGCCACATTAAAAAAATAACCCAACAAAATCCCCAAAATCAAAAAGCAAAAAAAATCCCAAATGCAATTGATAGTTCTCCCAGCATTCAACAAACTACATCTCCATGATTTTGGAGCCACAACTTCTCCACATCATCAATATAACACCCACATCAATATGTCTAATAGCATTTAATGAACTTATGTGTTTCTAGAACCCCTTTAAGTTTTTACGGGGTTTTTTTAGGTGTTTGAACCCATTTATATTTTTGGCCTCCCCAATATTTTGTGGTAATAAATCTGACAGTTCAGTTATGTGTTGGATGAAGAAGTGCATCTTTTTGTTTTAAGCTTGCTGCTGTTTTAAAGTGCTCTGGCCATCACACTGAAGCTGAACCACATTGTAGTCAGGAAGGGATAAGTCAGTGCTGAAATAAATGCAAGATTAATGGAGACAGAAAGGCATAGAGGAGGAAGGTAACTGGTTCCTCACAATTAAAAGGTTTTTTTGGCAAAGAAAGACACCCTTACTCCTGGAATTTCTGCTAAAATTTATGAATTATTTTGGTAAAGAAATAATTCAGAGCTGTAGCATCCAAAATGGAAATACTGACTGATTTCACACACCTTCAGCAGTCAGATGGCATTTGACGCTACAGAAACCTAATCACTTTCTCAAATGTAGACAGTCTTAACTTCTGTGAATTCATTTGGCTGGATATGGACATTTACAAAACAAACATCTACATCTGAACTAGTCACCTTCAGTTCTTTTTATATTCAAAAGAAAGAGAAGGAGCAACTTTCAGAGAGCCGTTGATTTCATCCTAGATTAGACATCCATATTTTATCAGGGGAATCACATTTTAAAAGTGTCAGTTCTCCTACAGTCTAATAGGACTTTTAGAGTCCTAGACAGAGCACAAACTAAAGTACTAAAACTTTCTTAAAGCCAACGCTGCTATACCTGAAAATGAAAGGTCATGTAGAGAATCTGAATTTACAGACCTGATAAATTTTGTGATAAAAACTGGCAAGTATGGTCAGGATCACTTTGATTGACACAGTACTCTTCCAACCACATAAGATTTGAGGATTCAAAAAGCTGGCACTACAGCACAACATTCATCAGATACACGATCAGGTGAATACCTACCTTGTGAAAGACCTAATAAACAGAAAGGAGGTTGAGTGATTAAACATTCCCATCTTTCAGGTAGAGACTAGCCTAAATTGGAAACCAATTACCAAGGACATTCTAATTCTGAATGAAGTTGCTTTAATCTAGATGGATCACAGCTAATCTGGATGGATCACAGCTGTCAGTACAGACTCAAATTATAGAAAGATGACATTTTATGCAAACTTATAACTTTTACTTAGAAGCATGCCACTTCTTTTTGATGGAGAAGCCCACCTCTTTCTTTTCTGGCAAGATGAACATGACAAGGGTGGATCAGAAAAAAGAAGCAGGAAGCCCATTGAAAACTAATGAAAATAAAAATGCTTATGGGAGAAGAAAGATACAAAATGAGAGAGAAAAACTACGTGGGCACATGCTCCTGAATGTATGAGAGTTTTGCTAGTGGGAAATAGCTAAGTGTGCTATGGTACTTTCAGAGGAAAGGTGGAGAAAGAACAGACATGCAAGCAAGGGATAGTCAAAGCACATACATCCTTTGGTCTTTTCAGAGAGTCTTAAGCCAATTGCATACCCTTTTTCTGGTAACAAGAAGCCTCAAGATACCAGGAATTGCTTCCTTTCCTTCTTTCATGGAGAGATCCATTACTTACCAGATTACATCAGACACACAGCAAGATTTACAGTCTACATGGTCTTTGTGGCTGAAAGGGATGCAAGAACGTCTTCAGTCCATCCTGAGCAGATGAAAAGTGTAAAGGTGTACTCAGGTACAAAGTCCTAAATCCTGATCTGGTCTTCAACTTTCTGCTAAGTATTAATCTTATTTAAAATATTCAGAGGTATTTACTTTCCTAGTAGGATAGGAAGAGTTAAGCTCCTTCATTGTTCTTTCCAAAAGCCTTATGAGGTATTCTTTCTGCTTTGATTTTGCAAACACTTTTGATGCATTATCTTGGCAGTGTAAATCACCATTCAAGGCACAATTTTTAAATAGTCTAAAAAAATAATTATAAATATGAATTTGTCACACACAAAAGAATAATGTCTACAGACATAAAATCTCACTTGTCCTGTCTTAATGAAGGAAACAAAATTAAAAGAACCATGAAATCTCATTGAGCTGGTCTACTTTCCTCCAGGCTTTTTAAGATATTTCATCTTCAAAGGAATATAGAAGACACAAACCCTATGTACTTTAAATTTACATAGCAATGAATAATTGTTCATCCTCAGAGGGAATAATCCAAGTGATCCAGAATTTGAAGTCCAGATAAATTTATCAAATGGAATTAGAACAGAAACTCCTTAAAATATGGTTATTTTAGGTAGAATAAGCTAAGAAATATAAACCAGATTATGATTTGGTTTTCAACAAAAAAGATCCAAACTGAAAGGGTAAAAATTGGAAGTGAAACTGCCATATCTCAAGAACAAGCTGAATAATTTTTTTCAGGGACATATTCTGAGAGTCCAATTTTTATTGGTATAAAAGTTGGGACATTGAAAGGAAATTGCATCTTTTCTCATTTATTTGAAATTATCTTAGTTTTGAATATGATACCCAGTGAGAAAATTAGTTGTGTTGTTTCTTTTCCAATAGCAACTCTACTATTGATGCATAATAAATGCAGAATAGTATTTATTAAGTTTTAAACTGCCAAAACTATATTTATGCAAGATGAAAAACAGAGGAGAAATATCGTAGGACTGATATAATGAAAACTTTTTCAGTACACATCTGCCATATATGAAAAAGTGAGAAGCATAAACATGATAGGCATATTGTCACACTTTGGTCAGCACAGTTCATTCTTAATTGACTCAGCATCAACAAACAGATTCCTTTTGAATGAATTGTGACAAGGTCAGCAGGGCCCAGAAGAGCAGAATCTGTCTTATTCCATGAAATCCAGAACAAGCAAATTATGAAAAAGACCATTAAAAAATGGAAACTGTTGGAAAGAATACATGTGGTTAAGCCGCTGAGGTATCTGTGGCAACTGAGGTTTGGAGTCTGATGCATCTCAGCCAGCAGAATTCCACACATAGAATCATAGAATCATAGAATAGTTAGGGTTGGAAAGGGCCTTAAGATCATCTAGTTCCAACCTCCCTGCCATGGGCAGGGACACCTCCCACTAAACCATGTCACCTAAGGCTCTGTGCAACCTGGCCTTGAGATAGGGGTAGAAAAGGAGAAACTGCAGTGCCTTGACTGAGGAACAATGGTAACCTGAAGTAATACTTTCCTTAGCATGTGTGCCATTGTCAATTTACTTCAAATCAAGGAAAACCCCTCAACATCTTTAACATATAACAGTACAAAACCTAATGCTTTTATTTTCATTAATCCTTGTACTCAATCAGATTCAGCAGGCTTTTGATGAGAAGGAAGGGAAGAACAGAGCCCTACAGCAAATACAAAAAAAAAAAAAAAAAAAAAAAATTGTTTACATCTTGAACCACTTTTTTTACTTGACAGGTGAAAACAGAAAACATCGAGGGAGTCTATTCTGCTTGAAGGTGCACTGTATCAATAGCCATTTGAAGGGATAATAGTGAAAGAATTGAAGGGAAAAGCAGAATTGGGGCATACTCTGCTCAAAAAAGCAAAAAACAACAAAGATTAAGTGTTTGAGTTTTAAACCTGTAAGGCTAGTTTTGAAAAGGTTAAATATCATAGAATCATAGAATTATAGAATAGTTAGGGTTAGCAAGGACCTTAAGATCATCTAGTTCCAACCCCCCTGCCAGGGGCAGGGACACCTCCCACTAAACCATGCCACCAAAATATAGGTGCTAACCCTTAAACTAGAACATTTGAGTCAATTTTTTAAACACATTTCAATCTCTGTAGCCTCTGCACTATGTAACAGTAGTCAAACAGATATTGGTATTCTCATCTAAATACCGTGGAACTGAAAACTGTCCTCATGTTGATTCAAAGGTGAATCTTAATCTCCTTTAACACTCTACAGTAAATTTTGTACGTACTTTATTATTACATAGGTAGATCAGTTTCACAGTGACAGGAAATATCAAATGTATAAACTGGAAATGTGATAGGTGAGAAATTTGTGTTTAAATGTGACAACATTTTAAGCCAAAGTACATTCAAATTTACAATATGTTCATTTTTATTTCTGTGTCAGTTGAAAGGACAACAAGCTGTGTAATGTAAAGGAAAGTAGAGAATGCTATAGATGTTTATGTTCTTTCAAAGCACACACTGTAACACAATTTTTGCAATAAATTTATAATTTTCCTTAGTATCAGCTCTTACTTTCAATATCCTGAAGTTATCTCACCATAGTCTTTCTGAATCTGTTCCTAAATCTCCAGGCCAGCTAGCAAGTCATCTGTCATTGTCTTCATTTATATGTATTGTACCTGTCTAAAAAAGAGATGTAAGAAGGAATGTTGCTCTACCTTGATTTTGAATTTTATCTCAATTCCCAGCAGCAAGTGAAAGACACAATCCACTAATCTCCAAACATTTTTGTCATTGTACCATTACAATATCAGTAGCAGTTAACAAATAGTTAATTGCAGTTGATGGCTGCAATTTCTGTGAATTTATCTTCAAAAGGCTTCTACTTACATTGGTTTGTACTGTGATGCTGGCTGTTCTTAGTTGCTTAGAGAGGCTGAGGTCAGCTCAAGTGGAAAGCTTCCAAGAAAAAGCTAGATGGTACAAGAAATAGTACTAGTGATTTAGTAGGCAATATTTTCTCCTCTGATTCAACACTGAAGCAGTGCCTCTGCTTTTAAGGGACATTCTGCAGTTATAAAGCTGATATTTCAGATGAAAAATTAGTTATAAGAATTTGACTTCACTATTTCTGGTCAAATAAAGTATTATTGCATATATTTATCTTGTCTTCCTTGCCAAGCTGTCTCTTGCAGAGTTACACATTTGTTGTATGCTCCTTTTTCCATTTCATTTCAATAAGGTGGAGGGTTTTTTGTTGTTGTTGTTGTTTTTTTGTTTGTTTGTTTGTTTGTTTTTCACTTTATGGCTTAAATTGTTGCATATCTACTGCGTGAAGCTACTTTGCCCCTTGTAAGAGCTTTCATGTTCCTTATCCTTTTCAGTGATGACATTTTTCTTATATAATTTTTACTGCCACATGGGTATTGTAAAGCACTAGAACAATGTTCTTAGGGACAGTGTAGAATCTCTTTTATTGGAGGCTTTTCAGAACAAGTTAGACAGACTCTTGCCAGAGACAATAACAGTGCACCTGATCCTATTTCAGTACAGAATTGCACTGAATAGCAAGTAGTTTCTCATGTCCTTCCACAATCTACATTTCTCTTATTCTCACTTTGAGAGTTGATTAGAAGAGCTTATTTAGTACTTTAAATAAAGTTGCCTCTATCCATGGGAAGTGTCAGGAATAGAACAAATAATAATAAATAAAAAAAATTAAAGAGGCTAGGCTTCAAGTGTTTCAAATCCTAAAAACCTGAAATGAAAACAAGTATAATTGCAGAAGCTTTCAAGCAATTCCATACAGGTATGACACTGAGTTGATCTTAGACCCAGAACTACTGCTGACTTAAGAGTACTGTATAAATATAGAGACCACCTACATAGTCACTTTTTCTTCCTGAGGAATAATTGCAGTTTCTACCCGCAATACTCCCTTAACATTTATTAAAACTCCAAAGAAAATAGGGAATAATGTATCACAGCATCAGCCCTCAGGAATTAAGCTGATGTTGACAACAATAACCACATAAATCACTTAAAATACACAAGAGTTCAATACTAATATTTCATTAACAAATAAAAACAGTTAAATAGATTCTTAAGATAAATTCTGTACAAAGAACTTTGGCCAATAAATTGTGTATTTTGCTCCAAAAATGAATGAATCCAGTGTAGTATAACATATATGCTTATACATGTGCAAAATATCACAAATTTCTTATTTAATTTTGAGGTCATGTATTTTGACAAGCTAAGTAGTGCTGCTTATTTCACCTTTTATTTTTGGTTTTACAACATTAGTTCATTTGCTTAATAGTATTCCTAAATATATTTTACTAGTCCACTGAAAATTATTTATCTACTAAAAATTTATATAAAAGACAATATCTGGGGCAAGATCTAAAATGGACATAAATCAAAATTGTTCTATTAAATGACATGGTATGTGGACAAATTCTGAACTGGTGTGAAAGACCTCTGTTTCATGAAAACAACAGACCTGTGGAATTATTTGGAGGAGTTTCTCTAATATTTCAACAGACAGCAACATTGAATAAAACACAAAGAAGCATGAGAAAACAAGAACCTTGGAGAGGAATATATATATATAAAAATATCTAAAATATATTGTGGTGGGTTGATCCTCACGGGATGCCAGAAACCCAGTAAAGCTGCTTTCTCACTCCTTACTCAACTGGACAGGCTTGTGGGTCATGATAAGGACAGGGAGAGATCGTTACTGTTATGGACAAAACAGACTCAGTGTAGGGAACTTGATTTAATTTATTGCCAATCAAATCAGAATAGTATAATAAGAAATAAAACTTAAAAAACCCTTCCCCCCACCTCTCCCTTCTTCCTGGGCTCAACTTCACTCCCAGGTTCTCTACCCGCTCCTCCCCAGTGGCACAGGGGGAGAGGAAATGGGGGCTGTGGTCAGTTCATCAAGCATTTTTTCTGCTGTTTCTTTCTCCTCAACAGGACTCCTCACATGCTTCCCCTACTCCAGTGCAGAACCCTTCCAAGGGGTGCAGTCCTTCAGGAACAGACTGTTGCATTGTGGGCCCCATGGGGTCACCAGTCCTGCCAGAAAACCTGCTCCAGTGTGGGCTTCTCTCTCCATGGAGCTGCAGGTCCTGCCAGAAGCCTCCTCCAGTGCAGCCTTCCCATGGGGTTTCAGCCTTTTTTGGCCATCCACCTGCCCTGGTGTGGGGTCCTCCACGGGCTACATGACATGAGACAGAGAGACAAAAAGCAAAATTTAAACTGAAAGATAACATACACAGGCTACCTTGAGCATTATTGCTTGGTAATGACAAAATCAAATTATTCAATCACTGTGAAATTGTAAGAATAATCACAGTGGTCTATTTCTTTAAAATGGAATGGCTCCCTTCCTCATTTTTAGTGCAAATAACAGGACACTTTGTATGTGTTTCAACTAATGCTTTTTTTGTTTGCCTTCAAAAGGTATTCTGCAGAATCACTTTATACCCAGAAAATTAATGAAAGAAAACACCTGAATTTTGAGAAGAAATCAGTAAGTCAATACCAGAAACTAACCTTAACCTTAATGTCCAGTGAAAATTAACCCGTACACCTCAGTTTTATACACTGGAAAGTTATACAGCATATATAGAGAATAATGAATACTTTTTTTCTTTAAGAAAACCCCCAAAGAATAAAACATAAAAAACCTGCTTATGATTAGAAATGAGAGGCAGATTAAGTTAATTGAATGCTTTCCCTATCTGAAATTATTCACTGAGCTATATAGATGTTAGGACGTCTGGCAGCTGCCACAAAATAAGAGTAGGATTAATCTGCCTTGGTTTCTAGTCATTCAGCTGGGCATGCATGCTTGAGATAATCACTCCAGGCTTTTTGTTAGTCTGTGGAAAATGATCAGTATATACAGAGCCAAATCATCTCCCCTTAGGCGCCTGAAAGAGCCCAAGTCACCCGTAGCTTGTTTCAATCCTCTGTCTCTAAAAGGATAACCGACTGAGTTATAGACATAAGCTTTGCATGCATCAGCCTAGAACTGAAAAATAGCAAAACTAGTTGAAGAGTAAGAAAAAAGAGACTGACTTTAATTACAATGATTGTTGAGGTTTGATGTTTTTTATAATAGCAAGCATGGGCACTATGAGAACGAAAAGCTTGCTCATAATTTCCTACCTCCTTACATTTGTTCTTGGGCTATAATCTGTCAAATGGATTTGCAGATAGTGTGACCCAAATGAAACATATCTGAAAATGTCACAATTTTATTTTTAGGCAGAAAATAAATAAAAATGTGGCTTATATATTTTTCACTTTAAATACATAAATAATAATAATAATAAGCTTTATTACTTGCCAAATTCTGCAGCTCTTAGTTAGGCTACAACCAGATAATATTTGCTTTTCAATTCAAGTATCTGGCAAAATATGTTGTCATGGGTTCAGCAGTAGCAGTCATTTTTCTCATTCTTAGTAGCTAGTGCAGCACTGTGTATTTGTTTTTTGGGCCTTGGAGCTGCGCTAATAACACCAGTGTTTTCAGTTACTGCTTGGTAATGTTTTGGCCTGGCCAAGGACTTTCTGAGTCTCATGCTCTGCCAGGGAGGATGGGAAGTTGGGAGGAAGCAGAGACAGGACACCTGACCCAAACTGACCAAAGAGGTTATTCCATACCACAGCACGTCATGTCCAGGATGTGAAAAAGGAGAGCAGAGACCCAGAAGGGTGTGGTGGTGCTTTGGGGGGTTCGCTCCTGGGGGGTGCACTGGCTGTGTGGGGCTTGGTGAGCAGTTGTATTCTCTTTCCTTGTATTTCTCTTGTGTTATTATTGGTGGTAGCAGTAGTGATTTGTGTTATACCTTAGTTACTAAACTGTTCTTATCTCAACCTGTGGAAGTTGCATTCTTTTGAGTCTCCTCCCCACCCCCCCGAGACTGGGGGAAGAAAGAGAAGAAGTGAGTGAGTGAGAAAACTGCGTGGGGGGTTAGAGGCTTAAACCACAACATATGTAGAGCCTTGAAAGGACACAATGAATACTCCCAGACATTTTAGAAAATGAAATGTCTAGAACTAGCAGAGAGTTATCAATTTATGAGTTTCAAGGAAAAAAAAAGTAAGGGGAAAAAACCCAACTTGTTTTAATTTACTTTGGGGCTTTCTCCACAACCTCACAGTCAACACAAAGACACTAACTCACCTTCAGAATTTGTCTCTGGAAAAGAGCAGGTCTTTGTGGCTTGCCTGGAACCTACCTTGTGTACTTAGAACACTGCCTATTTGTCCTTCAGAAATGTGGAACTTTGTTGATTGCTTCAGGAACACAAGATCTTGTGCTACATATTCTATATTCTTGTTTGAATGCGTAATTTCATCCATTTAATCAGCAAACCTCAAATATTTTTCAACTTTACATCATTTTTTGATCATACTCTTACAACTCAGCCTCACTTTAAAAAATAAAAAAATAAGATCCATCTTCATCTTAGCCCTTGTTTCTTACTCCTCCTCCTCAAATGCTCTGTGTACTCTTCTTGCCTTGCCATATACTTTGCCTCTTCCAAATCCGAAAGTTCAGCCGTATTTTAGCCATTTCAGATGGCTAAAGCTTGGTTGCCAGCTGCTCTTCAGGTGTGCTCACACATTTTCTTTCTTTAATTTGCATTATTCTTATCATGAGGAAGGAAGTTTCTCTGATGCAGAAGTGGTAATACAAAGGCAGGGATCCTATAAGACTCACAAGAAAAGTTTCAGACTTTGATAACTTATGAATAAGTAATACTGAAGAGCTGGCTTAACTTTCTCATTTAAAAAAAAATGTGTTGGCCCTTTTTTTTTTTCTTACAAGAACTACATTGCACTGACTCATGAAGCAATTTGGAACCAAATAGACAGAAAAAAAAGTTGTCTATTTTTTTCAGTTAATACATCTCTAATGGAAGATACTGCTTCTTCTGGCACACTGCCTCCAAAACTCCATTAATGTATTTGAAAAATGAGTTTTACTATTTTTTTCACAGAACTAGTTTGATCATGCCCTAGAAGGTAAAATAAGCAAATAAATTGCCAAATTCTTTAAGCATGTTGTCATCTCTCAGGTTATTTATCCCATTTTCCTTCATGTATCCTCTCTCTTTACCAGTTCGGCTTCTTTGGCAGCTGGAGAAGAAATTGTTACAGAAAGTACTATATATAAGCTTATTTAAAAGATGAAACTGAAATTTGATACTTTTTCTGAAGACAAAGAAATTAGCAACTGCTACATAACGTGAAAAAAAAATTGTTATAATTGAAAATCAAGATGAAATTAAGACGGATTTGAATACATGCAAACTACAAAATATAACACAGCAACATGTTGTGGTTGGGCATTGCAATAATTTGAGGGACTCTACATAATAAAATAAGGGCCAAGATGTGGGTACAGGGGTGTTTATTGTTCTATTATTATTTCGCTAAAATTACTTACAGAATTGATCAGTACAAAATGTTTTACCTGGACATAGGGCACTGTAATTGTCATCACCTTAAGCTATTTTGGGAAAATAATGCACTGTTAGGCAGAAGATTAAATGGAAACCTGTTAGACATATCTAATTGTCTTCAAGGTTGTTATAAAATTTTCAAAATAATTAAATGAAAGCTATCTAATTGGGCCATCATCCCATTTTTAGTGATGCGTCTCAAGAGTCACAGTTCAGTAGCTGAGGTCTAAATCCTTTACAGAAGAATTTTGTAAAATGGTATCAGACTTTGTTATTTTCATTAAGTTAAATTAAATTCGTTCCTTTCATTTAGGCTACTACAAGTAGCCTAAGGAAATTCTGAAACGAAATTTGTAACAGGATTTATTATTTCCTTTGTGCAAACTTGACATGTTATTAAAAAAATGTGAATATTTTGAAAGCTGCTAATTGAACCATATGATAAACTGGATGAATTATTATTTATTTGTTATGCATGCTCTGTAGAATGAATTGAATTTGAGGTTGTGGTAACACACACTATCTGGGCTGTTACCTGATCAAATAGCTACAACAGAAATATGGGTATACTGGTTCTATTGTTTGATTTGCCATTAAACATTTTTAGCTGAGTAAGATTATTTTAACATAATGTAGGTTGGGGAGGTCTAAAAGGAACATTTAAAACTAGTGACATTATTTGAACTTTGTATTTAAAAGCATTTGTTTTAGAGGTGTGAAACATCTAAAGATACAAGCAACACCATAGCCCCATTTATTTCAAGAGATTAGTCTAGCTTTTACATCTCTGGGGTTTTTTACATCTTCAATAGCATGTACAGATGAAAATAAGTATTTAACTACAAAACACAAGAGGTAAAAATTGGCTACCTGTCCTGATTGCTCTATTACATAATTAACTTTATATGTGTAATAATTAAGCATCACTCTAAGATGACTGATTTTAAAACACCTTTCATAATGTCATTGAAGGTGTGTGTTGTTGTATAGACTTTATTGGAGTGAGCAGTTTTATTATCCTTAATACAATAGCCCATAATATAACTACTATTGTTATGTCTGCATTGCTGTAATATGCTCTGTAGTTCACCTGTGTATGTACCAACTTTTTATGTCTGCTGTATTCTGACATAATGATATTTCCTTAGAACAAACTGAATGTTTAAAACTTTTCATGTAAATGCAGGATAAAATACTGTTCTATGATGTCTTGCAAGAGCGCTATTGTCGTTTAATTGAAACAACTTTTATAATTATTACTTTTTAGCTTACCTGGTCAATGAGAAACCTAACATGAGTCGTCAGTGTGCGCTCGCAGCCCAGAAAGCCAATTGTATCCTGGGCTGCATCAAAAGAAGCATGACCAGCAGGTCAAGGGAGGTGATCCTGCCCCTCTACCCTGCTCTAGTGAGACCTTACTTGGAGTATTGTGTGCAGTTCTGGTGTCCTCAACATCAAAAGGATATGGAACTGTTGGAAGAAGTCCAAAGGAGGGCCACGAGGATGATCATGAGACTGGAGCACCTCCTGTATGCAGACAAGCTGAGAAAGTTAGGGCTGTTGAGCCTAGAGAAGAGAAGGCTGCATGGAGACCTCACAGCAGCCTTTCAGTATCTGAAGGGGGCCTATAAGAACAATGGGGATGGACTCTTCATGAGGGACAGTAGAGAGAAAGCAAGGGGTAATGGGTTCAAAATTCAACAGGGGAAGTTTAGATTGGATATGAGGAAGAAATTCTTTATTGTGCAGGTGGTGATGCACTGGAATGGGCTGCCCAAGGAAGCTGTGAACGCTTCATCCTTGGTGGTGTCCAAGGCCAGGTTGGACAGAGCCTTGGGTGACATGGTTGAGTGTGAGGTGTCCCTGCCCATGGCAGGGGGATTGGAACTAGATGGTCTTAAAGTCCTTTCCATCCCTAAGTATTCTACGATTCTATGACTCAGTTGGTGCAGTCCATGTTTTGTATGTGCATAAAAATATTCAAGTTTTTGTTATTTCAATTAAAGTATTTCAAATAATTACATTTGCAAAACTGTATTTGAGTGTATGTATATGCATATTTTCAATAAAATGAAAGACAATCCACCATGTCGTGGTTTAAGCCCCTGCCCCCCCCCCCCCCCCCCCCAGTTTTACTCATTCACTCACTCCCCTCTTTCTTCCCCCAGTCCTGGGGGAATGGGGAGGAGAATCAAAAGAATGCAACTCGCACAGGTTGAGATAAGAACAGTTTAGTAACTAAGATATAACACAAATAGCTACTGCTACCACCAGTAATAATACAAGAGAAATACAAAGAAAGAGAATACAACTGCTCACCAAGCCCGACCCAGCCAGTGCACCCCCCAACAGTGAACCCCCCAATACCAAAAACCTGACCATGCCGTGCACCCCCAGTCCCCCACCACACCCTTCCGGGTCTCTGCCTTCTGTGTTTTCACATCTTGAGCATGATGTGCTGTGGGATGGAGTAACTTCTTTGGTCAGTTTGGATCAGGTGCCCTGTCTCTGCTTCCTCCCAGCTCCCCCTCCTCCCTGGCAGAGCATGAGACTCAGAAAGTCCTTGGCCAGACCAAAACACTACCAAGCAGTAACTGAAAACACTGGTGTTATCAATGTTGTTCCAAGGCCCAAAATCAAAAACACAGCGCTGCACCAGCTACCAAGAAGGAGAAAAAATGACTGCTGCCGCCGAGCCCATGACACACCAATAAAAGTATTGCATAACAAACTGCATGTACTGTTACATTTGGAACAAATAATCTGAATGCTGAGGATCTGCCAAGATTAGTCTTTGAAATAATATAATGTTGGCTCTTGCGCACTTACTGTATAATAACTGTCCATAAAGGAAAACCTGCAGCTCAGAAGCTAAAAAGCTCTTACAGTTTAAACTTGTCTGTGGATAATTCAGATTCTATTGATGTCATTTTCAAGAATGCCTGTTTTGGTCTGAAATGACATTTATTTCTCAGACTGTAATTTTCCCAAAACACAGACAGTAACAGGCAATTATTTGGGGGAAATGAATTTGCATCTTTAGTGTAAATACATGTACTGTCAGTAAATTATGTTCAAGTTTAAATAATTTTACTTCAGTCATGAAGAAAGAAGAGAAAACATTACTACTTCATCTCAAGATCGTCACAGATATTTCAGCGTAGGCAGTTCTCTAGAAGAGTAAGGCATGCAAAGTAGAATCACTTTCAGGCAATCTAGAAGGCCCTTTCAGCTGGGCAAAACCATGTGATACATAAATCAGTGGGTGCCTGAATTAAATGAATAGGAAAGTCTGACAGTCAAAACCCCAGTTAAACTCAGGGCTTCCAGTTCATCAGTCACTGTCGTTTAAATGTATTCAAGGTATAGGTAAAGCTCTTTCTGTGGAGTCCAGTAAATCAGAACTGATGTTTAGTATCAGATTAACTGTGGGTTGGCATGACAAGAAACAAAGAAAAATTGCTATCTGGAGTTTCATAAAAGAAGAAAATCAATTATTAAAGCATAAGGTTTAGGTCACGAAGGAAAAGGCTGTTTTAAATCATGGGGAAGCAGAACTGTCCATGGTTGAAGGTAGTAGCAAGCTAAAAGACTTGTGAGATAATTACAGAATCACAGAATCATAGAATCATAGAAAGGTTTGGGTTGGAACTGTGAAGAACACCTAATCCAATTCCCTCTGCCATGGGCCAGGATATCTTTCGCTAGATCAGAGGATCAGGTGATGTAATGAGAGGCAACGGGCATAAGAAACACAGGAAATTCCATGTGAACATGAAGAAGAACTTCTTTCCTGTGAGGGGGACTGAGCATTGGAATAGGTTTTCCAGAGAGGTTGTGGAGTCTCATTCCCTGAAGATATTCAAGAGCTGCCTGGACACAGTCCTGAGTAATGTCTTGTAGGTGACCCAGCTTGAGCAGGGATTTTGGACTAGGTCACCTACAGTCGTCCCTTCCAAACTCAATCTCCCTGCAACTTTGTGATTCTGCAAAAGCAAAAGAAGAGGGGAAAAAGAGAGAAGTGGAAAGTAAATTGCAATACTTCATACTATTTTTGTTTCTTATGCATCAAATGCAAAGGAAATCACTAGATAACCAGTATTTCAGGAAACTCTGTTTTTTTCTTTTTCTCCTGCATTTATTTTCTTCTATCCAAAGTCAAATAAAATTTTCCAAAATGACCAAAAAAAAAATAATCACTTTTATCTGCAATAGTATGTTGACTAGATGTTTGACCCCATGTAGACAGTATTATTAATACAGCAGAAAGAAACAGCATCACTGAGCTATTTAATATTTTAATAAATTTCCCTAGAATTTATATACATTTGATTGATAGAAACTCCACAAGTCATGGCAGGAGTTACTGATGAAATCTCAAATAGGTTTTATTATCACAGGTCTTTTTAGCTGCTGCTTATGCATGCAAGGTAAGCAGATTAATGTAGTGGATTACAGGAATGTTTGAAAGCTGTTGTTCATGAATTCTGCCCTAAACTATATATTAGACAAGTTGACAGAAACCAAGTATTTTGCTTCTGTTCTGGTAGAACTATTACTTATTCTTCTGTTCAAACCACTGTTCCACCCAACACTGTTCTGTCAATGTCAGTGTGTTCTGACATAGTCACATAATAGCCACAGTTATGCTCTCAGGCCTTAAGATCCAGTATCCATTTTCCTGCAATTTCAATGGATTATTTTGGTTATGAAGTCAGGTGCAAAGTACTGGCCCAGTTTGTATGATTTCAGCCTGATATACTTGTGAGCATCAGAAACTGAGGGACAAAGAAAGCATGACCATGAGCCATGACCCCCAGGAAAGCTGTCAGAAAGGTTAAAAGCCCTTCATCAATTGTTTTCTTAGCCTCCATTTCAGTACTTCCTGAAGTATAAAAGCAAGGCAGCAGGAAACTTTTCTTTCCTGTGCTTGTACAACACATAAAAGGGTGCCTATGCCTCAGAGATGCTATCTCAATACGAGTAATGAATGATAAGAAAGGCAAAGAAACTGGGGCAGCATACTCCAGATTCAAGAAAACTAAGCATTATGTGATTTATCTAAAATCATGTCCTTCCTCTAATGAAATTACTCAAAAAAAAAAATGTCTCAGTATATGGCTCACAAAATGTGTATAGAATGACCTAAATTCCACTGAAATGCTGACAGAAATCACCATTTTTTCTGATGTATTTTACCCATTATGATCAGTATACTGGTGTTTTAAGGAACTTTATCTTTTCAGTAGGCATTACCCTTGTTTTGGATAGTTCCATTTGTAAATGTAGTAGTGATCCCATCTGCAGGTTATGGAGATGAACCAAATACCCCAGTGCACTACATGCTTGACATATTAACTGATGCAATCTGAATTTTTTTATTAAAAATATAAAAATAATAAACTAAAATATATTGTCAACTAAAACATGAAAAAGAAGAAACTTTGCTTTTTATTTGCACTCTATTATTCATAGCCATTATTTCTCCACTAATTCTTTGAGAAAAAGAAGATTTATGAGTATGCATCTCATATCCTCATATTGATGCTCAGAGGTCAATTCACAGTTTATTTAACCTCTTCTAGTTCCCATTGCTACTAGAAAGGTTGCTTCAAATACTTTTCAAATTGTGTCCATGTTGAAATTTTATTGAGGGTTTAGTTATGTCAAATCAATTAAGCATTTACACAGTGAAGAGGAAATGCAAGCTGTTTATTGTCTTTACTTTTATAATATGTAGAAGAACATGACTAAATCCATATCCAGACATCAAAACTGTAAAAGTAAAGTTGGGAAGACAGCAAGGGATGGAAAATATATGGAAAGCAAGTAAATACACCAAGGTAAACACAGGTAACTTATAATTAGCTGTGAAAATTAAAAACCTTTCAGAACACTTAATCCGAGAAACCACTCTTATTCTTTGGAATACTCAAGAAGTCATTTTGGCCCCTTTCATTAATTTTTTTCTGTTGGATCCAGTGAACTCACAGTTTCACCATTTCAAACACAATTAAAAGGACTTGGAATATTTCTTCCACAAAGTCATAAGGACTACACCCTTCCTATTAAAAAAAAAAAAAAAAAAAAAAAAAAAAGATGCATTGAATTCAAACAGCCTTGGAACTTTCAGTAGAAGTCACTAAAAGACCTATGTAATGCTGCGCACAGCGGCTGTATTCAGCTAAATACATTTGTAATATCACTTGGATGAGGGGCAGAAGAAAGAAAGGAAGATGAAACAAAGACAAGCTTTCCCTCCAGTAGATCTGGCTTTGCTGGAAGAAAGTTTCAAAGCTGTTTTTAAATCTGTGTCTATATAAGTAGGTTTCTCTCAAGTGTTTTTCCAAACCTTTATGTTGAAATGGGCTGAATATCATTATTCTGGAACAGCATTTGCAAAACATTTTCCTCGCTATCCCAGACCAAACAACTTTCCTGTATGAAAATAATCCTTTTTAATGAAAAGTGTAGATGCTTTTGCTTGATCATATCTTAGCATAATCAACCTTGATGTAAATCTAGTCTACCTCTCAAAGGACAGTGTTATACTGAATAAAAGATTGCATAGGCTCTGGTTTCCCTTGCACAGTTTTAAAAATAATGGTAAAGAAATTTATACAGAACTGTGCTATTTAGGCTGACTTTTAATGAATACAGGTGATTGATAGGATTTTCTATAAACAAACAGCCACATAGAAGCAGTAAAATGGAAAAGAGGATTCATAGAATAGCATTATGCTAATCCCAGGAAACTAATTCTAGTGATGTACTACAACAGCCTCTGTATATGTTACATTCACTCAAAACAAGAAAACATACTGCAGAAACCACTCAAAAGTTTAGTGTTACCTTTTGCACCTGCAGTGCTCTACAGCAAATCAACACAATATGCATTTCTAGCGCCAATATTAGGATTTTTTAAGAAGTTATATAAGCTTGTCAGTGTCATGGTTTAGTTTCTAAAGTTTCTCAAAGTTTCTAAAGTTCTTAGTTTCTAGCCAGAAACTAAGCACCACTTGCTCACTCCCCTTCAGTGGCATGGGGGTGAAAACCAGAAGAGTAAAAGTGAAAACTCATGGGTTGGGATAAAGATAGTTTAATAGGTAAAGCAGGCACAACCAAAGCAAAACAAGGAATTCACCACTTTCCATGGTCAGGCAGATGTCCAGCTACGTCCAGGAAAGCTCCATCAGGTTGTAACGGTTACTTGGGAAGAAAAAGTACCATCACTATGAATATGTCCTCTCTTTCTTCTTCTTTCCTCAACTTTACATACTGAGTATGGCATCATATATGAAATATCCTTTTGGTCAGTTGGAATCAGCTGTCCCAGCTGTGTCCCCTTCCAGCTCCTTGTGCACCACCAACCTACTTGCTGGTGGGTTAGGGTGTGAAGCAGAAAACACCTTGATGCTGCACAAGCACTACTTAGAAGTAGTTAAAACATCTGTTTGTTATCAACAGGGTTTAGGCCACAATTCCAAAACATAGTCCCATACCAGCTACCATGAAGAAAATTAACTCTATCCTTGCTGAAACCAGTATAACCAATTCCAAAAAGAGGTGGGTAATCAGATTGTCTTAATTCCTGGAGAGTAGCATGGCATGTGTCTTTCTTAATCTACAATTTTAAACCTAATGGAACTTTGTTTCAGTAGCATAGTATAAAACAATCCATAGTTGCAATACACAGTTCTATGTGAGCACACAGTTGCAATAAGTAGCTCTATGCGAGCACAACCTCCTGCACCCTCCTCTATTTGTCTTTCCCTCAAATATTACTTTGGCTCTCTCTTCCTTTCCCTCCAGTAAACATGCCAAGAACTTTTGAGCTGCAAAAGATTTGCTACATTCCAGTTTCAAAACCTACCAAAAAAAGGAATAGACAGAGTTTTCATTCAGAGTTTCCATTCAAAATTTTGGAATATATGGCATTTGTACAAATCGCCATTAGGTATGCAGTTTTATTCTAATGTACATCTTTGCCTTAAGCAGATCTATTCTGTTACAACAATTACACATTTTTTAATGTTATAGTGCAATTATGTATGTTTTTTTAATTGGTCACACAGTTCAACTATCACTCTCTGCTCTTCTCTAACAGCAATTGTTGTGGAGATGCATGATTGAAACAACCAGTGGTGACATATCACAGCAGAGATTGTGGGCCTGGAGGGGGACCAAACATAAGCTGCTTGTCAAAAAAAAACATGATCAAACTAACCAGAAATTACAGGGACTTCTGTTAAAAGAAAGTAAACAGAAAAAATAAATGCACAGACATAAAAAGGTCTGCAGTTATAATTTGCATATACAAAATGTAGCAGAAGGAAAAATTAGTTTTTAATGTCATGTTTCTCTACAGCCCTATGTGGTAGAACAAATTCCTTGTGTTGTATTTACCTGTATAATGTATGCAATTATGAAGCTGAGTATCTTAATTATTAATGGACTCTTATTCCCCTACATCTGTGAAATGTCTGTCTTCTTATATGTCGTGAGTGGCCAATACAAAGCAGAGGCCAAGTAAATTCTTCAGATAAAATTACCTTGTCAATAGCATATAAAATGCCATTAAAATATTTAGACTTTTATTAATAGCAGTAAAAAACTATGTAATTAAGGGCTTGTAAGATGTGAGACAGCTTTATAAGCAAACAAACGAAAAATAACAAAAATAACAAAAAAGCAAAAAAAATTTTTAAGGCTTGTAAATTAGTAAGATTAGAAAGGACAGCAGGTACATGGACTGCTTGAGGGATCCAGGTACAGAAAGAAATAAATAATATATTAAGGAATAAAGGGATTATCCCCCAGCAGTGGCTGTGCAATAACTGTTAATTACATATTAATAGATTTTAAAGTTAAAATGGACTTCTAGCATCAACTGGCCTTTCATGCTATATCATTTACAGATATCTTCATAACCTGAAATCTCCCCTCCAGCTGGGGATGTTTTAACTTTGGATGTTTACTGCTGTCAGTAACTATACATGAACCCACAGTCTGGAATCCTTTTGCAACTAACAGAGATAAGGAGGGTCTCTAAAAGTCCAGTTCACCTGACCTTTGTGTTTTGCTAAAAATGCTTGTAATAAAAATCTAGTTAAATTTAATGAAATTAGTCTTGCCCTCCATATGTGTTTGTTTCAATCACATGGATGACCAGTATCTTGTAAAAATTCTTTACTGCTTTTTTGTCTGTATAAATGACAAAACTGTTACATGCAATGTATCTTTGGCAAATATTAGTTTTCAAAAGTGTTTCTTGATCCTGAAAGAAATACTAAAAGGAATAAAATACAGGAAGCTTCTTTTGCAGTTTATTTTTAACTGATAATGGCTCTTCCTTAATTTTTGTGTTGGATGTGTATTTTCCTGACTTTTACTTCCAGTCATGGAGTCATCTTTGGCTTTCTTGTGAGATTAACCTTCTTTCAGGGAGTTTATTTTTAATCCCCTTTACAGTCCTGAGTTATATCTTCATCACTATTTTTTGTTTTGTGGACTTTGTTTTTTTCTTTGTTTTGGGTTTGGTTGTTTTTTATTTGTGGGCGCTTTTTTGGTTTTGTTGCCAGATTTTTTTTTTATATGGTTATCATAGGCTTTGTCTGTGCAGTTTTGAGGTGGAAAAAAGCTAGGTAGGAAGTAGAAATGTTTTGTTCATTTCTGTAGTCTATAATTTAGAGTCCTTTTGATGAGATAATGTTCTTTGGGAGCATATTCAAACAGTTAGTTCTGCAGGTGTCCTAAGGTGCCTACAGTTTTTTTCAATAAATATGGAATCACAAATTTATTTATGGTCAATAAAGAGTTTCCAAAGCAATGGTAAGAATCAAGAGATGTTCAGGAAGAGAAATTTTGATTTTTGTTTCTCAGAAATATTGTGTAATTTTCTTCAGATTATCATTGCCTAAAATGCCAAACACATATCTTGAATGGCAGATGAGATATCTTGTGTCCCTTCCCTGTCATCTGATGACCAAAAAAGGGTCCTAGGAAATGGAAGAGGTAGACAGCCCCCCTAAAATTCTCTCCTAGATAACTGGATTAGTATATGTCTTGGTTTAAGCTGTAAATCATGCAGTTTTCTCACTCACACCCCCCTCTTTCTTCCCCTCAGCTCCTGGAAGGATGGGGAGGAGAATCAAAAGAATGCAATTCCCACAGGTTGAGATAAGAACAGTTTAGTAACTAAGGTATAACACAAATTGCTACTGCTACCACCAAAAATAATAATGACAAGAGAAATATAAGGAAAGAGAATACAACTGCTCACCACCCAATACCAAGCCTGACGCAGCTGCAAACTGAACACTTGCAGGTTCCTGCTCCCAGATTTTTCCATCCTGGGCATGACGTGCTGTGGTATGGAATACCTCTTTGGTCAGTTTGGGTCAGGTGTCCTCTTTCTGCTTCCTCCTGGCTTCCCCTCCTCCCTGGCAAAGCATGAGATTCAGAACGTCCATGGTCTAACCAAACATTCTAAGCTGTAACTATAAACATCGGTGTTACCAGTCCAGTTCCCAGGCCAAAAGTCAAAAAAACAGAGCTGCACCAGCTACTAAGAAGGAGAAAAATGACTGCTACTGCTGAACCCAGGACAGTATATAATGAAGTGGTCAATAATTAAATTTTCATTAGAATCTTGTATTGCTATTCTGTTGTATACACTTGCCCCTGCATGCCAACAATGATCAAAGCCTAACTGTTACATAAGGTCTTTGAGAAATCTAAACTATCAAAATACCTACTCCAAGATCCTCTTCACATTTAGGCACCACAACAGCAGTAAGCTATTCACCCTTATCAAGACCATTTAGAAACATAAATCTTGGGCCACCTAATGAATTCTGCTAGGATTTTTTCCGTGTGCTTTTGGGTTCTTTAGTATCTGCATTACATTTAATTTCCAGGTTTTGTCTTTTTTTGTGACACCTTAAAAGATATGCACATCCTCTTCCCAAAAGATTTTGAGAACTAGAATTGTAATAGTCCAACACTAATCATGGACTTTCTTTAAACTCATATAGTGGTGATGGGAAACCAATTTGTGTCAGGCAATCTCTATTTCAAGCTCCACAAAGGCTGGATAGACAAAATGGTTTAATAATTTCTAGTTTCTAATTTTTTGCATTAAACTTAATTGCATTGGCAAAATATTCATATCAAAACACTTATGCTAATGAAAGAAATTAGTTCCAAGCCTTTAATTTTTATAGTATAATTGCTAAATGGCAAAGAATGTGGAATTTACATCTCAGTAAGTTAAAGCATGAAGGACTCCATGTTCTTAAATTATAGTATCTTCATTTTTATAATATCTTGAATATCAAGAGATGTAATAAATAGTAGTGATTCTTCCAAAATAATTCATGCAATAAAGTTGCAGATAAGACATCATTATATTGAAGTAAAAAATATCCAAAATCCTGGCATGGATGCAAATCCAATTAAGTAAATTAAGTTCCCCTGTTTTGTTGGGGTTTTTTTGGTTGATTTTCTTTTTTTTTTTTTTTTTGAGTAGTCATAAAATCATAGAATGGTTTGGGTTGGAAGGGACATTAAAAATCATCTATTTCCACCCCCCTGCCACAAGCAGGGACACCTTCCGTTAGACCAGAGTGCTCAAAGCCCCATCCAGCCTGGCCTAGAACACTTCCAGGGATGGGGCATCCACAGCTTCTCTGGGAAACCTGTTCCAATGTCTCACCACCCTCACAGTGAAGAACTCCTTCCTTATATCTAATCTAAATCTCCCCTCTTTCACTAAAAGTCCTCACCCCTTGTCCAATCCCCATGGGCCCTTGTAAAAAGCCCTTCTCCAGACTTCCTGTAGGGCCCCTTTAGGTAATGGAAGGCTGCTATAAGGTCTCCCCAGGAGACCTTATTCTGATCATCTTTGTGGCCCTACTCTGGACTTACTTGAAGAGGTCCATGTCCCTCTTATGTCCGGGGCTCCAGAGCTGAGAGCAGTACTAAAGGTGTGATCTCATGAGAGCAGTGTAGCGGGGCTGAATCACTTCCCTCAATTGGCTGGTCATGGTCCGTTTGATGCAGCCCAGTATACGGTTGGCTTTCTGGGCTGTGAGTGCACACTGCCAGCCGATTCTGAGCTTCTCATCAATCAGTACATCCCAGTCTTTTTCCTCAGGGATGTTCTCAATCCAGCCTCTTCCCAGCTTGTAGGTGTGCTTGGGATTGCCCCAACCCAGGTGCAGGGCCTTGCACTTGGCCTTGTTGAACTTCATGAGGTTTGCATGGGCCCACCTCTGGAGCCTGTCAAGGTCCCTCTGGATGGCATCCCTTCCCTCTAGCACATTGACTGCATCACTCAATTTGGTGTCATTGGCAAATTTGTTGAGGGCACATTCAATCCCACTGTCCATGTCACCAAGGAAGATGGTGAACATCTCAATCCCAACACCAACCTCTGAAGAACAACACTTGACAAAAATCTCCACTTGGACCTTGAGTCATTGACTACAACTCTCTATGTGTGCCCATCCAGCCAATTCCTTATCTACCAAGTGGTCCATCCATTAAATCCGTGCCTCTCCAATTTAGAGACAAGGATGTCATCTGGAACATCAAATGCTTTGAACAAGTCCAGCTAGATAAGATCAGTCACTCCTCCTATATCCACCAACACTGTGGCCCCACCATAGAATGCCACAAAAGTTCTTAGGCACAATTTGCCCTTAGTGAAGCCATGTTGGCTGTCACCAGTCTTCCCCCTATTGTCCTCATATGCCTTAGCATAGTTTCCAGGAGGATCTGCTCCATGACATTGCTGGCATGGAGGTGAGACTGACTGGCCTGTAGTTCTCCTGGTCTTCCTTTTTCTCCTTTTTAAAAATGAGGCTTATATTTCCCCATTTCCAGTCATCAGGAACTTCACCAGACTGCCATGACTTCTCAAGATAGATAATGTCTTGGCAACTACATCCTCCAGTTTCCTCCATGGACTTGTGCACTTTCAGCTTCCTTAAATGGTCTCAAAGCTGATCTTCTCCTACAGCACGTGGATCTTCATTTTTCCAGTCCCACCTTTGACTTCTGCAGCATGGGCAGTGTGGCTGGAACTCTTGCCGGTGAAGACTGAGGGAAAAAAGTCGTTGAGTACCTCGGCCTTCTCCCTGTCCTGGGTGGCCAGTCTCCCATTTCCTTCTGAATGAGGCCCACATTTTCCCTTGCCTTCCTTTTATCCCCAGTGTAGCTACAGTTTTTCTTGATGCCTTAATGTCCCTGGCCAGATTCAATTCTATCAGGGTTTCAGCTTTCCTAACCTGATCCCTGCCTGTTCTGACAGTTTCTCTGTCTTCTCCCCCAGCTACACACTGTTGCTTCCACCCTCTGTGGGCTTCCTTCTTGTGTTCAAGTTTGTCCAGGAGCTCTTTGTTCATTCACTCAGGCCTCCTGGCATTTTTTCCTCACTTATTCTTTCCTGGGATGCATCACTTTATCCCATGGCACTCCCCCAAGCAGATCCCTCAAGTGGCCAAAGTGTTGTCCCTACAACAGATATTGGATTGGTTAGGGTTGAAGATGCCATGAGCACCAGGGCTTGTAAAAGTGAAGTCACACCTCTCTGCCTTTATTGCTTATAGGAAGTTTTTTTATGGTGGCATTTATGTGATTTGGATCATAGCAAAATGTAATACTGAGAATGAACTTTAAATGCAGATTGAATTAATTCTCATCACCTACCAAATAACTACAGTCATATTCAGAATTATTATAGGAACAAATATTCTACAAAGACAAAGCTAGTTAAACATTTTGTGCTAGGAAATTCTCTTAACTAACTAAAAAATAATAATTTGTGATCTATTGCAGGTATTTAAATCTTAATAGATCTCATTTAAAAGAGGAAATAACTCTATGGTTATGTTGCATTAGGCTTGTCTTGTATTAATCTTTTTCATCCTTTTCCATTTACAAGAAAAATGCTAGCAACTTCTACGTACTTTCATCCAGAGGAACCATGTCAAGTTCACATGCAACTGCTAAATGTCATCAGTGATACCTTTGGAGGGAACAAAAGGGTAATTTGTATAAAGGGTAATATCTTCTTGGATGTTGTTTTTACTACATGCCGTGACCTTACTGAAAGCCATGATTATCTTCAGGGAATAACTGTAATCTTTTGACTAATATGCTTTCACATTTTGGAACTGCTTGAAGGTTGGGCTCAGATTTAGATCTCTTTTTCAGAAAAATAAATAATTAATTATACTGAGTCTGAGGGATTAAAATTAAATATAATATAGTAAAGATCAGAATAGAAGCTGCCTTTCCAGAAAATTTTAAATGGGCTTTTTCACTGAATTTCTTTGAATAGTAAGAAAAATCTTTCAAGAAATGAAATCTCTTATCATTGTTTAAGATGACTGTAGAAACAAGCCTCTAAATAGGAGTATGAAAGTTTTTTGGCAGATCTAAAAAATGGGCTTCATGGTGTCTCTGGTTAATGATGTTACATATGAAGAGGGTTGTTTTGGAGTTTTGTGGTTTTGTGGGTTTTTTTTGTCAGGAAAATATCATTACCAAATGCAGTCAATGTATTCTGTACTTTCGTATGCAACATCACTAGCTGAAGTGAAAAAGAGATAATGATTCTAGAAATCTTGAATTACTGTCACACCACAGTCTTCTTATTCTCCTAGAAATAGGAACTTAATCAAACTCTAATGACAAGTTCCAGACATGGTAATAAAAGTAGTCTGAGTCACGCTGGCAATGTGTTTTCTTCAAATAAAAATTTCCAAATCCGTTCTGCACAGCTTTCCATCTGGAAATCCCCTGCTGTAATCAGCAGAAATATGCAGAGCCAGCTCTTAAAGCATGGTGTAGGTATCTCTTAATTGCACCCTCTTTCTGTGGTTGCACTCTGTATTCTAGTAGACTGTGAAATTCTTATATGCCCACGGCTTCTATATTTACAAAATACAAGTAGCCACTCATAAACATCAATGATCATAGTTTCTAATACTTAAAAATGTAACAAAATATAAATATTCATATATTACATCACTTTTCCTCAGATTTGCTTTTCAGATTGAAGAAATGGCATGTGGAAATACGCCCTGGAAGATCAAAGGATGGTCTTTTTGTAAAAGACATCCCTTTCTGTATTCTCATTTAGTTTTAACTTTTAATTTCAATCCAGAGGTATTCTTGTTGCAGGTTATAAATGTCTTCCTACAGCACAGCCCTTGCTAAAATAGACAGATACAGTTCTATCACTATGTAACAAGATAAACACTCATTTGCTAGAAAAATCTAAGAAATATGGTAATAAAATTATTTATTGTGGTTGCCTGGGTTTGTTTTGGTTTTTTAGGGCTTTTTGGGGGTTTTTCTAAAATTCATGTCCTTCACGGAATTTCCAGAATTTCTGTACATGACAGAGACGGCTAATATGAAACATCAGAGCATATATTTTCATAATATACAGGAACAGTAAGGCTAAAATATCATACCGCGGCTGAACATTAGCAGACCATGTCTCCAAGACCTTTTGTTTTAATTCTTTGTTATTTTTCTTTTTTGTATCTTATCAGACACTTAGGTTTTTTGATGTAGGAAATCAAGATTCTATTACTTTTCGTAGTAGAACTATAGCATCAGGTTTTCCCCAGCAAACTGACAAACATTAGTCTTTAATAATGCCTATGCAAATAAATAGGAAAGGCAACAGGCAATTTTCTGAATCCTGAATGAGAACATAGGATTTTACCATACTTACCGTATGATCAAAGTGTCACCCTTTCCCCGATAACCTATAATAGGTAGGAATGTAGTTGGGTTTTATGCACAATTTTACATAGTTGATTAGAGGTTACAGTGTGTGTTCAAGATGGAAAAACTAGATTCTATGTCCTCTTTAATGTAAATACTTCTGGATTCAAATCTTTACTTCTTTTTTCCCAAGAGAAGGACATAACCATCAGTCTGGAAAAGAAAGAATATATGTTGTCCACATTTGCTACATCTGTAAAACCACACATCAAGATTTGAAAGACTCTGAATCACATAGCAAATGCAGAAGGGGGGACATGAACTGGTAGCCAAAGAACTGGTATTCTAATCTGGAAGTAAAAAATTTCTTAAATCCAATTTCTGCTTTCACAACTGCTCTTACATATTTTCCATTTCATAAGGCACAAATAAAATGAAAAAAAAAAAAAAAAAGAAGAAAAAAGAAAAAAGTATCACTTTTTCAGGTGAACAGTCCCATCAGTGTGTCAGTGGGTTAAGTCAAGGAACTTTGTATACTTATCCTCTCTCATCCCATAAATCTTAAATTCTCAGCTGCAGTGTCAAAGCTCTATCAGGAAAGCTGGAGAAAGTTCCTTACCCCTTACCTTTCCACTGATTAAGTCACTCTCCTGGGAAATGCAGGTTTGAATTGCCTCAGGCTGAGGAAGCCACGGAAATAGACCTGTTACATCTTGAGTGCGTGTGCTCTAGGCTATCATATGAGAGGTGGACAACACTGACACTTACAGACATGTTTCAGAGGAGACAGTGGACAAAAAGAACCAGTTCTCAACACAGAGGAAGACTGTCAGCCTAATAGGAGAAGTTGTCACCTGTTAATTACCATCAAACCGCAAGGAGTGAAACACTGATGCTGTGTGGAAAGCATGCAGACTGTTTGGTGTGATTATTGTATTTATCACATTACTACAGTAATGAAGACATAATTGGATGGAGGAAAAAAATATACTAAATACTGCTGGAGGCCTGCCTTTGCTCTGAAGAGTTTATTGTCAAACTAACAGTTTTTAAAAAAACAAACACAAAAAGGTTATGTTATTATACCTATTTCACTAGGAACAGGTATAAGAAAACTAAATTTTCTTTTTCATGGCAAGTAATTTCTGTTTCATAGCCCCCAATGAAAACATTTTTTTTAAGTGATAGGCAAAAATACATGAGAAGCCAAATCTCATGAGTACTGGGTTTGAAGGGCCTTCTTTATTCTCCAGTTATTATTTTCTAAATTGTTAGCATTATGAGCATTGAAATTCTGCTTTTTCATACTTTCGTGAAATTGTTCAAGCACAAGTAAATGCATGATATGAACAAAACACGACCAGCCTTCATGAGCAGGAACAGCAGTGACATTGCTGTATCACTAAACAGTACTAAAAATGTGTATGTCAATTGCTTATTTTACACTTGGCCCTGAACACTTCTTTTATGTAAGAAAGAATGTATCTCAAACCAAAGATTTTAAGCATAGCTTATTAGCCAAAGGAAAAAAGCACACTAAAATCCTAATCTGATTATGAAATTGTTTAGATCTTGTCAAACAAACCAGCAATTCCTTTTAAATTTGGTATATTCATTTATGAAGGCCACAGCTGTAATTAAGTGAAAAGGAAGCAACAATAATCTATACGTGTGATTACGTATTTATATTCTAGACTGCAACCGTTTTAAACTCAAGCAAATGCAAGGTTACAACTGTGATGTTACTAAAGGCAGCTTGGCCAAATTATGAATGGTACAGTATTTAGCCTGTCTACACCTCCACCTCAGCATGAAAACTGAGAGTGCTGTGTGAGGTGGCATACCTTATTTCATTTTGAAATGCCAAGGAAAAATTGTTGAAGAAATATTAAATATGTAAATTTGATAAAAACAACTTCTGAACAACAGGGTTTTTTTAATATAAGTCTGTCTTGGCTGTTGAAGAAACTATTCAGTAGGCATCTTTCTCAGATAACTTCTTTTTACCCATTTCTGCACACCTTTATTCAAGCTCAGTATCTAACAATTGCTGGAGTTTATTACTTAGGAAGTAGAATACTAGGTAAAGGCACCCCTCTATTCATGAAAATGAAAAAAAAAAAGAGGAAAATTGCAAAAAGCTGTCCCTTCCACACCAGTTAACATGATTTTTATTACAAGTATGAAGGTACAATGTAAAAATAAGGAAAAGGTCATGATTTTTGCAGGTCAGTTGGTTAACTTCAATGGATCGCTAGCTGGAGATTGAGTTTTTGTAGACATGGTCAGCCAATAAGGCAGAGAGAACAGAAGACTACATGTTTGGCATGGTGATATCCCCTGGGCAGAAGCCATCAAACAAGAAAAGTGACAATCATGAGCGCAGCAGGAGCTTAAATCAAACCCTAACAGCAATGTGCAGATGGTGATCACCCCTGTGGGTTATTCCACAGATGTTTTCTGGCAAATCATCAGAGGTACCCTTCTTCTGAAGCCACTAATATCAGCTGGTCTTACACTCAGCTTGAAAAAGTCCTACTGAACAGAAGAAATTCGGTAGAGCTATAAGCAGTTGAACAGTGTCTTGCAAAGTAGTAGGCAGCCTAAAAAACTGGCAGTACTACCATCCTTACATGTGACCTACATGTTCACAGGTATATATAAATCCAAACTTCTGTTTCATAAGAATTTAATGCTATAATTTTCTAAGGAATAAAAAAAAAATTGGAAACCATAGATTTAATGTAATTTAAGTCTGATATTTTTACTCAGTTCTGCATGTGCATATGTGGAGTCAGTGAAGTACATTGTCCAAAATAAATGAGGCTTTTAATTAGAATCTGCTTCTACTTTTCACTAATTTTGCTGGTTCTAGGAGCAGACCTGTATCATTTCTAATACTCCAAATGAGTAATATAAACAGGGAAGGGGTACATCTTGTCTTCAGACAGCTACACTTTAGATGTTTGGGTATTTTTTCATGCCTACATCTGAGTTCATGGTCTAGATTTCAGTTATGGTCATTGAAGAGAAAGGTTCAGTTAGAGTAGCATACTTAACTTTAAAATAGGCTTACAAAATCACTTCTCTTGACTGGCCCCTGGAGAATTCTGTTTCTCTTCACAAATGATAAAGAGAGGTCAGTTCATTTGCGCTAGTGACATTATCTGTATAGTAGGTTTATATAATAATTTGTGATAAATCACACTCTAAATTGGGATAATTATATTTTCTACTGTTAGTAAAATAATAAGTTGTCCTTCATTCTAAAAACAGCCATTACTATTCTCACTTAGTTCCAAGTCTCTCCAAATGTGCTTTTCATTGTTATTATTTTTAATAAAATACTACTTGTTCACAAGGCACCATGTAAACTTTGTTCCCACCTTCATTTTCCAGGTTATATATCACTAGTTTGTGCTTTTGTCTCTTCAGGGAGATCTTCTGCTCTTTTTTGCTTATCACTTCCACCCAATACTTATTTGTTTCTTCAAATTCATTCAGAATTAAAGATGAATTTACAGTCAAGTGATTATTCATCCTATTTCAGAAGCTTAACATAGCCAGCTGTTTGATAACCAATCACTCACATCAGCTAATCTTAATTTAGCCATAGTTTCTAAACTTTATACACCTACTACTCTTTACCACAAAAAGCAGCCTATAAACAAATTAGAATTCAATGGTAATCTCTGCTTTCATGGAAAAAGAAATATCTTAGGATTTCATTACTATGATCTCCTTAGTTTCTTGTCTGTACAAAATAACACTGCTACAGGGAAGGTAAAAGATGCTTTTTGTCTTCTACCTGCTGTACTGCTTTTAAGAACATAGGGAGACAGATATCTGTCACAGAGAATTATTTGGCTGTTTGAAAATATGAGAGGCTCTTGTCAGTTTTCATACAGGGGAATCTGAAGTTTTAGGTATTTTAAAATGTGTATTAAGTTAGAAATGTGTCAGCACTTTGAGACTCTTTATTCTAGTGTGTTTTTTTTTTTCCTGTAAGAGAAAAAATTATAATACTGCATAGTCCACAAGTAGAGCATAAAACAAAAACAGCAGACTAGTTCTCCATTAAAGATTTAACCATGATTTCTGTAACTAATGGTCAACAGGGTACTAAAAAAAAAAAAATCAGAAACGCCAGATAAGCCTGATTTAATTTTTTATGTGATTCTAAGTAAATTGAGATCAAAAATATTGATACCATTTACTTAAGCTATCACGATGCTTGACAAAAATGATCATGCTATTACAATTAACAATACACACACAATTCATATACTGTATTTTAAATAGATTAAAATTCCCTGACTGATAGACCTTTGTCGTGGGTTCAGAAGTAGCAGTCATTTTTGTCCTTCTTGGTAGCTGGTGCAGCACTGTGTTTTTGATTTTGGGCCTTGGAACAGCGCTGATAACACCAGTGTTTTCAGTTACTGCTTGGTAGTGTTTTGTCTGGCCAAGGACTTTCTGAGTCTCATGCTATGCCAGGGAGGAGGGGGAGCCGGGAGGAAGCAGAGACAGGACACCTGACCCAAACTGACCAAAGAGGTTATTCCATACCACAGCACGCCAAGTCCAGGATGTAAAAACGGAGAGGAGAGACCCGGAAGGGTGTGGTGGTGCTTTGGGGGGTTCGCTGCTGGGGGGTGCACTGGGTGGGTCGGGCTTGGGGAGCAGTTGTATTCTTTTTCCTTGTATTTCTCTTGTATTATTATTGGTGGTTGCAGCAGTGATTTGTGTTATACTTTAGTTACTAAACTGTTCTTATCTCAACCTGTGCAAGTTGCATTTTTTTTTCAATTCTCCTCCCCATCCCCCTGGGACTGGGGGAAGGAAGAGAGGGAGTGAGTGAGTGAGTAAAACTTTGTGAGTTTTAGAGGCTTAAACCACGACAACCTTAACACAACTAAATAGAAAATTATCATCAAATCAATTGTTTCTACTAGACTGCTGCAGTAATCTGGGCTTTTCCCAGTGTTATCTTATTTTTTATCAATTGCATGGAGAAAACATCAAAAATATTGCAAAAGACTTTTAAAATTGTCAAAAGTAGTCAGAGTTAGAAGACTGTAAAATATAAATTACATAGGTAAACCAACAGAATCCTGCCTAAGTTAGAATACATCGTCTTCCAAATCATCATACTGGATTACAAGTCATTAAACGGCCCATATCATTGTATTATCTTGTGCAGTCATTCTCGAATAGTCTGCTAATCTCTACCAGGCCAAAGAACACAACATGACATCAATGGCCACTTCTTTCAAACCAGCTGTATTATTTAATTTGTGATTTGTTCTCTTCTGATTGCTACTGGAATCATTGTACCATTTTATTTCAAAAGATCTAAGTCTTTGGATAATTGTTTCCTTAAAGTATTTCACATTTCCTAAATACTCATTATATACACATCTTGAGTGTTCTGACTGTGGGGCTTAGCAAATTTTTATATACATATATTTTTATACATATATATAACTCCCTTGAAAGTTATTAGGTAACAGCTATGCCAGGTGAATCCTGCTCATGAGTTCCTGAGATAAATCACTATGCAACATGAAACGCAACTTGATAAAACCTTTTCCCTTTGGTCCTTCACACTGTAATGAGAGCTTTCTTTGTCCTGAGAAGGTAGCTAGAGATCTTCTGATCAGCCTGTGCTTGTTCCAGTATTCTATATCCAGTATTTGACAGTAATACTACTGATATGGGCTATATGATAATAGCCTGCACTTAATGATTACAGGCTAGAATTTCAATTTTTTAAAACTGTGAGGATTTAGCAACTTGCACAACAACAAAATATAAATCAGTAGAGTTCACAATTTTTTCCATGATGACTAATTTTGGAATCAAACCTCCGTATAGATTGTGAGCACCTAGTAAAACAGTTCTCTTAAAACAGTAAATGACTGAGTTCCTCTTGTTTGCCAAGGGAGAGGGCAGAAGTGTTGAAAAGTTTGCAGAAGAATATTGCATTCGTCTAACTTAGAAATCTGAGTAAGGGATACTGATTCTCATTCTATATAATTATTTTAACATACCAGAAGTCAAGATGTTAGAGGAAATACTTCAGAAACTCCACTGCATTACTGAATGTGGTTATTTTAAATTTAGAATGTATTCTTTTTGTTCCCTGGGACCTGCATCACTGTCTTTCATTATTTAATTTTCATAGCTTTTAAAATACTGCACGTTAGGGCAAAAATATAGAAGATTAAGCAAAACTATAAAACTGTAAAAATTAAAATTCTCTTTAAGTAGCTGGTCACATATATAATTACCTGACAAAATGCTTGTTTGTTTTTCATAAAAGAAAGCTATTTATGGATGATTTAGCAAAACAGTACAAACCTGTATATATGTTTTAGGTGCATTAGAAGTAGATAATGATTATTTCTACTGATCCACATTAGAAGAGTTTTATAATGGTCACATTATAATTAGGAGAAAAATGACATTATATTTCTAGCTATTTAAATCATCTGAGTGTGCATAATTTTTAGGATTAAGCCTGAACAATTATATGAATAGCATTTTTCTCTAAGGTGTCTTAGTGTGAGGCTGTAGATTGTCCTTGGTCAAATGCCACTGAAATCACCAGCAGCTCCATTAAGTTTGGGACAATGTATAGCTTTGTTTGTAGTGTTAGAGCTAATGTTACACTTCAGCCATGTTGCATTATATAGGGGAAAAAAATGTTGGTAATATACCTCTAAAATCTCACATTCTTCTCACATTCTTAAAGAGTAAAAGCATATAAATTAATTTGGAGTTTTTTTGGTTGTTATTTCATGTACTAGATCATAGAATCATAGACTCATAGAATAATTAGGGTTGGAAAGGACCTTAAGATCATTTAGTTCCAACCCCCCTGCCATGGACAGGGACACCTCACAATAAACCATGTCACCCCAGGCTCCACCCAACCTGACCTTGAACACTGCCAGGGATGCAGCATTCACAACCTCCTTGGGCAAACCATTCCAGTGCCTCACTACCCTCACAGTAAAGAACTTCTTCCTTATATCTAACCTTAATGTCCCCTGTTTAAGTTTGAACCCATTACCCCTTGTCCTATTACTACAGTCCCTACAGGTATCTACAAAACATATTTCTTATCTATATATATATATATACCTTGCATATTCCTAACTCTTCCATTTCCACTTAATTTCTTTATGAAGCGGGGGGAGGGATGGGAAAAGATTCTCTCAGGAAAAAAATACCTCAAAAATAATAGTGATGGAAATTAATTAAAGACTGTGTTTTAAAATACTCTGAAAAGATTTCTTTGTGTGCAGCTCTTCAAATGTATATCAGATCCCAAGTGATGTTTTGCGTTGGGTCTGGAATTTGGGCAAATCCTTTGTTTCTTCTTATAATGCTAAGGTACAGACATCAAACCAAATTTTTGACTATTGCGGCTTTGCTCCTTTCCTTATTTACTATAGACTTTGTCATTTGCTCATCATCATTTGCATGTCCACTAACAAATTTTAGTATTTCTTTTTACCAGACAAAGATTTATGGTTTTGGTCATCACCTCCTCAGACAGAAGACTGCATAGATTATTTTTTCCAGTTTTAGTTTACATCAAAATTACTGTCACATTTGTAACAAAATAGTGTGTTCTCCTATTGTCAAACACTGGAGGGCCAAGGCTGGCAAATTAGTATTAGCATATAGACCTTCTGGCAGGAAAAGAAAACTTTTTAGTTGGATCTGGGCACTCAGCTGGGTCTGTCAACTTAAAGCTGCCTGTGGCCTCATTATCTCATTTGTCTTAGTTAGTCCAAATTGGCAGCTACGTCTTCATGGCAAATGTTTGCTTTTACAAATGAGCAATAGAGCAGTGACCGAAGACATAACATGAGGACTTTTTTTCCTGAAATTTAATTGGAGAATGCTATAGCTGCTGACTGTGTTCCTTGATTTTATTTCCCAGGCAGTTTCGAAAGCTATCCTTCTCTTTTTTCACTTATACAACTGGATGTTGCATGTACAAGTTATGAAAAGAGAGGTTATGAAACTAGTGTTAAATACATTTCTCTTTTTGCTTTTTAAAAATAATGTCAAAACATCTTGCAATGAAATATTTTGGAAACCATAACTAGACCAAAAAAAACATTGCCACAGTCATGATGATGTATGCACACCCTATTTAACATTGCCTACCAGAACAGGCAGGCAGGAAGGTTATACATCTTATTCAATAACATCACATTGCACTCTGGGCCACAAAAGTACGATAGAATTTTCCAGTTAATCAGCATAGAAAGGCACTGCACAAAAGAGCTATACAAGTTACATAATATGCTTTTTTGCTTAGTGATATCTGGCACTGCAATCTCACTTCAAGTCATGTTCCGAAAATGACATTTCTAAAGCACATCTTAAATCTTAAGACCAATTTCCTGGCATAAGAAAAGTCCCCTCTCTTTCAAATTTGCATCTCTCTTCAGAATGACACAGTGTTATAAAGAGGTTTTGGCCCATCTTTCTGAACAATTATGCAAGAAAAATTGAAAATTATTATACAAAATTAATCTTGTTTTAACCACATTTTTTTTTTTTCTGAAGTAAATAATAATTTCAGGTTAGGTCTTTTTTCCCATGTTACAAATTAATGTCATTTTATTGGCATCAAGGAAATAATTTATTTACCTTTTATAAAATACTTTCAATATTTTATCATTTTTCACTTAAGAAATGTTCTGCTATCTAAAAGCTGAATTGCAGACTCCTGAATCAGCTTTAGTTCTGGTTTTCATCCAGTGAGTATATAATATAAAATGCATACAGTCCTGGCTATAGAGAGTTGTTCTTTCCAAGCAGAGTTGGCTAATTATGCTATTGAATTAGGCCATGCTCGCATATTCCCATCATGGACCTATGAAATGTACTACTGTATAACTGAAAGGTCTTGATGCAGGGAGGATCCTATTCCAGTTTAGCCTTCAGACCCATTGACAGTATAATTTTTTGAAACTGAAAAGTGTTTACAACTGCCTTTCATGAAAGACACAATCCTACTGAGGCTTACTAAGACATGCTGCCAGGTAATTTATGCTTTCACATCCTCCTTCAATGTGCATATACTTTGCCTAATTTATAATAAAACTGAGGTTTGGGCTGAGATAGATCCTTGGCTGTTCATAGATATCAGAAAGTTGGAAAGTTCTATACCTTCCAATATCTTGAGTCATTTTGTCTCCAGGTCTCACTTCTCATACACTCAGCTCAGAACCTTATTTTCCAAACAGAAAGCAAACAATGAGCCAGCATAAAAATTGGAATTTGTACTCTTGGAAAACATAGCATTGGAATATGTAAACCCAAGTATTATAAGGATTTTGTTCATCAGAGCAGAAAAGCTAGCTGAAACAAAGGTTTTTATAGTAAACTTCCAAACCCAGGTTCTGCTGCTTTTATTGCCCTTCCACTAATATTGTATTGGTCTTTATTTTAGACAATTTCTAAGATTTTTATTTCTTTCATATTTCAATCTTTTCAGAAAAACCTCAGAATGTTGAGAGTTTTTTTCCTTCATCAAACTTTAAAATGTTTATATCCCTATTGTCACTTTTTTTTTTCCCATTTATGCATTGAGAATGAGTTTCTTTTGATGTCACTGCACAGTGTTTGAAAAAGTAGTTTAAGGACTAATACTACCTTGTGCTCTATAAACAGTCACTGAACTACGAGCTGTTAGCTCCTGAAGACCACTCTGGAGCCCTGTTCTTATTAAAGCAGTGTGGAAAAGTTGTGTTTGCCATAGTCAGTGTATCCATTCCCTTTTTGTTTTAGCAATAATTTATTTACATTACTGCACAAAACAGTTGTTATAAACCAATAACATGTATGATTCACATGGCAATAAGGTATTGGATTCAAACTCCAAAAGTCACTTTCTTGAGTTCAGATATATTCTGGGTGGGAAGATTATTTTTTTTTATTTTATTTTATAGTGCTGTGAAGTTCTATTTGTGCTTGCATGAACCAAAGATACTAATGCAACACTATCCTTCAAACTTTATTTATTCACAATGTAGCCTTGTTAACAGGTAGAGTTGACTGAGCTTGTCTCAGAAAGGAAAGTTTTGTTCTCCAAAATCAAGTGAATGAAAGTAGTCACACAGAATGTATTATTCCTATTATCTTCATCTTATGGTATATTATTTCAGTCACAAGAGAGAATAGCACTTTTAGACTATTAACAGATCTACAAGTCTTCTATAAATATTTACTTATCGTTGCTGAGATGGGACTTCAGTAAGAAACTAAAACCAGGAGCACAGCAGAATATTTAAATTTAGCAAAATATTATAGCAGAATAACATAGCAGAAGATTTAAATTTCTACTTGTTCAGCATCCTGCCTTGTATGGACATTTCCAGTGCTCTTTACTTCTTTATGCAAATGCTTGAGTAAAGAAGTGCAGAATTCTTCTATTCGTTGTTTTTAGCACCACCTCTTTCTAAACTCTCTTACGTGAGGCCTGAGGCATATGAGTTTGCATTTGTCTAAATTACTCACTTTTAATTTTAATTGTACAGATGTTCTTATCAATGACAAATTAATTTCTGAATCTTGCCAAGATCTTGGCTTTGGCGATACAATAATCCTGATTACATGAAGTTCCTTTTCTATGTAGTCAGCTACAGTTTAATTTTAGTTGTTAGACTTTGTAAGTGTTCATATATGTATTTGTACATATTATTACTACTACTATTATTTTTGAAATATTGTTGGAAGCAGAATGGAACCTTGTGCTTTGTTTTAACTTTTCCATAGAAGTAAATTATTGCAGTGCCTTGGCAATCGTACTTCAAAGCAAAACCACCTTCCCTCATTCCTGAAAGAAAGACTTGCTATTACACTCTCTGAACATACATGTCTAAAGAGCAGCACAAATAAAGTAAATTAAACTAGTTATACAGATTCTGGTTTAGATGCCTCTGAAAGAAAAATATTAACCTGGATGACTGAAATCTACTATTCTTCATCAGACTGTTTTGTGAACTTTGTCAGCAAGTTCTATAAGACAAATGTTCATTTTGCAATACTTTTTAATTTTCAACACTAAAGTTTTAGTTAACTTTTCAGTTAACTAAAATAGCCTTGAAAGCCTTAAACCTTTGTGTTCATGCGAACTTTTCTACACTACTCACTTAACATCTACTAATTTGTCTCTATCTTAATAACCAATAAACTACAGTATCATTAATTCATAAAATAGATTATAAAAAATGTTTTATCTGCTCATGAGCTGCAAGATCTTACGGTAATCTCATGGCAAGAAGTACCTCACTTCTCTTCTGAGTCCAAAGAAATCAGTGGAAATTTATATGAAATTAATTACCATTTGTAATAAGGAAATAACGCTAGAAAAAAGTCTATGTGAAAATGGTTGATGTCCCTGACTTCTTAAGAAAGCGCTTTGTATATTGCACATAATTTTGTTGAACAATTATGAAATGTTTTACAAATTAACTGTCTGTGAAAGGGATTATCAGCACTTAGAACTTAATAGTAAGCATTCTCCCTCTTTAATATGATTGGAGAAGTTTCAGTCTGGTTATTTCATCTGGTTTAAATTAGCTTGAAATAAAACATACATGTGACTCAGAAAGCTGTCGTATGTGATATAACTATGCTAACAACATTTAAAAGTATGTTTTGGAAGAATAGAACTCCTTCAAAAGCCCTATTGAAAATACTTCTGATACAAAAATGCTACTTTTACAAAAACTGGAGACTATCTATTCAATAGCAATAGTGAGAATTTTTACATTAGCAAACTCAAACTTCTATAACTTTGAAATTTTCCTAGTAGGAAGGGTCAGATACTCAGGAATGTCTGCATACACATATCCTTGAATAAGTGAACTCATATAAAAAGCTGGGCCTGAATATTTACTCCAACAATATCAGAGAAGCTTGAATGTTCCTTTCTTGTTGAAGGCAGCCACTGTCCTCTTCGTACTGCCATCAAACTTATCTATGTCTGTTTCTGTACTGATTCTTCCTAAATTGTATCTTTTGACTCATATACCCTTATCACTCTGAATATGTTCTTGGAATACTTCAGCCAGATGGGGTCAGCTTGCTATTGCGTTACTCAGAAAACTCAAAATCTATCCAGCAATTTAATCTAACTACATATAGTACTGGTACTCTTTTCCTCTTGAACTTTGCTGTTGGGGTGAGTTACCTAAGTTCTTTTCACAATCTGCTGGCTACGTGTAGTCTTAATGGGATCTAGGATCTCAGAAGAAAAAAGTCAGCAAATCTAGACCAGGGTAACCTTCTACAGTCTGTTGCTGAAAAACAAGTTTTCTTCTTCTATCAAGTTCTAATTATGTGATAACTGTCACTATATAAATCTATGAAATGTAATTACCTGCAATATGAACAAGTTAGGTTTTTCCCATGATGATAACACTTTTCATCCATCTCTAAATGGAAAGGTAAAAAAACAGAGGTAAAAAAATGGAATAACTAGTGATAGTACTTCAGTACTTTGAGGTCAAAAATCTATGGTTTCTAAAAAGAAAAGTGTTTAAGATTTTTAGTTGTCACATTGAAATGAACTGTATTAACAATGAAATAAAAATGCCTCAAGAAACAACCTTTTTTAGAAAGTGCACTGCTGTAGTCTTTGTCTTTAGTGTCTGTCAAGAGGGTCCTCAGGAGGCAAACAATTCTGAATACTAAATAACTGCCTAATCCTAAAAGTGTCACTATGGAGATCACGTGCACTGTTGCTGCTCCTGAGTCTAATAGGCTTGTGCATTGCAATAACTCCCACATAATAGAAAAAATTAGGAAGAGGTTATTCTTATCACCTTCACCCAAATCCCTATCTTTAAGCTAGTGTATGACTCATGGTCTGGTGGTTCAAGTCCTTGAACAGCTTTTACAATTCAAAGAATCTTTGCCATGGGTTTAGGCAGTGCTTTTATTTTAGGGCTGTATATCAGTTGTTTACTGTGCTTAGTCAACTAGGACAGAGAAAAAGGCAGGGTGACATTTTTTTTAATCCATGAAAATAGCTACATTATAAGCATCTACGTTTTTGCTACTCTTTATAATTGATGGAGACAGAAAGCACTTCTAGATGTGAAGAATCTTTTCCAGAAATGGAGTTCTGAAAGAAGTCAGGGGAATAGGTTTTACACATGACTATTTCTCTCTATTTTCTCTAAAGCAAGCATATGCTGAGAGAAAGGCATCAGCACTTATGAAGTCAGGATTCTTCTGAAGCATTGGGTTCAGGACAGTGTATCAGGCACTGATGCGGCTGTAAGCAGGAGAATGGCATATCAGCTTAAGGGTCTAAAGAGAGGCAATTGACATGATGAATTAATTTTAACAGCAGAGCTGGAAAGCATAGAGTTAGAGGACTCAACAAAGAATAAAAGAAACCAGAGGCAGACATCTCAAGCCTGTGATTTTTTTACCAGTCATGAAGAATGCTTTATTCTTGGGTTGATAAAAAAAGAGTTCTCATCCTGTCCCAGCCACTACTTTAGTGGTTGGCAATGTCTGGTTTAGATATTGGTGCCACAGTTTCCTCAGATCAGAGCAGTGAAATTATAATGCTTTAAATAATTTTACAACTTATTGATGTGAAGAAAAGAGTTAGAAAAGTTTCTAACTTTATAGACTGCTTTTTGTTCCACATTTGTCAGTTAAATTCTGGAAGAGGCCACTCTGAACAGTACATATAAAATTATAGAAAATAACTATCTGAACTGCTAAGGAGACTAACAAGTAATAATAATATTAAAAAAACCCAAACCCAACAGTTACAGTAACTGACTAAGCCTGTTTTAAAATTATTTAGAATCCATTTTGGGGAAATAATCACTCATAGACAGCCTGCTGTTGTGGCTTTTTAATCTACTAGGTGTAAAATTGAAATCCTTGAATTACTATGGCAGAACTATTTTAGGTAATTAGGGCAAAGCCTGCGTAAAATGTGCTAGACATAAAACATCCAGGAAAAAGAATTAAACTGTGATCAAAATAGGATGTTATAAACTTTGCAGAGTACAAGATGACTTTAAGTCTTGAGCTACATTAGTTTTGAGCAGTTTTACATTATGTTTTATATGATTTTTCTCTAGTACTAATACATCATCATTTGTAGACTTCAGTTCCTACTTTTTCCACTTCCCTGCTCCTTATCCAACACTATGAACACCATCAGCATTAATCCTCTGCACTGACTGTGAAGGCACTTTTGAATCTTGATTCACTCTTCAGTTCCACCCAGAATCTAAACTTTGCTGTAGGTTACTGACAAGATTTCTAGCTGATATCTTCACTGTATACATTCAAATATTGCAAGGGTTGAATCCCATTCTTAAGCATATTTTCCTTGCACTTAGTGACTGGATTCTGTTTGTAAATTGTAGATGTCAACTGCAGATAATGAAAATTAGTTGTCTCAGTGTGCAATTATAAATCTATCTAGCTATTTATGTGAAGGGAGTTTACAGAGAAATTCAGTTCGCTGGAAAATAGACAGTTATTTTTGTTAATCTGAAGTTTTCTAGTCTCTGTTTATTAAAGCCCACCTAAATGCCTCAATTCTGATATCTAAAAATAGCTATAAAGGATCTTCTTTGGTACTCAGAAGCAGCTGTTTATTTCGTCTGTGATGAAGTGTCAGGTATTTTTTTACAGAAACCATATTGGCTGTCACCAGTCAGCCCCTTATTGCCCTTGTAAGTCTCAGCATAGTTTCCAGGAGGATCTACTCCAAGATCTTGCCAGGCACAGAGGTGAGACTGACTGGCTTTTAGTTTCCTGGCTCTTTCTTTTTTCCCCTTTCAAAAACAGGGCTTGTATTTCCCCGTCTCCCATTAATGGGAACTTCACCAGACTGCCATGACTTCTCAATAAAATGGATATTTGGCTTAGACACATGAACCAACAGTTCCCTCAGTTTTCACGGACTTGTACAACTTCAGGTTCCTTAGATAGTCTCAGTCCTGATCTTCTCCTAGAGCGGGCAGTTCTTAATTATTCCAGTCCCTGTCTTTGCTTTCTGCTACTTCGGCAGTGTGGCTGGAGCACTTGCTAGTGAAGACCAAGCTAAAAAACAAATTGAGTACCTCAGCCCTCCCTTTATCTTGGGTAATCACGTCTCCTGTGTCCTTCTGGAAGGGGCCAACATTTTCCCTAACCTTTTTTTTATCACCGATATACCTATAGAAGCTTTTCTTGTTGTCCATGGCCAGATTCAATTATATCAGGATTCCAGCTTTCCTAACCTGATCCCTGTCTGCTCTGAAAATTTCTCTGCATTCCTCCTAGACTACCTGTCCTTTTTTCCACCTTCTGTGGGCTTCCTTCTTGTGTCCAAGTTTGCCCAGGAGCTCTTGTTCACCCACTCAGGTTTCCTGGCATTTTTGCCTCACTTCCTCTTTCTTGGGATGCATCACTCCTCAGCTTGGTGGAGGTCATCCTTGAATATTAACCAGGTTTCTTGGGCCCTTATTCCCTCCATGGCATTCTACCAAACAGATCCCTCAATTGACCAAAGCCAGTTCTTCTGAAGGTCAGGTTAGGGAGCTTGCTGTGAACTCCTTTTGCCTCCCTAAGGATCTCAAACTCCATCATTTTTGGTCACTGCAGCCAAGATGCCCTTGAGATTCACATTCCCCACCAGCTCCTCCCTCTTGGTGAGAAAAAGGTCTAGCATAGCCCCTCTCATTTTTCATTCTTCTATTGCTTGAAAAAGGAAGTTATGATCAACTCATTCCAGAAACCTCCTGGATTGCTTGCGTCCTGCTGTGCTGTCCCTGCAACTGATATTGGCATAGTTAAAGACCTCTATGAGGACCAGGACTTGTGAACATGAGGCTTGTCCTACCTGTCTGTAGAGGGCCTTATCCACTCAGTCTTCCTGGTCAGGTTACCTGTAGCAGATTCCCACTGTAACATCGCCAGTCCCTGTCCTCCCTTCAATCCCACCCCCAGGTGCAGCTCTGAGCCACTCCAGCCACTCACTGACACAGAGGGTGATACCCCCTCCTCATCTCCCCTGCCTGTCCTTTCTGAATAGTCTGTATCCTTCCATTCCACTCTAGTCATAGAAGTTGTGGTATAAATCCAGCTGCTTGTGGTTTAAATCAGCACCACACAGCCATTCACTCACCCTTCACGTTTCCCCCTCCTCGAATGGGATGGGGAGGAGAATCAAAAGAATATAAATCCCATAGGTTGAGATAAAGACAGCCCAGTAACTAAAGTATACTACTATTACTACTACTACTACTACTCTACTACTACTACTACTACTACTGATATGGGAAATAACGGGGGGAAAGAATATAAAATGAAAAAAGGAAAGGAAAAACAACAATAAACACAAGTGATGCACAATACACTTGCTCACCACCTGTTGACCAATACCCAGCCTGATCGGAGCAGTGATCTGGGCCATCCAGGTAACTCCCCCCAGTTTATGCACTGAGCATTATGTGCTGTGGTATGGAATACCTCTTTGGCTAGTGTTGTGGTTTAAGTCTCTAAAGTTCAAGAAGTTTTACTCACTCACTCACTTCCCTCTTGTTCTTCCCCCAGTCCCAGGGGGATGGGGAGGAGAACGGAAAAAAAATGCAACTCGCACAGGTTGAGATAAGAACAGTTTTGTAACTAAGGTATAACACAAATCACTACTGCTACCACCAGTAATAATAGTCATGGGTTCAGCAGCAGCAGTCATTTTTCTCCTTCTTGGTAGCTGGTGCAGCACGGTGTTTTTAATTTCATGCCTGGGAACAGCGCTGATAACACCAGTGTTTTCAGTTACTGCTTGGTAATGGTTTGGCCTGACCAAGGACTTTCTGAGCCTCATGCTATGTCAGGAGAGGAGGGGGAGCTGGGAGGAAGCAGAGACAGGACACCTGATCCCAAACTGACCAAAGAGGTTATTCCATACGACAGCACGTCATGTCTGGGATGTGAAGACAGAGAGCAGAGACCCGGAAGGGTGTGGTGGTGGTGATGGACTGGGGGTGCACGGCATGATCAGGTTTTTTGGTACTTGGGGGTTCGCTGCTGGGGGGTGCACTGGCTGGGTCAGGGCTTGGTGAGCAGTTGTATTCTCTTTCCTTGTATTTCTCCTGCATTATTACTGGTGGTAGCAGTAGTGATTTGTGTTATACTTCAGTTACTAAACTGTTCTTATCTTAACCTGTGCGAGTTGCATTATTTTGATTCTCCTCCCCATTCCCCCAGGATTGTGGGAAGAAAGAGGGGGAGTGAGTGAGAAAACTGTGTGGGTGGGGGGCTTAAACGACGACAATAATACAAGAGAAATACAAGGAAAGAGAATACAACTGCTCGCCAAGCCCGACCCAGCCAGTGCACCCCTGCCCTGGGTTCAGCCGCAGCAGTCATTTTTCTCCTTGGTAGCTGGAGTAGCGCTGATAACACCAGTGTTTTCAGTTGCTGCTTGGTAATGTTTTGGGCTGACCAAGGACTTCCTGAGTCTCATGCTATGCCAGGGAGGAGGGGGGGGGGGGCGGGAGGAAGCAGAGACGGGGCGCCTGACCCAAACTGACCAAAGAGGTTATTTCATACCACAGCACGTCATGCCCAGGATGTGAAGACTAAGAGCAGAGACGCGGAAGGGTGTGGATGGTGGACTGGGGGTGCATGGCATAGCCAGGTTTTTGGTACTGGCGGTTTCGCTGCCCGGGGGTGCACTGGCTGGGTCAGGCTTGGTGAGCAGTTGTATTGTCTTTCCTTGTATTTCCCTGGCATTATTATTACTGGTGGTAGCAGTAGTGATTTGTGTTATACCTTCAGTTACTAAACTGTTCTTATCTCAACCTGTGGAAGTTGCATTTTTTTTCGTTTCTCCTCCCCATCCCCCCGGGACTGGGAGAAGAAAGAGAGGTGAGTGAGTGAGTGAGTGAGTGAGTGAGAAAACTGCGTGGGGGGGTTAGAGGCTTAAACCACGACAACCCCCCAGCAGCGAACACCCCAATACAAAAAACCGGACCATGCCATGCACCCCCAGTCCACCACCACACCCTTCTGGGTCTCTGCCCTCCATTTTCACATCCTGGACATGACATGCTGTGGTATGGAATAACCTCTTTGGTCAGTTTGGGTCAGGTGTCCTGTCTCTGCTTCCTCCCGGCTCCCCCTCCTCCCTGGCATAGCATGAGACTCAGAAAGTCCTTGGTCAGACCAAAACATTAGCAAGCAGTAACTGAAAACACTGGTGTTATCAGCGCTACTCCAGCTACCAAGGGAGAAAAATGACTGCTGCTGCTGAACCCAGGACAGTTAGTCTGGGTCAGCTGTCCTGTCTCTGCTTCCTTCTGGCTTCTTGTGTCCGTCTTCGCTGGCAGAGCATGAGACTGAGAAGTCCTTGATCATGGTAACTGCTACTGAGCAGCAACTAAGCCATGGGTGTGTTATCAGCATTGTGCTCAGACTAAAGTGAAACACATCACTGCACCAGCTACTGGGAAGAAAATGAACTGCTACAGCTGAACCCAAGACAGAAGCCATCCCAACAGTTTAGTACCAGATGTGAAGAAAGCTGTGAGAGCTGATCTCAGGTTACAGGTAGCTAACACCTCATTTTGGCTCCCTGCTCTCTCGGTCAAGGCATCTAGATGTCTGATTGAAGTAGACTGAATCTCCACTCATGTGGGCAGCAGATTTTAAGCACTGGCTTTCTACGCAGTGAATAAAGCAAAATGATTCCCTTACTGGAATAAATGATATCATATGTTCCAGGATATCTAGCCAACTTCAATGACTGAATCATTAAACAGGTGTGTTGGGCTGAGATCAATGGCATCCTGGAATACATATTTTTTTTCTGTTGCTTATGAAAGGAGGCAAGATGAGTAATGCAAATGCAGATACTTTAAGACAAATGTCTAAAGTTAGCTGATGTGAGGTCTTCTTTGGGTTCCCATTTTTTTCCTTCTGCTCTTCATAGAGATTTGTATTATGTATTCACTAGCTTCTGACACTGTTCCTGCTTATTTTCTTTGATAAAGCCCCAAATCAGATATTTTTCTTTCAAGTCATTTTTATGGATTTTTTTTACATGATTTTGCTTTCTAATCACACTCCTAATTTATTTTGTAAATTTTCAAGTTATTCAGTGATATTTTACAACGCAAACCCAGAAACTTTCTAATTAAAACGTCTTTGCATGAAAGAGTTTAATCTGTTAAAGAGTGGGTATACTTGCTGCTGTCTCTTTGATCAGTCTTACAATATGTGCTGCTCATTTGGAATCGATAAGTATTTTTTGTGTCTTGTAAAGAACTATTACATTCATTTGAAAAGTTTTGGGATTTGTATTACACCAAATTATTTATCAGAGATCTAAAAGCTTGATGAAAATTATTTAAATCACATAATTTATATACACTTGATTGCCTTATACAACACTTTTTGAATTATGGAAAAGGGAGGAGACTATTTCATACAATCCAGTTCCACCAGGGAATGATTTTTCATGGGTTAGAGGACAGGAAAGAAGGCAGATGCTGATATTGTGAGAAGATTCACTCTGGATTCCATTCTGAAAGACTACATACCTTTTTTATGTATGTTGTGGGTGACCCTGACAGGATGCCAGCTGCCCAGCCAGCTGTAATATCACTCCCCCTCCTCAGCTGGACAGGGCAGAAAAATATGACAGAAGGCTCATGAGGTTAGACAAGGACACGGAGAGATTACTCAACAATTTCTGCCATGGGCAAAACAGACTCAGCGTAAAATTAATTTATTACCCCTCAAATGAGAGTAGAATAATGAGAAGTAAAGCCAAATCTTAAAAACACCTTCTCTCCACCCCTCCCTTTTTCATGGGTTTAAGTTCATTCCCAGTTTCCTTGCCTCTTTCCTGAGTGGCACAGGGGGATGAGGGATGGAGAATTGGGGTTGTGGTCAACTCATTGCATCTTTGCTGTTCCTTACTGTTCTGTCTCTTCCCCTGCTCCAGTGTGGGGTTCCTCCCACAGGAGAAAGTCCTCCATGAACTTCTTCAATTTGGGTCCTTCTCACACGCTCCAGTTTTTCATAAACTGCTCCAGCGTGAGTCACTTCCTCAGGTGCAGCCCTTCAGGAACAGGCTGTTACAGTGTGATCCCCACAGGGCCACAAGCACTTCCAGCAAACCTGCTCCAGCATGGGCTCCTCTGTCTTGATGGGACCACAGATTGGCCTAAACAAGAATGACACAGAGCAACATGACCCTTGCATACCAGGCACTGTTCTGTTCTGTTCAATCTCTGGCAGAAGTTCATAATAGAAGGTCCTAAAATTGTTCCTGGAGCAGAATGATACATGTCCATTTATAATCAGATAGTAGGAAAACAAAGGAAGTGAAAACAGTCTTAACTTTCTGTGTTCTTCCTCTCTTTTGAGATGGTCATAGAGAATTAGAATAGTCAACAGTTATCTTAGGACGGTAAGATAACTTCTATCTGAAGTTAGTAGAAGGAAACTTGAGCTCAAAGAAGAAAAAATCAGTGCCAGCATAGCTAAGTAAAAATTCCTGCTCTTTTTTCTCTCGGTTTCCTCCAGTGAGAAGATATTCTGCTGTTCTTGAATAACATTGTATGTAGCCTGTTTCACCCCTAATTGTATGGCAGGACCTGTGAAACAAATACCCTGTTTCCTTGCAAACTGTTGCGCTGTATCCAGACAGACTACTGAACCTCCACACAACCCGCCGCAAGGGATTAGAAAGGTAGAGTTGAGGAAAACATGGACTCTTTCAGCGTCCACTAGCAGCCAGGCAGGAATCTTGACATGCAAAAAAGTTCTAAGGATCACACCAGAACACACGGAGATGTCATATTAATCTTACCAGCTTTAGAGGGCAGTTCCTTTTTAGAGTAATGATAATATGAAGATATGCTGAGGGTTTTTGCGATTGAAGGTTCTGAAAGCTAATGAAACTGACGCATGACACAGTCATCTAAAACAAGAAATCAAATACCTTTAATTTATATATGAAAAATCTTTTCACTGTGCTCCAAAGTTAGGACCTATCATCTAGATTATCGAGATGCACCAAACACATTCCATCACAATAGTATAGAGCTGGCCAAACACACATGGAAGTAGCACAGTATTAATCCTTCACATTTGCAGTTTTCACTTGTCAAGTTACATGAAACTGTACATATTTTTCAGCTTAAAAAAAAAAAAAAGCGCTAATTACACTTTCTGACTGCCTTTTATGAAATTTATGATGCCCTGGAGATCCTTCTATCCATAAATGAAGACAACAAACAGAATATTTGTAGCTGTGACTGATCCCCAAAATATGCCACGTTATAAAAGATAAAATATTTTTCTATTTCTAAACATGAATATGTTAAACACTGTGACAAAATAATCAAGGGCAGACATGTATGAAGCAGGTGTACTTTCCATACTATATTGTCATGGGTTCAGCAGTAGCAGTCATTTTTCTCCTTCTTGGTAGCTGGTGCAGCACTGTGTTTTTGATTTCATGCCTGGGAACAGCAGCTGATAACACCAGTGTTTTCAGTTACTGCTTGGTAATGGTTTGGCCTGACCAAGGACTTTCTGAGCCTCAGTGCTATGCCAGAGAGGAGGGGGAGCTGGGAGGAAGCAGAGACAGGACACCTGACCCAAACTGACCAAAGAGATTATTCCATACCACAGCATGTCATGTCCAGGATGTGAAGACAGAGAGCAGAGACCAGGAAGGGTGTGGTGGTGCAGTTGGCGGGTTCGCTGCTGGGGGGTGCACTGGCTGGGTCAGGCTTGGTGAGCAGTTGTATTGTCTTTCCTTGTATTTGTCTTGTATTATTACTGGTGGTAGCAGTAGTGATTTGTGTTATACCTTAGTTACTAAACTGTTCTTATCTCAACCTGTGCGAGTTGCATTCTTTTGATTCTCCTCCCCATTCCCTGGGGACTGGGGGAAGAAAGAGGGGGAGTGAGTGAGTGAGTGAGTGAGTGAGTGAGTGAGTAAAACTTTGTGAGTTTTAGAGGCTTAAACCACGACATATATGTATGACTTCAATGAAATATGGCATTAGAACATAACAATTTACAATGAATTGCACCCTAAATGAGGTTAGGTTGTAGGGACTTTCATAGTGTACAATAGTCACCCTAAGTAAGGCAATAGGGACGGGATTTATCTCAGAGAAAGTCAGGCAACTTATTTTGGGTCATAATTAAGTTGGAAACCTAATTCCTTCAGAACATAACTGACTTTACTGTGAATGTGGTGAGGCACTGGAACAGGTTTTCCAAAGAAGTGATAAATGCTCCATCCCTGGCAGTGTTCAAGGCAGGCTGGAACTAGACGATCTTAAGGTCCTTTCCAATCCTAACTGTACTATGATTCTATGATTCCATGACTTTGAGATAAATCACAGGGGTTGTATTCTAGTCTCCTAACACCACTGGTCAAATGGGATAACCACAGGAGTAAATAAATACTGTAATTTACTCTCACTCAGTTTTGAAAGTGCAGTCCTCCAAAGCATCTCAGTATATATTTATTATCAAGCCCTTAATTCACCCTTCTTTAAGCCTTTAGGATATTACCAGTGATTATAGTCTTCTTTCGTTGTGATAAAGGGCAAAAATCCCCAGAGAAATGTCATATTACGTATGAGTTCCTTTCAAACACCTAATCTCTGAATTAATGCTCACCCAGATTCAAGTGTCACTTACTGAGTCAACAACACCAGTTCTTGTCAATATGCTAGCTTTTTTTATTGAGTTTTCCAAGAACATTCTAGTACTGAGCAGTTTTGATGTTAGCTAACCTACATAACAGAAATGAAACGAGACAGAAGTGTTGAAGCTGTGAGTGTTTAAAGCTGATCACTGCTTCTTTGAAACCCTAACCAAAGTCTGAATTCCCATTTAGATGCTTCATTACAAAAATATGTCCTGAACCAAACAGGACACTGAATTAAAATCTGCACTGTTTAGGAGTCTAATGTTAATCCACAAAAAAAAATGTCATAATTAAAAAAAAAAAAAAAAAACCAAAACCAAACAAACAAAACAAAACAAAACAAAAAACACACACACAAAAAAAAAAAAAAACCTGCTATTTATTTCAAGGCCATTTCTGGACCAGATCTAAGAAGCATTAACTTCCTCCTCTTACAAACAAGCAGTGGTTCTTCATGCAGCAGTTAGTTCCTGAGCTTCAGTGAAAGCTCTGAATTAGTAAAATGTTATCCTGTATACACTGCTGGATCATGGCCAGCCTGTTATCCACCATGGCCCACAGGTCCAGATATAAACGATATGACAATATTACACAAGAAAATAATCTTGTTTCAAGTTTTGGGTAGGCACTGATTTTTAAAGAGAATTCTTATCTGCATTAAGTATGTGCAAAGTTCTTAATTTTCATTTCAGTTGGAAACTAGCAAATTCTGCCAAGGAGCAGGATGTCTTGTCTTTCAGCCTGTGAGCATTTTCAATCCTAGAAAACTCATCAAATTCGCATATTTGAATATCACCAAGAGTGTAACGGGTCTCCTTTCTGCCAGACATATCTGAACCTTTTGTTTTGACTAGTCAGTAGGAATAAATAAGGAAATTTGGGCACAGAAGTCTCATCTACTGAAAATAACCATGAAGTAAATGTCTACTTAGGTACCTCTAAGCATCTGTCACAGGTGAGGACAGAGTAAGTGGCAACCCACCCTGGGTATAGATCCTGAGGTTTATTTAAGAACGAAGCAGATTAGAGCTTTTACTCCACTTCTACTTACTCACACATCCACTCACTCCTCTCTAGTGTTATGTTCAATAGGTCTTGACATCAGTTTGCTGCAGGGAGGTCACTGCTGATCCAGGAAAGTTGGGCAGAAAGTCACGTTCATTCTTGCCATGCTGCTGCTCAGTCACCAGCCTTGCGTATTACTGCCCAGCATCCCTGGCCATCCCCCAGCATCTGTCTTCACACAGCTCTCTGATCTCATCTTCCCCAACTTCCTAGATCTTTCTTTCAGCCAAGATCTTCACCCTCTGTCAGAGACCACTTCTTCCTAAATCTAAATAGTCAGTGTGTAGAAGCACAATATGTGATCAACCTGGTAATTCTATCTCATTTCATTGTCAGCTGGAGGACTCAGGACATGCCACTTCTGTTCAGTCCAAGGTCTAGTAAAATTTTCAGACACACATACACCCAATTATCTGACATATTAGCATTCACATTTTAAGCTGTTTTTTCACATGTGACAGGACCTTACAGGAAATATTAGGCGTTTCACAGTTTCAGATTATAATATGCTATGAGCACTCATGAAAGAAATGTAGTATTCTGAGGTGATTCCTCTATCTTCAGAATGGTTTTATTCTTATATATTTTTGCTTTGTCTCTGCAATGTTGCCTCTGGCAGAATAGATATTATTTTCTAAAAACTGTATTTCACAATGCAAGTACTTTCTGAGTCTTCATATTGTTTACCATCACTTTTTGCCTATGCCAGATGATGCTGCTATAGGCTTGTAACGAGACAATTTATCAAAGTGAAAGCCATTAACTCATTTCAATATTTAATCACCAAATAAAAACTGACCAAGCAAAGCAGCAGTTAAAAAAAATAGTAAAAAATTAAGTTACTTAGTTTCAATAAAATGGTTATGTCTGTAAGCCAAGGCTGAGGCTGTAACTTGTATTGAAGTGCGTAACGTTTTCATAAGAGCCCTGCAGGACACTATTCTAACAATAACCATGAAGAATTCCAGATACCAAGACCTATAACTAAACCTGCATTTTAAAGTTCAGGGGTTATACAGGAACGGTTTTGTGATAAAACAAATGTCAGCTTAAGACCCATTTATAAATTTAAATGCCATCATGACAAATTTACAAGATACTACAAAATACTACATGACAGAGCAGTTGAATTTTACAAAAATTTATGTTACTAAGGCTAGAGTGCTCTGAATTCTAGACAAAAAAAAAGAAAACAAAAAACAGTATCATTTTGTCTCTTCATTTCTAGTTCTTTTATTTTGTCACATTCTAAGACCCCAAATGTTCTGGATGCCAAGACACAAGTCATTATATGATTGATTGCTCTAAGGGTGAAAAATTCTGCCTGCAGAAAACACAGGTAATCCATGAAAGCAATACTGAAAGCAAGGGTCAGAGAAGGCTGATGGATGGTTAATTTATTTGGTGAGGCTCAGTGCAGGACAAATAGACTTGTGTGTATTTGGTGATTATAATTTCTCTGAAGCAGACAGGCGTCTCTCTGCTTGGGTTTTATCCTCTTAAGGAAACCTAATGGAGAATTTGTACTGTCCAGCTTAGATTAAGATTTTCTTTCTGTATCCTATGACCATGTATTAGAAATGAGTAGGATGATTTTAGTTGCAAGGTCACTTGAAACATTCAGCCAACACTAGGAAAGTTCAGGGAAACAGTTTTGCTTCTATGTTCTCTACATTGCACAGCTACAGAATTCAGTATTCCTACTTCATTAGTTACATTTATAGACAAGGACACAATAAATAATTCTTCTTAAATCTGCCACATCCTTTCTCATTGCAAAAGAATCACAAATGATCAATCAATTTAGCTGATATGTACACTAACAGCTGTGTTTGAATTCTTACTCCCTCCTTCTGAATTTTTGAAAACTTCCAGGCTGGCCCTTCAAAAAACAAAAGTTATTTTTAGTCACAACTATATCATTTATTCCTTTTATACTGATGTTTAGTGTTGATAATGCAGAGGGGTCTGGTAACCTTCAAGGGGTGGAGGAAAGCACATATCTGGCACTAGCAGTGTCTCTTCTCACAGAAAACTATTAAAATTGTGCTTTTGTATCATTTCTCTAAAATTCAAATTGCACTCTTCAACAGGTAGTTTAACTGGCATAATTTTCAACTGAAATGAATTACCACTCAAAACCAAATTGATTTTCACTTTGTAAACATATGTCACAAATATTTCACACTTTCAAGTGATGGGCATTTTTGGCAGATTATTTTAATGACTATTGATTATTAATAACATAAGCCTGATAAAATTAGTTTAGAAATGTTTAATGCAGAGCAATCAGAACTGCTAGTGTTATATTTTTTATACATCTTTTATTTTTCTAGCGTTACATTTTTCTCTAGTAGTGTATAACTTATATTGACTCCTGGGTATATATATATGCTGGTGGCATGAATGTTTACACCCCCTCTGCAAAACCCTCTTTTCTCCTCAAAGAAGTTTATTAGCCAACTGAAAAATTAAAGTCTACACTGTCAGCTGATAATGAGACAGAAACAGACTTTTGTGTTTGTCATGGTTTAAACCCAGCTCGCAATACAGCCAAACAGTTGCTCGCCCACTTCTCCGCTTCCTCCCCCTTTGCTCCCAGAGGGATGGGAAGGTGAATCAAAAGAATTCAACTCCCATGGGTTGAGATAAGAACAGTCCAGTAACTAAGGTATAACACAAAACCACTACTGCTGCCACCAATAATAATAATGGCAAGGGAAAGAACAAGGGAAGAGAATATAACAGCTCACCATCTGCTGATCAATAAACAGCCTGACCTGAGCAGTGATTTAACCCTTCCGGGTAACTGCCCCAATTTATATAGTGGTCATGACGTGCTGTGGTATGTAATACCTCTTTGGTCAGTTTGGGTCAGGGGTCCTGTCTCTGCTTCCTCCTAGCTCCCCCTCCTCCCTGGCAGAGCATGAGACTCAGAAAGTCCTTGGTCAGAATAAACATTACTGAGCAGCAACTAAAAACATTGGTGTTATCAGTGCTGTTCCCAGGCTGAAAGTCAAAAACACAGCACTGTACCATCTACTAAGAAGGAGAAAAATGCTACTGCTCAATCCAGGACAGTTTTGAAGAAACATCTTTGCGCTGGATTGTTCATTTGCTCTATTACATATATGCCTCACTCCTGTCTTGTTTGTGCTATCTAGAGGTATATTTTACATTTCAATTTTCAAGATTTATTTGTTAACAAAATATTTTAAAATCAATATTGCCTTGAGTGTTTCTACCTCTCTTCGATTCTTGGTGGTTTTGCTATTGCATTTTAAGAATTAGAAGGTGCAATATATTGGATGACACTGTCAGCCCTGTCAAATACATTCAGCTTTGAAGGGCATCTGTAACACTGCAGATTGAAATAGATTGAAGCTCAATATTTTAGAATATAAGTGGATGGATTGGATCAAATAAAATAAGAGGTTCACATCTGAGACGAACAAAACCTGTAAAAAGATTTTGTTTAACTGGGTCTTAATTTCATCCAATTCAGTTTTTTAATGCTTCCTTTTTAGTCTGTTTGTGGGAGAGGCATTTCTATACTTCACTTTCTGATGAACGGATATTGCATGGATAGATACATCAAAAAAAAAAAAAAAAAAAAAAAAAAAAAAAACAAAAAAAACCCAACCAAACAACCTCCCAGAAAAAAGCCACAAACAAACCACAAGCACAGGCTTTATTAACCTAATTTCTGTGCACTAGCGGACAAAGAAAAACAGCAGCAGAAAACATTCTGCAGGGCTATACTGACAACAGTGGACAAAAAGCAGAATCACAAAATATCCCATACAAAAGCTGTGGCAAGTGCAGAAATGTATTCGTATGGGAAAAAAAAAAAAAAAAAAGAAAGAAAGATTTCACAGCTTCACCCAGCAAAGTGAGGATCAGTGTTTAAACCATGTTTAAATTCTAAATTAAAACTTATATTAATGCTTAGTAAAATCTGATCTTTAAAGCTTTGCTTCTTCTAAGTTCAAGTTCTTAAATGACACAAATTGTTTCATATGAGAATTCTGAGAAAATAACTGCAATTAATAGTGGATCCTATTCACATGTAAAAGTGTTTTAACCTCCAAAAAAGTGAACTAGAATAGTAAATCTAGAATCATAGACTCAGGTTGGAAAAGACCTTTAAGGTCATCAAGTCCAGCCATTACCCCAGGACTGCCATCTCCACCACTAAACCATGTCACCAAGGGCCTCTTGTACACATTTTTTGAATGCTTCCAGGGACTGCGATTCCACCACTTTCCTGGGCAGCCTGTTCCAATGCCTGGGCACCCTCTTGGTGTAGGAATTTTTCCTAATATTCAGTCTAAACCTCCCCTGGTACATCTTGAGGTTGTTACCTCTTGTCTTATCACTTGTTACATGGGAGAAGACACCAACCCCCACCTCACTATAACCTCTTTTCAGGTAACTGTAGAGGGTGATAAGGAGCCTTTGCTTCTCCACACTAAATAACCCCAGTTCTCTCAGCCTTTCCTCGTAAGACTTGCTCTCCAGACCCTTCACCAGCTTTGATGCTCTTCTCAGGACCCACTCCAACACCTCACTGTCTCTCCTGTAGTGAGGGGCCCAGAAATGAACACGGGATTTGAGGTGCAGCCTCACCAGTGCCAAGTACAGGGGGTGATCATTGCCATGACCCTGTGGGCCACGCTACTTCTGGTACAGGCTGCTATGCCGTTGGCCTTCTCGGTTGCCTGGGCACAAACTGGCTCATGTTCAGCTCCATCAATCAGCACCCCCAGGTCCTTTTCCACTGTGCAGCTTTCCAGCCACTCTTCCCCAAGCCTGTAGCATTGCATGGGGTTGTTGTGGCCCAAATGCAGGACCTGGCAATTTGCCTTGAACTTCATACCACTGGCCACAGCTCATTGATTCAGCCTGTCCAGATCCACCTGCAGAGTTTTCCTATCCTCCAGCAGTTCAACACTCCCAGCCAACTTGGTGTCGTCCACAAATTTATTGAGTGTGCACTCAATCCCCTCATCCTGTTCATTAACGAAGATATTAAACACAGGCCCTAACACTGAGCCCTAAGGGATATCACTAGTGACTGGCTGCAAACTAAATATGATACCTTTTACCACCACTTTTGGGGGTTAGCCATCCATCCAGTTTCCAACCCAGCAAATAATACAACTACCCAGGACATTGAGCAGCCAATTTCTCCAGAACACTGTGGAAGACAGTGTCAAATGCTTTAACTAAGTCCAAATAGATAAAGTCCACAGCCTTTCTCTCACAACCAAGTGGGTCACATCAGCCACCAGTCCTCTGCTTGCAAACAGCAAACCTTGTCAGGCATCTCCTCTAGTTGGCTCACTCACCAGCTGGGTTACAAATTTATCTTGCACATCCACCAAGAACCTCCTGGATTGTTTCTTCTCTGCTGTGTTTTACTTCCAGCAGGCATCTGGTAGGTTCAAGTCCCCCATGAGAACAAAGGGCAAGTGATCATGAAACTTGTTCCGGTTGTTTGAGGAACACTTCATCTGTAGCTTCATTCTGGCTGGGTGGTCTATAACAGACTTCTACCAGGATATCTGCTTGGTTGGCCTTCCCCCTGATCTTTACCCACATTCAGCCTTCTCAGTCACAACACTGAGTTCAAGGCAGTTGATGTACCTCCCCCTAATATGGAACACAACCCCATCACCTCTTTTTCCTTGCTTATCCCTTCTGAAGAGCCTGCAGCCATCCATTGCAGCACTCCAATCAAGTGAATCATTCCACCACATTTTGGTGATAGTGATTATGTCCTGATTTCCCTTCTGCACAGTAGCTTCCAGCTCCTACTCATTATCACAGATTCATAGAATCATAGAATAGTTCGGGTTGGAAAGGACCTTAAGATCATCTAGTTCCAACTCCCCTGCCATGGGCAGGGACATCTCCCACTAAACCATGTCACCCAAGGTTCTGTCCAACCTGACCTTGAACACCGCCAGGGATGGAGCAGTCACAACTTCCTTGGGCAACCCATTCCAGTGCCTCACTACCCTAGCAGTAAAGAATTTCTTCCTTATATCCAATCTAAACTTCCCCTGTTTAAGTTTGAACCCGTTACCCTTGTCCTTTCACTATAATCCCTAATGAAGAGTCCCTCCTCAGCATCCCTATAGGCCCCCTTGACATATTGGAAGGCTGCTATGAGGTCTCCATGCAGCCTTCTCTTCTCCAGGCTGAACAGCCCCAACTTTCTTAGCCTTGTTCACTTTCTATGTAAAATTATTTTCATACTAGAATCATAGAGCCATAGAAAGGCCTGGGTTGGAAAGGACCTTAAAAGATCATCTAGTTCCATCCCCCTGACATGGGCAGGGACACCATCCACTAGACCAGATCCCCCAAACACCCATCCAAACTCGCCCCGACCACCTCCAGGGACAGGACAGTCACGGCCTTTCCAGGCAACCTGCGCCAGCGACCACCCTCACAGTGAAGAACCTCTTCCTAATGTCTAATCTAAATCTACTCTCTTTCAAGTTAAAACCATTCTCCCTTGTCCTGTCACTACATGCCCTCTCCAGATGAAGCTCAACATGAACTGGCAGTGCGTGCTTTGATTCTGAGAAAACTCCAGGAACAAACTTGCCAACAAATTTTTCAAGTTGACAAGCAAGGTATTCTTTATTACGGGCGCCGGGAGACAAGGGGGATAGCTCCTCCTAGTGTGTGTCCACCTATTGCTACACAAGCAGTCCTTATATAGCTACAGAGCATACATACATATTCATGAGGCTACATATGGATTATATCATTTTCCAGAAATTTCCCCGCAGGCGTACAAAAATGTGGTGGTGGTCTCTGAGGGTCGTTTACTTCTTCCAACAGTCTTCATCACTGCTGGCAGCCTTTGAAGCACACCCAGTAGATGCTTATACCAGTTTAATCGGTTCGTTAACACCACAGACATAACAATCATCCCATCCTCCTGCATATCAGTTAGTTTAACTGCAGCCTGTCTTGGGCCCCTTCCTGTCCAGGTACTCCCTATCTTTACGTCCTGTTCTTCTAGCCTGTTTTTCTTACACTCATTTTGTACTAAGGTCATAAATGCCTTAACTATGTCAACTACAGCAGTTTATCTTATACAAGGATTCTCAGCATGTTCTCTAGCTGTACTCTATATTTTTTTCTCTGTATATCATGCATCTCAGTAATTTTCATTACTACTGTTACAAAGCCATCAAACTTAACATCACTTAAAATTGATTCTAAAGGTTTATATATTTCATTTTGTAATTTTTACCCCCCTTGTCTCAGCTTGCATCCCAGAAAGCCAACCATATGCTGCATCTAAAGAAGCATGACCAGCAGATCGAGGGGAGGATTCTCCCCCTCTACTCCGCTCTTGTGAAACCCCCACCTGGAGTACTGCATCCATCTCTGTGGTCCCCAATACAAGAGGGATGTGGACCTGTTCAAATAAGTCCAGAGGAGGGCCATGAAGATGATCAGAGGGCTGGAGCATCTGTACCAAGACATGATGTGAACTCACAATTTCATAAGTTTTCAATGAGTTGGCAATGCCAGTGCTCTACAAAGACCAAAACACAAAAGCTCTATATGAAAGAAATAGTTTTGCAAAAAGCTTCTTAAAATTAACCATGAGGGGAAAAAGTAACACATTTTTGCCATGGATTACTGATAGATTTTTCATTATTTATATTTATATAAATTTGTTATTTTTAATTGTTCGATGGGCATTAAATGTGAACAACTGCAGCCTGCAGATTTTTTGCCGTAGCTCCTCATAATTTGCTGTATGTGATTAGTCACCACATCATACAATATTGTTTCTGCTCTTGGTACAGCTGACTGTAAAGAGAACAGTAGAGAACAGCAAACAGCTAATAAAAAGTACATATGTCCATGTATTAATTTCTTTTTTATATGTTTTTACAGAAAACACTGGTATTCTGAAGCATCCTTACAAGCAAAAGCTTGTTTCTGTAAATATTTAGTTTGCAAATAAAAGCATCTTGAAAACAGTTAAAGCAAACACCCATCTGGAATTTAAACAAATACTTGTAAACATTGTTTTAATACATTTCTTCCTATTTGTTTGCATACATCTTAGCCTCTTATACTTTTTAAAATGCAGAGAAAAAAAAAAAAAAAACAACCAACCAAACAAAGATATGTACCATGGAGCTTTTTAACTTTTTTTTTTTTTTCCCTATTTAGTATATGTAATAGAGCTAATGTTTTCTACAGGGGAGCCTTGACCTTTTTTTTTTTTTTTCTCACTCATTATCCTCCTGCTTTAAAACCTGCAGCAAATACATCGTATCTCTCTGTGAATGTTATTATATTCCCTGATTGTTGTCTTATGTAATATTGCAATACGTAACCAACCATCCATTTTTTTTTGTAAAAATCACAAAAAAGACTGTCATATATGCTGTAAGAAAGCAATTTCCTGAATTCATTGACCTTTCAATTGATATAACAGAGTATAATCACTAGGCATTCAAAATAGCAATGTAACTCAACATAGACAGGTAACAGTGAAATCTCAAGGGTTTGTTGCCTGAACATGACCACAACACTGTAGATAAAAGGGTAAATGTGCTTCGTGTTTAGGGATGACCTTTAAGCCCCACAGCTGCCTATCGTACATCTTGTTAATCAGCCTTATTTTATCTTTTTTTTAATGGGTGAAATTTGGGTTTCAGTCAGGTCCATCACCTCTGCAGCGCAGGTCTTTGTGCTTTATTTTATCTTAATCTAGGCTCACAGTCATCTGCCTGATAAAAATGTTCAGGCTACGAAAAATACAATTTCCTTAAAAAAAAAGTTTTAAATGAAATGTTAAAAGAGGGAGAGTTTAATTATGTTTATTCTTTTGACTTTGATTAATAGTAGGATTCATCCAATGGAATTTTAACTTCCTTAACGTTAAACATCTAACCTACCTGTTTACAGACAAAATAGCCAACAGAGAACTGTCACTCCTAACTTATTCCAGATATTTTAGTACCTAACCAAAGATGAGGCAAAAGAATGTCTCTCCCTTTCTGTACAGAGCATAGACAGCATCAGGTTCACTCTCTCTCGATAACTTGACAAGCAAGGAGAACTCCAGAACAAGCCTTTAGAATGGGTCACTTCTGAGTGAAGAATTCAAGGTTTATAAAGTTTTGGTTTTAATAGTGCCTCTTCCATTTGTACTTGAAGTCTGTGGAGATGAAAGTCCTGCTGCATGATTTCCTTTGTCTGGACTGACAAAATTCAGTTTGTGAGCCTTTTAAATCATATATACCTTTGCAAAAACACTGAATATATCCGGTAGGATCACAGTTCAGAATTAATCGTGTCCCATAAAAACAGAGGAGACTCTTTAATTAAAAACAAAATTAAACCAAAATAAAGCAACTGATTGACTTAAGCAGTCCTAAAGTCTATGAGGTTAAATTCCGAAGCCATTGACTGGAAAAGTTTTGGAAGCAGCCTAAGGAATCTTGTTTGATGAAGGACTGGCATATTTGATTCACTGGTGTCTGACACTGGTATCTGAAATGGGTTTGGGATTGCTTTCCAATCCTTAGCAGTCAAGTGTTCACACCATTGAAAACCCTTGGCACCGACAAGAGAAATGATGAGTGAATGCAAAAGGCAGTTGAGCAAACATTCTTATCCTATAAGTGAGCTCTTCTTCACAGCTATATTTTTTGCTCCAGTGAATTTCTGATGTCATTCCTGCTTTTTACAGAATGAATTTTGGTAATCTAAATGAAACCTATTTACTCACTATTACCTACTGATTAGCCCAACAAATCTCAGATGCACCAAAGTAATGCCCCACACGAGATAAAAATACATGACACTTTCTAGCCTGAACAGCATTATCAGAATGCTCTTATTTGTAAAGGAACACAAGCTAAGTGATAAAATTTGAGTTAGCTTCCCTTTTAATTGGGGAAGATCTACAGTTTTGTGTATCCAAATTACTCTTGCTAATCTGCTTTTTTTTACCTGTCTGACAAACTTTTCTAAAATAAGCAGTAATTTTCAGCATTTATAGCATTCATTATCCCCTCTGCTTATCTTGTGTAGCAGGTTTGTGCTTTTTAAAAGGACATTTTTCTTCTTCTATTGCTGTTTACTTCTCACACTGTACTTTTACAGAGAAAATGTCACATTGTGAAGTCTCCAGGTAACCTCCACACAATGCTTTTTTTACCACAACTTTATTTTACAAAAGGGCTTTTTAACAGCAAAGCCAGTTCAAAACAGTAAGAGTTTGGAAACAAAAGTTCCACAGTAAAGAAAAATCAAAGATTTCAAAAAATCAATATTAAATCAAATCAAGCCAGCCTTAACAGAGGATTTTAAAGCCAAACAGTGACTTGGCTTACCTGATAGCCATCCACAGGTATAGTAGATCAAATAAATAAAGCCAGTAGTGAATGGCAGAATCCTCCATACCTTTAACAACCTATAACAACCAGACGTTATAAACAAAAAGATACTGACTCAGCTTCTGTCACCTTTATCCACCATTATCAGCCACTTAGTCCATAGGATGTCTATCTTATTTCAGTGGAACTAAACTTAAAATAAGATGTAGTTTTATATAAGATGGCAGAAACTGGTTTTTATCATGAGTCAGATATATCACTTTAAGTAACTGTGGAGTACTGAAAGTTAATAAACTTATTCAAAATTCCAATGAAATATTAGAATGGCTAAATTGAAATTCAGTAAGCTGTTTCAAAATATGCCAGCCTTAGCTACTTCTTTTTGCACAAAACACATGCTAGATAATTCTTTAGAATACTATGTCCCATTAAACACTATTTATTCATGGGAAGAAAGGTTTCGAGCACAGTGAGCAAGACAAGTTAAAAAGTTTGATTTGAACTTGTACATTTGTTCTTATACTGTAAGTCATTTTGGCATTTATAAACTGATTCTTGCTCTCTAAATCTCAGCTAAAATGCCAAGCTAGTCATCAGCCAGCTATTTCCTTTTCATCCAAGTCTTCTGCCCAGTGCTGAACCTGACATATTAGACAGTGTGGTGACATTCTACATACATACACAGTCTTGGTTTATTGTTTTAGCTGCCAGCTAAGCATGGCTAGTTTTGCACAAAATAGCACATCTGATTTATCAATTCAATCATAAAATATAAAATAATGGTCACAGCTGAAAGACATGAAGTTTCTTTTTAAGCTACCTCCAACACTGTTGGCAGATAGCTAGCTCAAAATATTAAGTTCCATCTCTCTGATGATAGTTCATAGTTTACTATCTCTCTTGGGTAGTCTAATGTTTTAAATTATCATGATCAGGGTTTACATCACAAGAGGGAAAAGAAGAGATAAGCCCACATTTCATTAATAAAATACTACTCAAATGTTCCCAGTGAATTCATCAGCCTCCCTAAAAGCTGTCAAACAATGAAAAATATCTGGAAACCACGAGCCATACAAAAATTTAACACAGAACATGGGATTCATCTCACTTAGCTTTATCAACATGAAAGTTAGGCATCTAATTTTGAGCTAGACATTCACTGTTATGCTTGGCACTCTTCCATGCAAAGAAGAAAGGGGGCTTAGATAGCTGCTTTTTGCATACCAGAATGCATGTAAGGATAAATATTTTCATCAACTACTTATACCAATAGATTTAGTAGGTATTTATGTCTATCTCACTGCAAGGTGACACCTCCAGTCTCATCTCAAAGTGCTGCTTCAGATTCTTCTGTGTCTTACGGGCCTAATGCATACACAGGTACATTGTGGCATGAATTTTTTTCCCCCCCAGCTAGGCACTGATATCTATAAAAGAAATTATTAAGTTCATTTTCAACTCACCTATATTCATTCATCTCTATGATTACTCCTCTTCAATAATTTCATCTGGTTAGTGCCTTTAAACATCAGAAGAACATATATGTCTTTACGGAGTATCAGGCATGATGGGTCTTTCCTGTTTGGTTTTGCTGTTCATGTAATATTCTGAATCCCCACAAACCGCTGTTTGTTCTTATTGACTTTTATAGTGACTTTATGATGATTTGCTATGTGATTAGTTGTAACTTCAGGAGAACAAAAATTCTAAACTTCTCACAGAAAATACTGCTAAATACCAGTATTTTTCCCAAAGCTTCTGCTCACTGGTGGCTCTTTTCAGTTCAATTTTCCAATGCAGATCATCTTCACAACAGCTGCACTAATAGCCAATGCTCCATGCCAGGTCTTATTTTCTGATCCACAGAACACATTAAATCATTTTTACTCACTAGTTTGCCAATTAGGTTTTTCCATTGGATGACTTTTCTTCATCAATTAAAATTATTGGTGATCATCTAAAATCATTTCCCTAGTTCATTGCCACTATTTCTGTGCCACTATTAAGGCTGGCATATTATGCTTTTGACAGCTGCCTTTAATCTGCCTATTGGTCTAAAAAAGACCAATGCTGATATTTAAGTAACAATGTTGGTCTCAGTCATTCACTCAGTAACATTTTGGAATCCACTCCACATTTACCTTTTTGTTCCCTTTATTTCTTGTCCTTGTTGGGTCCTTGCTTTCCCCACATCTTGGGTCCTGTCTAGCTTCTGTCACATTAACAAGATCAATCTCTTATCCCTTCTTGATTTTCGCTGGCATGTTGTTGTGGTTTAAGCTGTAAATTTCACTTCTCCCTCTATTCCCCATCCCCACTCTGATGGGGGGGGGATGGGGAGAAGAACCGAAATAATGTAACTCCCACCGGTTGAGATAAGAACAGTACAGTAACTGAGATATAATACAAATCACTACTGCTACCGCCAATAATAATAATGACAAGGCAAATACAAGGGAAGAGGATACAACAGCTTACCACCCGACCGAGCCGAGAGAGAGAGACTTCCAGGTTCCTGCCTGCAGTATTTTACATCCTGGGCATGACATGCTGTGGCATGGAATAGCTCTTTGGTCAGTTTGTGTCAGGCTCCCTGTCCTTGCTTCCTCCTGGTCACCCCTCCTCCCCGGCAGAGCATGAGACTCAGAAAGTCCTTGGTCAGACCAAACCATTACCAAGCAGCAACTGAAAACACTGGTGCTATCAGCGCTGCTCTAACTACCAAGGAGAAAAATGACTGCTGCTGCTGAACCCAGGACACATGTTTTACTATGTAATACAGAAACAAATCTAAAACATCTTCAATATAAATCTCATCCTGCAATTTCATAACATGAAAATCAATATTACAAGCAAATCAACAGTCATTATTACAACCCAAAATTATTATTTTCCCTCATTTTTCTTTTTTATGAAGATAGTAATCAAAAAAAGATTGAGGCATAATCATAATGTTAGTTGAATAAAACTGAAATGTATGTGACCAACCATTGAGAAATCTCTATTAACAAATCACATAATATGAATACATGGAAAGTGTTGCTCCAGCCCCATTAATACTCATGTTTTTTGTTTCATTTTCTTATGGCATGGGGGGGGCTTGTTTGTTTTTCCTCCTCAGTCACTTCCAAAGTTTTTCCTATTTTAGCTTCCTTTTTTTTTTTTTTTTAAATCTTTTTTAGGATTGCTGTATTTTCTTGGTGCTTCGGAAATCTTGTTCAGTGCCTGAAATGCAAGAAAAGACAGAAGTATCTTTAGGTTATTTAGCACTGAAAAAGCAATCAAGCAATGTTGTTCATTATCCACTGCTTCTGAAATTCATGGTAAAACTATTCAAGAGTAAAAATTAAGTGAGAGATTTAAAACTAACCTGATCCAAACTGCTTTAAATTAATAAATAGTGACGATATTGACACTACAGGACGGGTGTGCTTTACAGTCTTGAATCTACTGAGTATGTGATCTGGAACCATCCCAGATGCACGCCGGAAAGACAGCAGCTTAGGCATTGTGTCTCTTCACACTAAGTTTTCCTTTGGAAGGAAACTTGGGCACACTAAGAGCCACAGTGTGTTCCAGTCTGGATGACAAGAAAAGCAGCTGCATGACAGAGGACATTTGCTCAGCAATCTAGACAGCAATTTTGAATGAAGGACAAACAACTTCATCTAAACCCACTACCAAAGTTACAGCCATCTTTCTTTTACCTTGCCTGTGCTTCCAATCTCTTTCCAAAAGAGAAGATAGTTGGCTCTGCCATTGACCAAGATATCTTTTTCTAAAATATTACTGGTTTCTAGTCACAGATAGAAATATTCGGGGGTGTGAGTGGTGATCTTTGGCTTCAGTGCAATTTATAGTTTCTTTATCCCACAGTTGAAACTGCCAATATTCCTTGCAAAGTGTGCAAGAGCTGAAGCTGATAATATTGCTTACAAAGTGTATATGAGTGAGCTGAAAGTATATTAAAACAAAAATATTATTAGTGTCGACTTTCATTTTCATTAGAAAAGCATTACTTTTAGTGTAGACTAGGAATTGCTAATAGTAGCACCAATCAATAATCCGATTCAATTTAAAATATATGTCAGAAGTCATTTATGAAAACCCTTATAATAAAAATTTTTAATGAAGTGGTTTCACTTCTCATGAAAGTGCTAAAGTTTCTCTTTCCTCCTTTCTCCCTTTTTTGTGTTTCATACTACTCAAAGGCTTTGGGAAAATAAAGTAAAATCATGAATTTTCCCCCTTTTCCAATGACTGCTTACTTCTCCACTATTCCAAGTTTTGGAAAAGTACAGCAGCAAAAGGGAAACATGCTAAACAATGTAAAAAATGAAAAAAAATTTCTACTATGATAGTGGTAGAACCAAGAATTTAGAATATTAAACTAACAAAACAATCAATCTATTTAAATCCTCTAAATAGAAACCCACTTTTATTCACGGATTGAAAAAAAAATCAATTAATTTTTAAAGCTCTGTAGTCACAAACTTCTATTACAGCCAAGAAACCAAGATACAAAACTTTCTATGTGTTTATAGGTCTAATTATAGGAGTTCATTGCCCCATTCTCAGATCTGGGGATTGATTCAGCAGTTTCAGTGAACCGTCCTCTAAGACAATGACAAAGATCTTCTCCAAGTAAGGCAGTTTTCTTTATTGGTGTCAAAGCAAGTTGGCTATATATTTTTCCAATTTTTTTTAATCAGAATTCTATCAATTTCTGGTTCAACAAGACAGAGTTCATCCTGAAACATATTTTATTTAAAAATAAGGTGTATAAACAATACACCTCCTAAAGTAATGCCACTGTCTAGGGTAGTTGAAACTTCTTTTTTTAAAAGAAACCTTGTAATCAGTTTTTATGAACCCAATAATAAATTAAAGGTTAGACTGTAGTGGCTAACATGTATGTGCTAGAATGACCTTGGGTGGATGACAGGTGCTCACCAAGCCGCAATATTACTCCCCCTCTTCAACTGGAAAGCAAGTAAAAATGCAACAAAAGGTTTGTAGGTTGAGATAACAGAGAGAGATTACTCCCCCATTACTGTCATTAACAGAACAGACTCAACTTGAGGAAATCACTTTATTGTTAATCACAAGTCAGAGTAGGGTAGTGAAAATAAACCCAAATTTTAGAACATTGTACTTTCCAACACCTCCCTTCTTCCTGGGCTTAACTTCACTCCTAATTTATCTACCTTCCTCCTTTAGTGGCACAGGGGAATGTGGAATTGGAGTTGCAATCCGTTCGTCACATGTTGTCTCTGCAGCTCCTTCCTCCTCACTCACTTCCCTGCTCCAGTATGGGGTCCCTCCCACAGCAGGCAGTCCTCACTGAACTTCTCCAACATGAGTCCTTCCCACTCACTGCAGCTCTTCATTCTTCCATGGGGTGCAGTCCTTCAGGAACAGACTTTTCTAGTGTGGGCTCCTCTCTCCATGGAGCCACAGGTCCTGCCAGGAGCTTGCTCCAGCGTGGACTTCCCATGGAATCACAGCCAGAACTACTCTGCCCTCCCCCCCTCCAAAAAAAGATCTCTTTACCATGCCAAACAAAATACAACACATTATTTCAGAGCAGAAAAATTTTCATCCATGTTTCTACATAGAAAAATAAATGCCCTTATTTTTCACTGTAGCTGAACACCAATAATGAATTATAACACTGGAAGCCTGGAGTGTGAGCTCTCAGATTGTTGCACTGGTATTGGACCTCCTCCAAAAAACTGTATAAAAGCTAAGTCATTCAACAATAGAAGGCCTAAAAAGTTACATGCCTCATCAGTAATGAAATATCAAACACTGAATTATGCACTTCCTTCCAATTTATACTGAATGCAATGCGGAATTCACAGCAGCCATCCAGGTAATGCCCAATAGATCCCTAGCAAACAATAGTATATACACAAAAAGAATTTGTCAGAACCCTCTCACAGCAACTTTTACAGCTCACCAGAACATGCATCTTTTCTATTCCTTTCAGAGATTTAAAGTTTAGTGTTTCTTCAGGTGCTTGGGTGCTGAAGTGATGCTTTTAGACTTGGGTAAATGGATCACTGTTTCTCTTAAATACAGTTCGGATATACTCTTGCATCATACTTCCATGTTATACTCTTTGTAATATCTGTACATCACTCTCTTAACATTAGTTCAGTGAACTATTTTGTGACCTTATACTCATTTTATGCTAGATTATTATTAGTTTTTCACAGATTCATAGAATCACATAAGGGGTTGTTTTGGAAGGGACCTTCAAAGATCATATATCTAGTCCCACTACCTGCAATGAGCAGGGACATCTTCAACTACACAAGGTTGCGCACAGTCCTGTCCAGGACTTTAATGTTTCAGTGTTTTTGATATCTTCGATCCTATTTCTCCCTTCAGTGCCCTCATCTTTAGGTTAAAAGTTGGTCAAAAAATGTGAAATAAAGTAATAAGGTTCTCCATTATTGCTCACATTCAATTTTTCAACACATAAATAGGATTAATCTTTCCCAGGATGATAAAAGCAGCCCAAGAGTATCAATAATTCTAAAGAAGAAATACAAGTGAGAATTGGAGCAAGAAAGGAAAATTTTCACACCATGACAAAGCTACGGAATATATCTGAGGTACTCTAAGAATAGCGAGAATTTATTAGGCTGCCTTGTCATGTTGCACTTTCCCAAAATACAAATACTATCTGTTGCTACAATTTAGGATGCCAGGTCATCTTCTTTCTTATAGAACATACACAATGATGGAAAGTCGACTGCAGGTCTGGATGCCAATAGTTTTAGTGTGAGAAGGGAAGTAATTTCATTTATAAACCTATCTGTTCTGGTAGTAACAGAGCAAGAAAAAAAAAAAAAAAAAAAGATGATAAACCAAGGCAGTTGATAGGGTGTTTAGGTCGGTGTAAAATAAACCCATGTATTTTCAAAACCAGAACATTTATTTATTTAAAAATACTAAAGGATATGTTTTCACTGCAGTAAATTAACACAAATAGAAACAGGTTGTCTATTTGTGTGTGTGACTGACCAAGCAGATGATCTGCTATCCAAAATGCAAGCTCTGGGGCCTATTCTGGGAAAAAAAAAAAAAAAAAGAGAACAAGAAAAATGTTTATATTTCATTTTCTCTATCTTGATAATACATTCATGGAGCAGATCCTCTTGGACGCCATGCTAAGGTACATGGACAATTTAGGGTTGGCTGGAGACAGTCAACGTGGCTTCACTAAGGGCAAATCATGACTACGAAATTTGGTGGCCTTCTATGTCAGGGTACACAGCCTTCATGGATAAGGGAAGAGCAACTGGTATCATCTACCTGGACTTGTGCAAGGCATTTGACACTGTCCCACATGACATCCCTCTCTCTAAAATGGAAAGGCATGGATTTTAGGATGAATCGCTTGGAAGATAAGGATTTGGCTAGGTGGACACATGTAGAGAGCTGTAGTCAATGGCTCAAGGTCCAAGTAGAGATCAGTGACAAGTGGTGTTCCTCAGGGATTGGTGTTGGGACTGCATGGTTCAACATCTTAGTCAGCAACACGGACAGTGGGATTGAGTGCACCCTCAGCAAGTTTGCAAGTGACACCAAGCTGTGTGGTGCAGTTGACACTCTGAGGGGAAGGGATGCCATCTAGGAGGACCTTGACAGACTTGAGAGGTGGGCCCATGAAAACCTCAATGAATTCAACAAGGTCAAGTGCAAGGTCCTCCACATGGATCAGGGAAATAAAAAGCACCACTACAGGCCGGACAGAGAATGGATTGACAGCAACCCTGAAAAGAAGGACTTGGGAGTGCTGGTTGGTGAGAAACTGAAATTTTTTGACTTGTAAGGCTGGCTGCTTCTGACAGCTGAATTTCCAAAAGACTGTGAATGATTCTCATGTTTTGATTAATTTAAGTGTGCACTTCTAGTAGACTGGAGTAGCCAAGGACCCACACAACCACTCACCCTCCTTTTGGACCCCACCCTGCCAAGCAGGAAAGGGAAAAAAATATGAATAGGAAGAGCGAGAGAACTCACTGGTCAAAACAGAAATTACCCATTCTCCAGTTACTTTCATGGGCAAAAATTAATTTTTCCTGGGAAATTTAACTTCATTTGAGATGTCTAATTACTAGTTCGTATCTCAGGAAACAAAGACAAACATTTAGACACATAGGGAAAACACCTTTCTTCCCTTAACTTCAGTCCAAACACTGATGTCCCATTCCTAGCCTCTGTTCTCCTTGTTAACACCACAGATTACGACCTGTCTCTGAGGTGACGGCAACAGGCAGCTCAGGAGTTTGGGGTCAGGGCACAGCAGTTTCCTTCTGCTGCTCCTTGTTCCTGACTCTTTTCTTCCCTTCCTCCTTCCCTTTTGCTCATTTTCTGCGCTCCAGCATGAGCTACACAAGTGCTGTAATCACTCTGAGGGTGAACCTGCTTTGCTATGGAGCACCACCTACTGCTCTCAGCTCTTAGTCCTCTCTCTTGATATTTTATACTCTCTCTTAAATATGTTTTCACAGAAGGGCCATAAATGCCTCCAGCTGATTCAGAGATGCCACCAACTTGACTGATGGGCTCACCTATGGCCTGTAATGGGTCTATTGTAGAGCCAGCTGGAAACAGCTGTATCCAGCACAGGGCAGCACATGACCTCTTCTCTCAGAAACTACCCTGACCCACCCAGGCTACCAAAACCTTTCCACAGGCACCAAGTACTGCTTTATGGCAAACTTGTGTTAAATTATATTCTTCACAATTAGATAAAATTCTTTTTGCTTAGGCTGTTAAAACTTCATATTGTGGAGTGATCATCATTTCTAGGGACAGAGAGAGAGTGAAAAAAAGAGAGGAGTGAATATCAGCTTCCGAGGAGGAAACTAAAGAGCTGAAATTAACATTCAATTTCGTCTATATAGGAAAATAAATCTGTTGATTACCTCAGTAATCTAATATTAAATCTTATGTTCTCTGGTCTAACGTTATTGTATCTTTTTCACAAATAAGAACACGGGCGCACAAATAAATCAACAGAAATTGCTGCGATAAATCCAGGTGTCCAAGTCCCACCCTAGAAAACAAATCCCACAGATGTCACCAAACAGTTCAGTCACATGATGTCTCTTAGCATTGAATAAAAGGAAAGGACCACTTTTTTTTGAAGCAGCTATTAAGAACAATTTTAATGCCTGCCTTACAATGAAGTGAACGATTCCCTAGACTGCACTGACTATATCAGTCAGATTTTATTTACTGGGAATTAACACCTGCATGAAAAGCTTGGATAGACACATCTAAATTCTACACTTAGTGAGACAAATCCCACCTAAGGGCTTAGAAATCATGATGAAATGTATTAAACACTTTTTAGCTTCATTCTTCTTCCCTAAAAAAATAAATTCAAATAATTGGAAGAAGTGCCTTGCTTTCCTGATAGCTTTATATTGCTGTATCTCGTATTGGTTTTTGCTGGGGTTTTGGTTGGGTTTTGTTGTGGTGGTTTTGGGGGGGGGGGGGTTGGTTTGTTTGGGTTTTTTTTTTGTCGTTTTGTTGTTTTGTTTGTTTGTTTGTTTGTTTGTTTGTTTTTCATTTTTACCAGGAGATTAGTAGCCTATGAAAACCTAAAGCAAGGGATGGTATAGCAAGGCAATTTTTGATCTTTCAGTAAAGAGCAACATATTTTTCACTGGAACCACTTATAAAAATCATTTTAGCTTGTCGTATATTTGCAAGATAGTTATAACAACAAATTAATTTGATTATTACTGCTGCTTACTCCTCTTTTTATATGCTTCGTTCCCCTTGTGGATTTCAATATATGCAAATATCAGCCTATGATTTCTCTATGCACCATAAAACTAGTATCTTGTGATAGAATGATAATTTAATTGAACTTATTTCAAAGTGGATGCTGAGTTGTCATTCTAAGCAAAGTTTCAATAAATCTTGTCTAAATCCTGTATAGTTCCTGTCATGGGTTCAGCAGTGGCGGTCATTTTTTGTCTTTCTTGGTGGCTGGTGCAGCGCTGTGTTTTTGATTTTGGGCCTGGGAGTGGCGCTGGTGACGCTGGTGTTTGTAGTTGCTGCTTGGTAATGTTTTGGTTTGACCAGGGACTTTTCTGGGCCTCAGTGCTATGCCAGGAAGGAGGGGAGAGCTGGGAGGAAGCAGAGACAGGATACCTGACCCAAACTGACCGAAGAGGTTATTCCATACCACAGCACGTCATGTCCAGGATGTGAAGTTTGGGGGCGGAGACCCGGAAGGCGGTGGGGGTGCACGGCATGGTCAGGTTTTTGGTACTGGGGGGTTCGCTGCTGGGGGTTGCACTGGCTGGGTGGGGCTTGGTGAGCAGTTGTATTCTCTTTCCTTGTATTTCTCTTGTATTTTTACTGGTGGTAGCAGTAGTGATTTGTGTTATACCTTAGTTACTAAACTGTTCTTATCTCAACCTGTGCGAGTTGCATTCGTTTAATTCTCCTCCCCATCCCCTGGGACTGGGGGAAGAAAGAGGGGACTGAGTGAGAGAGTAAAACTTCGTGAGTGATTAGCCTGGGTGAGGCTTAAACCACTGACAGTTCCTTAAGAATAACCTTTAGAAGCTCAGAAACATCTTCATCAATTTATTTTTATAGGTTTAAACATCACAAGAGAACTCTTTGTACAAATACAAGTTGTCATGCTCCAACTCAACTATTATGTTCTTTGATTCAGTGTTTCCAAGAATATGAATGTTCTACAGTCAATATGCATCTGCTACTGAGGTAGATGGCTGAAGAAAAGTTTGTATTATAAAACTAATTACTGTACCTGTTATTTGTAACCAGGCCTCTATAAACCGCTTATTTGAGAAAAAAAATAAAAAGAACACAAATTGGACTCTCATGTTGCATGCTGTCAGAAGAATGATTTCTTACTCTCCTGATATCATTTTCTAGGACTGATTGGCTGGCTTTATCATTAAAGTTTAACTGACTGACAGCACCAACTATTCATGAGTCTTGGAAAGGTCAACCAGATGTATCAGGAATACATATTTGCAATTGAACTTCTGCTTGAAAGATGAATTAAAATAATGGAACTGTAAATAAGTAGGTACAACAGAATATAAAGGAGAAAGAAACTCTGAAAGACTTCTAAGAAGTTTCTTTAGTAGGACAGGAAAATTACCTGTATCTAAGGTATCTCTACAAGGATTAATTTCCAGATTTTTCAAACTAAAGCAACTGAAATATGGTGTTTATCTTTTCATCTTTTCTGCCATAGCAGCCATGAAATTTCCCTCCTATACTACATCAACAATTACAAGATTTTTCATGTTCATTATTGCCTAAAATAGAGAAACCTGTAAGAATGAGAGATTTCATTTCCAAACAATAAGACAGAAATTCTCAGAATACATAGACTTCAAAACTGAATGGGTACCATGCTGAAGCTGAAAGTTTCTACTTTAAAGAGCAGCACTTTGCACAGCATCCAGAAAGGCTGATACAGGAGGGATAATGGCAGCTTACAGACACTCCAGAGATACATAGCCATCTCTGGACTTCCAGTGATCCTCTAGCAACTTGATCAGCATAAAATGAAATTAATATTTTTTGGGGGCTTGTTTGGGTTTGTCCCCAAAGAAATACAGTGAAGATGAGCTGGAAGCAGACAGCCTAAGAAAGAGTGAGCAATAGAAAAGAGGAAATAATAAAAAAAAAGCTAGGAAAGTGCATTAGTATCGCTATCACTTACAGTGATAAGTGATGAGTCAGCCCTGACAGGACTTGAATCTGTGATCAAAGGGGGCACATAAACCAAAATTATTAATGACATAATTGAAGCAAATACAAGTAAATATAAGTATTTCCCCAAGGAGTTTACAAAAAAAAAAAAAAAACCAGAGTGTCAAGTAATGAATTCCAAAGAACATATCCATTGGAGACAACTGGTGCATAACTTTCTAGACTTTCTAGACATATGGTAACTAAAATGAGACAAAATACCAAATTGAAAACTTGCCAAGCCTGGGCATGTTAGACAGTTATTTCATCTATTTTACAGATCATGATATTCCATAGATCACAATATAATACTAGGAGGGTGGTTTTTTTACAAAAGCATGATTTTTTTTCCCATGCATGTTCAGACTGTGATCCACAATAATTCCATTATATTATGTTGCAATATATGGCTTTTTTTTTCTCTATCAAATATCATGCCATGTTTTAGAGAAGGAATCACCAAGAATCAGATCTGCAGAGCTATGACATCTACATACCACTAAAGTCATTAATAAAATTATTAAATTCTACCAGACCCAGGAGATACCATGAAGAATTCATTGTGAGAAAATTAACCTTCAGATTAACTCACAAAATGGTTGAGGTTGGACAGCCATTCCTCACATGAGAGATGATCTATTTCATTAACTATCTGTGTGGCCCTTTGTTACATTCTCTACAGCATGTCCATGCCACTCTTGTACTCATGAGCCCAGAACTGGACACAGGTATTCCAGATATGAGCTCACCAGTGCTCAGCAGAGGGAAAGGATCATCTCCCTGAACTTCCAGGAACTACTTTGCCTAATGCTGCCAAGGACACCACTAACCTTCTTTGCTAGTACACTTCTGGTTCATGTTCAACTTCGGGTTTAGCAGTCTGTCATGGGTTCAGCATGAACCATGGGGGGGGGGGGGGGGGGGGGCGGGAGGGAGAAGTGAAATTTACAGCTTAAACCACGACAGTTCTGTTTGGCGCCCAACGTGGGGCACGAAGGGTTGAGATAAAGACAGAATAGCCACTCGTCACAATGCTGATTTATTGGCTCTCAAAGTTGTTGCTCTGGTTCTCAGAGGTTCAGCTTATGGTACTTTACTTACAGCCGGTATTTCTTACCTTAACGTTTTTCACATCTGGCTTTTGGGTTAAGGCTCTTGTTACATTGTACGTTATTGAAATGCCTTGTAATATGGGCGAGCTCCAGAAGGGAGGAGGGGAAGCCGAAGCGGCGCGGCCCCAGGAGCCGCCGCAGCCGAAACGGCCCGGGAGAACGGCCCGGGGGATCAAGAGGCCGGGAACGGGGCGGCAGAGGAGCTGAGTCCCCCCACCGAGCCGAGCCCGGCGACTGCCGAGCCGCGGGAGGAGGCGGCTACCGACCGGCCGGAGGAGATGGCAGCGGAGAAGCCAAGCCCCGAGGCCGAGCCGAGCTCCGCGGCTACCGGGGGGGGGGGCAGGCGGCGGCTGAGCCCGGCCCCGCAGCGACCAAGAGCATTCCCCAGCAGCCGCCCGCAGAGCCCCGAGAGCCCGAGGCCCCAGGAGGACGCAGGAGACCACACAGCACTTCCCAGCAAGGCAGAGGAGGAAGATCTGGACTCAGACAAAGAGCAGCTGGTGGTGAGAGAGCCGGCAAGCACAGCAGCTACACCAGCCCCAGTGACAAGTACAGCAGCCTCATTTGAGAGTTCTGAAGGGTCTGAATGGCCTTTGGGTGCCCTTGAGACCTGCCTGCTGATTGTGATGGGGATCAGCATGTTGGCATGCATTCACAGTGTGTTTTGCCCACGACCATTCTGTCTGGTCCCCAGAGTTAAGCAGTATGGGGTGTGGGCCATGTCTGGGGTTGGACTGCAATGTGGGATGACCAAGAGATTTTCCCCAAGGCTGGACATTCATGAGTGGCAGGGTGTGTGGGACAGTGTGGGCGAGTGCGAGTATCTAATCCACTGGACCCCTCCAGTGCTTTGGAAGCATCGGAGATGGAAGGCAGCTGTATGGAGTCCCCAGTGACAAGCAGCTAAAATGAAGTGGCTCAGATGGACTTAGATTGGCAACATAAGAGTGAATTATTTTGAGCATGGTGGGCCTATGACACCTTAGGCCATCAGGGCACAGATGCAGCATACAGATGGACTCATGATCGAGGGGTGGACTCATGATCGAGGGGTGAACTTAGCAATGGACACTATAGCCCAGGTTATTCACAAGTGTGAACACTGCAAACAGTCTCCCCTGCTCTGAAAGACTGTTACAGGAGATGGAGCTTGAGATCATGGACTGGATGGACTCAGCAGCTCTATAGGGATTGGTCCATGCACTGAGGGATGATCTCTCTCCCTTTCTGTGCGTGTGTGGATCCATACATATACATGTGATGGTATATTGAAAATGTGGGATCTGAGGATGACGTGAATGGTATGGAATAAGGGGTGGATTGTCATGGGTTCAGCAGCAGCAGTCATTTTTCTCCTTCTTGGCAGCTGGTGCAGCACTGTGTTTTTAATTTTGTGCCTGGGAACAGCACTGATAACACCAGTGTTTTCAGTTACTGCTTGGTGATGTTTTGTCTGGCCAAGGACTTTCTGAGCCTCATGCTCTCTCGGGGAGGGGGGGGGGGTGGGTGTGGGAGGAAGCAGAGACAGGACACCTGACCCAAACTGACCAAAGAGGTTATTCCATACCACAGCACGTCATGTCCAGGATGTGAAAACGGAGAGCAGAGACCCAGAAGGGTGTGATGGTGGCCTGGGGGTGCATGGCATGGTCAGGTTTTTGGTGCATTGGGGGTTTGCTGCTGGGGGATACACTGGCTGGGTCGGGCTTGGTGAGCAGTTGTATTCTCTTTCCTTGTATTTCTCTGGTATTATTATTGATGGTAGCAGTAGTGATTTGTGTTATACCTTAGTTACTAAACTGTTCTTATCTCAGCCTGTGCGAGTTGAATTCCTTTGATTCCCCTCCCCATCCCCCCTGGGGGAAGATAGAGGGGAGTGAATGAGTGAGTAAAACTGCGTGAGTGAGGGGCTTAAACCACGACACAGTCCTTTTCTGCCAAGATGCTTTTCAGCTGGGTAGCCCCCAGCATATATTAATGCACGGGGTATACCTCCTCATATATAGAACTTTGTACTTCTTGTTGAACTTCATGAGAGTCCCACCAGCCTGTTTCTCCAGCCTATCGAAATCCCTCTGGATAGGGGTGTGAGCCTCTGGTGTTTCCTTCACTCCTCCCAGTTTCATGTCATCAGCAAACTTGCTGAGGGTAGACTCTGCCCATCACCTAGATCATTAATGAAGATGTTAAACAAGACTAGACCTAGCACTGATTCCTGAGGTACACTGCTAGCACCAACCTTCACACTGATCACTACCCTCTGGGCCAATCCATTCAGCCAGTTTTCAATTCCTCTCGCAATATGCTCACCAGCCCATACTTCAAGAGTTTTTTTATGAAGATCTTGTGGAAGAAAATGTCAAAGGCCTTAATGCAGTCCAGGTAGACAATAACTGATACTGTCCAACATATAGGAATCAAGGGGTTCTAAGAAAAGTGGTGGTTTACCTGTGTTTGATACTAATTTATTACTTTTTGCATAGAGATACTGCATTCCACTGAATTCACAAATAAACTTTGAATTTTATTGGAAATCCTGCTTCATTTTTTATATTTAAAGCCACTGGTATGTGTAGTGCTTTTGGGTTTTTAAACACAGGTTGAAGGAAAATGAAACACACTGCTTAATTAACAAAAGTAACAGAGAAATATAATCTCAGATTGCATTTAAATGGTAAGCTAGCCATGCAGTGTACTTCATATAATTAAGCAAAAATAAGTACAAACTGTGATGGATTTCACCCTAAAATAGACACAAAAAATTGCACAACAGGAGAACGATAGGAATAGAGATCAAATATTTCAGAAAGTAACAGTTTTGCATGTCTTGTAAAATATATAAATGGTAGATCAATCTAGGAAACAGCATTTGGACAGTATGAGCTTTGGTAGGGAAACAGTTGCAGCATATACACGTGGTTCATTTACCAAAGGATTTCTGAATAACCCTGTAAATGACAACACACAGTCCACTGAAAAATTATAGCAGCTCTCCAGCTGTTTAATTTAGGATATGATAAATGTCATGCTGTTTGGATTTCTTTACAACTGGAAAAGATGAGATTTAAAATCCAGCTGGGTATCTGTCTGCTCTTTCTGTAATTTCACAGGAAGGTTATTAGAGACTATTCAGTTTGGACTACTTTAAGAAAAGTTCATTGCTGTTGGAAATAAGTATCTGTGAAGTAATGTTTCATTTCAACCAGCAAGACAAATTGCTCTTTGTCTTATATGTGAAATAATCACTAGAACAACTCTACAGAAAGGAGGTAATATGTAAGAATATGAAGTGTGCTATGTGATGTCATCCCTAGGAAGCTTAATGCATTCATACAACAGGAACCATCTGAAAGACATTTGAGAACTGTGATGTCATTCCTTGACAACTGTTTTGCAATGGCAGGACTGATAAACAAATGGAGACTATAACAAGATAAAGTCATGACTTATAGTAAACAAAAGCATTTTTGCATTCTTGGGAATAGCAAACTGATTTTTTTTTTCATAATTTTATAGCAATATGCAGTAATCATGATTATAGTTTACAAAAGCCTACAACATACAGTCTATCCATATCTCTAGTCAGTTAACACCAAGAAGGCTGTAGACAATCTGAAAGCAGGATATCTTTGAAGAAATTATATATGGAAGAGAATCTGGATACACCATCTGTTAGAATGAAGGGAAATTGCACATCCTAGGTATCTGTTTCTAAACCAGAATGATATGAAGTTTTTCACATCTAGAAGTAAAACCATTTTGAAGGGGCTGAAGAATTCTCTTCCTACATTTATTAAAAGCTTTGTTTAGAAGTGTCAAGGCCTATTTTCACACAATGAATGCACTTTAACCCATCAAGAGCCAGCACCTTGAATAATATTTACAATCACCATCTAAACCAGAGTTAATGTTTAGTATCTTTTCATTACCAACTAACAGATTCCAGATGCTTTCGCCCTCCACAGAGTTAGATAAGGCTATTTATGGGTATTGTGATAAAAACTGGGTGATATTTTATGCTATTTTTAGGTCTATTTCAAAACAGGTGAAATTCTTTACAAGCTAATAGAAAGACACTTTCACAGGAATATATCTCTGTTTGAAATGATTGATTCCTAGCACTAAACAAATAACACAGAGTAATACAAAATAATAGTGATCTATTATTTGTCTCCATTCTTTATATTTTTGTGATCTTTGTATAGGGATTACAAGATAATTAAACTCTAATTCTTTGATCCTTGATCCTGACTGCAACAGAGCCCAAGAACTTAAGAAAGTTTCTACCAGAACTAACAATTATGACATTAAAAAAGTGTAAGATTTCAGGAAAATTCTTATCTGCTCAATTAGAGCAGGTCATACTGTCTTGCTACAGGTGCGGGAAGAAGCATTACAGAACAGATCTGTTGCACAAGCTCCGAAATCAGGTGGCTTCATTGCTTAAACATGACCAAGAAATAATAAAAACTGACTGCTAAGTGCAACAGCAATCACAGGTGCACATCTGAGTCGTACTCAAATCTCAGTTATACCTATGTAAATTAAAAATAACTTCATTGAGGTCATCCCATGTAAAACCAATGTAAGGTTAGAATTAGGCCAGTCATTTAAAAAAAAAAAAAAAAAAAGAGCAAAACTTATCTAGCAAGAGTATATCTTGCTGTCATGGCCCAGCCGTAAATCTACCCCCTTCCTCCCCCCGCTCCCGGAGGGATGGGGAGGAGAATTGAAAGAATGCAACTCCCATGGGTTGAGGGAAGAACAGTCCAGTAACTAAGGTATAACACAAACCACTACTGCTACCACCAATAATAATAATGACCAGGGAAATACAAGGGAAGAGAATACAACTGCTCACCACCCATCAACCGTTACCCAGCCCAACCGAGCAGGTGACCTAGCCTTTCCGGGTAACTACCCCCAGTTTTTACAGTGGGCATGATGTGCTGTGGTATGGAATACTTCTTTGGTCAGTTTGGGTCAGGTGTCCTGTCTCTGCTTCCTCCTGGCTTCCCCTCCTCCCTGGCAGAGCATGAGATTCAGAAAGTCCTTGGTCAGAGTAAACATTCTAAGCAGCAGCTAAAAACATTGGTGTTATCAGTGCTGTTCCCAGGCCGAAAGTGAAAAACACAGCACTGCGCCAGGTACTAAGGAGGAGAAAAATGACTGCTACTGCTGAACCCAGGACCTCTTGCATAGGCTCATTTCTTCTTTTTTTGACTTGTTTCCTAAGTATTAAAGATATGTTTGTGTAACATATATTAAACGCTAAATCTTTTTTTTGAAGCTCTCCAGTCCTACACCAGCTCCACCACAACATATGCTTGGCTGCTCCTTTAAAACAGATATGAGTATTTCATAGCACAAAATTAGATGCATGGTAATTTAAGCTCAAGATGAGACTTGCAATGAAAAGACATTTTAGAGGTCAATATAGACAAATACCTGAGCCAGCAATAAAAAGAAATAGTATTTCATTTCACCTGAGAAAGTATATTTATATTATACCTATGCTTCCACTCCTAACTTAAACACTATTTATGAAACAAAAAAAAACCCTGCTCTTAATGAGCAGCATGTGTTGGCAAATCTGCACCACTTCCCCTACCAATATAGCCATTACAGTCATACCAGCTTCCAAAACATGTGGGAGAAATGATGCAGTAGTCTATATTTCAAAATATACTTGCTCTATACAAAACAGTTATTTTGTATAATTATAATGATTTATACTGACGAAGCTTTCTGGTAATTGGAGACTCTTCTTCTAATAAAAGCATTTCACAACTTCAGACAGAGCATCAGCTATCCTTGTAGCCATCATCCCCAATTTTCTGGGGGTCTTTTCAAATGATATGTGCTGCCTTAGTCTTTCAACACGTGCACACAGACAATATTCAAATGCAAAACAATTTTATCTCACCTCATTCACTCATTTCCTTAGCCTGTATCAGTCAAACAATCAATTGGTCTATTACTGAAGTGTGCATACAGTAACAGTTGCAGTACAGTAGAAACTGAATTGTAGTAAGGTACCTTACAAAGGCTACAACTCATCCCTCAGGCTGGGGATTAAAAGCATAGGGATTCTTCCTATATGTAACACTTCATAAATGATCCAGAACATTGTTTAGGATTTTAGAAACAGAGAAAGAGTCATATCTTTTAAAAGCATATAGTTAGTATGCTATTAGTATACAGCTAGTATAGCCAGTTCCAGGAAGACAAATTCTATTTTTCTAACATCAACTAAAGCTTAGCCATGTGGCTTTCATTCAGGCTTCACCAACTGATTGTTATCTTTTCTGGAGTTAAAGTGCTTGCTATAATTAATGCTGCCCCCAGGTAGTTGTAACTTTTACAACTAGCATTTACTCAGCATGTCATCATAGGTCTCACTGGCCACGACAGCAGCATGGGATCACATTAATACAGATTAAATGGTCTTGAAAAAGTTCTTCAGTATTAAATTTCTCTCTCCAGCTATTTTCTCTTGCAAATTTTGTAGAATTAGGAAAAAAAGAAAAACACCAAATGCAAATAATGTTTGTCATCTTCCAATAATTTTGAAATACAGAAGTGCTGTCCATACCTGTTCTTGTCTTAATTTTTTATGGATCAGGCCTCATATTTGAAGTGCTGTAAATCCATAGTAAGGTTTTTTAATGTAGTATTTAAAGTGCCTGCACTATAGTACACCATATGTAAGTGGCTGCTCACACAGCCAAAACACCTGTTGAACTGTGTTCTTGGTTTCAACAGTATGTACTTCACTATTCTTTCCAGTCCATCACATCTCATTTGAAATTCAGCAATGTAAAATTAATAATGCTAACATTTGATTTGCTTTTTTTACTGTACCTGAAAGTACAAAGATGGGATAATGCATCTTGTTTTCATCCTAGTTATTCTATGAAAACTGAAGAGCTGGTGGGTACGTCTACAGTTTTTGTGCTGCAGAAGTTTGCCGAAGCCAAAAGAAAGATACAAATAGGTAGATACAAAGTACAAATAGAGTATATCTGATATCTATTGAGACACAGCTGATATCCATGAGTAGCTGTTGCTATTGAAAGCTGTAATTTAAACCAAGCCCAAATTCTACTAGTAATCTAATTCAGTATTCCTAAGCATCACTTCTTTAAAAACTAGCAGCTGCACTGCTTATTAAAGAGTGACTTTTCATGGAAGTGGGATTTTACACTCTTGCTAGTCACTGCACCCCCGCAAAAAATGGGACATTAAATCCACAGCAGTCATGTAGGCATCATTTCAGTAATGACTCATGCCATTGCCCTGGTGTTCTGACCTCACTGTGCCTTCCTAGATCAAGTATGACATTATGCCACTGATATCTTTAACACTAACAGCCCTCTTGAGACCAATTGAGCCAGCTTGAGATGATCTCAGAATATTCAGCATCTTGAATAACTTCTGATTCATGAGGAGGATACTTCCGACAGTCAAGCACTCTCCTCTTCAGTGCGCAATAAGTCTTATAGATGGTTAAAAAGCGAAAAAGGCAGTTAAAAGCCAGAAAAGCTTGAGCCTTCTTTGTATGACTCTTGGACTGGTTAATGTTAGCAAGTATGTTATGGTCCAATAGAGCAGTCGCTCACAAATTCACAATGCTACGATATTGAGTTCTTCCCATGAGGTTAGGATAGCTTTGTTAGTACAACTTAAAAAAAAAAAAAAAACAGGTGCCAGTTAGGGCACACATTAATTGCATTGGTGGACAGACAGAAAATACAAGTTTTGCAGCCTTCTTTTAATGTAATTTTAGACCTTGATCAAAATGAAAGCTGCAGTGTACTTGCCCTTGTACTAATAATGAAGACATTACAACTGAAATATAGAAGTTAAAGCAGGATAAAATCAAGAGATTTTTTGTTTTGTTTTGTTTTGTTTTTCTTTTTGCAGGCAGATAAAAAAGTACAAAGTAACTAGCAGAAGGCTGAAAAATATTTTGTATCGGAGCCAGATACTGGTTTTACAAATCTTATGCTAAATAAAACAAAAATGGGGCATGGGGTGAATTCATCAGTACTCTCCTATAGAATATTCTTAGCTCATTGTGTTTAAAAGGGCCAAGAGGCTAGCACAGGCTTTTCCACTAGTTAGCTCTCTAGAACTTTAAATTATCATATCACAATAATAAACTAAAGTTCAGTTTTAAGTGCTTCTATGGTAATGGATGCTTGAAAGGATTATAATGAGTTTTGAAGACAGTGACCTCTTAGCCATCCGTTTGAATCTAATTTGGCTAAGTAATAGCAATAAACTGTTACAATCCAATGAATATTTAATGGCATAAATAAAATTACATGTGTGTTGTTATTTTTGATTAATGATCTGATTCTCCTTAATTCTTGTAAATAATTGTCATATATTCATATTACCATTTATATACAAATACATTTTAAAAGATAGGTCTGTTATATTCTAAATTAGACACAATAAAGTACTGCCTTAGAAGACATGAAGGCAAAGAGATGGTGATACACCAGAGAGAAATCCAGTTCTTTCCTCTATACACCAATGTTTATAAACAAGTGCTGTGAATGCTAGCAGTAAACAGTAAATTTGCAGTAGTAAAGTAGTAAATTTGAAATCATTAACTTTTGCCTTTCCTTAAATTCTTTGAGATGGTTAAAGTCCTAGAATGTGACAGAAGGAAATAAAAAAAAAAAAAAAGCTACTTACTCTCTCTTCACTTACACATCCGACTGAAAACAAACCTTAAATTAAACCCAATGACTATGTTTATCATATGGGCCATAATTAATTGTAGGTCCATTCTTAAAGAGGATGTCTCTTGAGGATCAGAGGTTCCATTTGCTATATCACTGTCCTTTTTAAAAAGAATTCTTCCTTAGATGAGTTACTAAGCAAACATTTAACCCATGTATTACTGAGAAAGTTGGGGCTGTTGAGCCTGGAGAAGAGAAGGCTGCGTGGAGACCTCATAGCAGCCTTCCAGTATCTGAAGGGGGCCTGTAGGGATGCTGGGGAGGGAGTCTTCATTAGGGACTGTAGTGATAGGACTACAGCCTATCTCACTACTTCTCAGCCTATCTTTATATGGGAGGTGCTCCAGTCCCCTGATCATCCTCGTGGCCCTCCTCTGGGCTTGTTCCAACAGTTCCATGTCCTTTTTATGTTGAGGATGCCAGAACTGTACACAATACTCCAAGCGAGGTCTCACAAGAGCAGAGTAGAGGAGCAGGATCACCTCCTTCAACCTGCTGGTCACGCTCCTTTTGATGCAGCCTGGGATACGGTTGGCTTTCTGGGCTGCAAGTGCACACTGCTGGCTCATGTTCATTTTCTCATCAACCAACACCCCCAAGTCCTTCTTCCGCAGGGCTACTCTGAATCTTCTCTGCCTAACCTGTAGCTGTGCTTGGGATTGTTCCAACTCAAATGCAAGACCTTGTACTTGGCCCTGTGGAACTTCATGAGGTTGCACTGGCCCATCTTTCAAGCATGCCAAGCTCCCTCTGGAGGGCATTCCTTCCCTCCACTTTGTTGACCGCATCACATATCTAACCGTCAATGGCAGACCTGCTGAGGGCGCACTCAACTCCACTGTCCCTGTCAGTTATGAAGATGTTCAACAGGACTGGTCCCAATACAGACCATTGAGGGACGCCACTCGTTACTAGTCTCCAGCTGGGCACTGAGCCATTGACTGCAACTCATTGCATGTGGCCATCCAGCCAGTTCTTTACCCACTGACTGGTCCACCTATCAAATTGATGTCTTTCCAATTTAGAGACAAAGGATGTTGTGTGGGACAGTGTCTAACGCTTTGCACAAGTCCAGGCAGACGACTTCAACTGCTCTACCCCTGTCCATCAGTTCCGTAGCCTCATCCTAGAAAGCCACCAAATTAGTCAGGCAGGATTTCCCCTTAGTGAAGCCATGCTGGCTGTCACCAACCACCTTGTTGTTTTTCATGTGCCCTTAGCATGCCTCCCAGGAGAATCAGCTCCAAGATTTTGCCAGGCACAGAGGCGAGACTGACTGCTCTGCATTTCCCCAGGTCTTCTTTTTTCCACTTCTTGAACATGGGGTCCTTTAGTATTTTATTTGCATAAGCAGAAGAGTCTTAGAGATTTGCTCATACTTGTCATAGAGAGAAAACATTGGTGCCTCTTTTTTTTATATAGTATCTTTTTCAGAGGTTAGAGAAATGCATAAGTACTTGAGCAAATTTGCAAAGCTACAACCATTGCAGCCGATTTCTGAGAGCAGAATCATAGGACTTCAAGTGCTACAGCATACTAAGAATGAAATGTTGAACAGCAATGAATGAAACAGTATCTTGCACTGAGGTTTACCGCAGATCCAGTGCTAGTGTACTCTGCCAGATTACCTCATGTGTTTAAATATGTAGCACAAAAAGAATGCTTAAAACTGGGCAGATTTTCATCTTTGCTACTGTCATTGTGTGCACCTTTAAAATGGGCATAAATATCTATGAGAATTATTACTGAATTTACTGCAACATGAGAGACATCAGAAAACTTTATTTTTCTTTTTCAGAAACTTCTAGGTTTTACTTGAGTTCTGTTTGTAGAGTTTATGATTTCTGCCCAAGCTAATACCTTGACTTGCTCCTAAAGAACATGTTCCTTTTTTTTTCAGGGAGTAAGATGCAATGGTGATCTGAAAAAACAGTGTTAAAAAGAAAAAAGAAAGAATTATTAATAATAAATATTTGAAGTGGAAGCTAAATAAGATTTTTATGTGCCTGCAACCAGAAGTCATGAAAAATAATGAAAGCGCTGTACAAGGTGCTTTCTAGTTGTTTCCAAAAGGTTATATTACCGCTATTGTTTCAGAAATAGTTAAATACTGATCTAGAAAATCAGAATCTATCTTATCTTTACATTTAGGGTGGAAATACATGCGTTTACTGTAGAAGATGTTTGCCAACCCAATTTGAAATTCAGTAACGAATCCCAGAAATTGCCAGTAAGCAGCTTATGGTCAGTTTTAGCTACCAATTTTTCTCTGGAATTAAAGTGAAGTTCTTCATACCTAACTTTAAGAACAGATTTATCTTCTTTATTTGAACACAATAGAACATAGTTTAAATAATCCATGACATTTAGAACCAGCTATCATGAAAAACTGGGTTTTAACATTCATATATTACTGTAAATTAAGGTATGACTGCAATGCAGTTGAAGCAAGAAGTCAGGTGTATGGTAAAAAAATTCCCAAGCAGCTAACTTGACACCATGGAGCCTGCAAAGATGTATTTTTCATTACAGCAGACACATATCCTTAGTTTTCTGTTTATCACAACAGTTCTAAAGGGCTACGGTTCACTAAATTTCTTGAACAATTATGTAATGCTAAGCAATACTATGAAAACACTTAAAAAGAAGTACTGTTTATTTCAATTATTTAAATTCTTAGTTAGAACTTCTGTCTCAGCTTCACTGGATAATTTTTCAGAGTAGCACTCTGAGGTTACTGATACAAACACAGAATTCCAGCATTAATTTTTACCATGAAGTATCCTTTCTTCTCTGCTATTGTAGGCATGCTAAGGATCAAACCAGTTTTACTGTCATCATATATTTCCAAAAACAAGAGCTTAATAATTTGTTTGTTTGTTTGTTTCAAATCAGCTAGGTTGTAAAAGACCTTTAATATCATCAAGTACAACCGGTACGCCAGGACTGACAAGTCCACCAACAAACCATGTCACTAAGGGCCTTGTCTACACAGTTTTCAAACACTTCAGGGATGGTGATTCCACCACTGCCTTGGGAAGCCTGTTGCAATGGCTGATCACCCTCTTGGTGGAGAAATGCTTCCCAATATCCAGTCTAAACCTTCTCTGGCACAATTTGAGCCTGTTACCTCTTGTTACTTGGGAAAAGAGACCAGTCACCAGCTTGGTCCATCCTCATTTCAGGTATTGGTAGAGGGCTGGTAAGGTCTTTTCTGAGCCTTCTCTTCTCCAGACTAAACAACCCAGAAGCTGTGGTTTTCTCCAGGACTGCCTGGAGTCTCTGGCCGCACTCTTTTACTTTCACTTCTCAGAACAAAACATCACCTACACAGAAATTACCTGTCCTTACGCAATAAAAGTAATCTGATGCATTTCACAGTGTTATGTAATGAGTGCTGAACATCATGCAGCAGTCAGAGGAAATGGTACTTTCCAAGAAATTATGCAGTGTGCATAAACAGAAGCTCTATTGTTCTATGGTGATATGCTAGAACCTGGATGCCAAACAAATTAAAAAATACCTGGCATCAGCCTTCTCTCAAAGCATTTTTCCTTTTCTAGGTATTTGGTTGTTTTGAGACCATCTATAAGCATAAATACATTGCTATCTTTTTAATTCCTCCATGATTTTACATTTTTCCCATCGTTCAAAAACAGCAAAGCATATGAAACAATTATACATTTTCTCTTCTATCTCTGATATCAAAATTAAAACAAAATGTCCTCTTTAAACTCCTATGGCAAACTTTCCCAGAATCTTCATCTGTGCTATCTGCATTCTCAGTGGTGTTTTTGTTTTATTTTCATTTTATGTTGAAGTCAAGTGAGTGACCACATTTAATCTAATTATTTGTGGTATAGTCACTGGTAAAAATTAAAACTGCCTCCATATGTTGGCCCATATGTTTATCTTTCATATTTATATACGTGGACAAAATAATCAGGTTAAGACCCAAATAATAATCCTTCCTCATTTTTGTTACCTACAGATCTTTTCAACACTACTAATGTCATTATTTCTGTCACAACAATGCATTTTATACCAATATAAATTAGTCCAGTTCTTATGTATTTTTCAGCCATTCCTTCACTGCTGTAACATCTTATAATTCTTTTGAACCAATGATACTTTATCCACTTTGTCAAAAAGGCACCTTCTGTTCTGATACATGCAGTTTCTTATTGTCATGATCATTTCCTCTGTCTTTGCCCAAGTTTTAAGTGTTGACCTGGTCCTCTGCCATGCAGAGTTTTCGATGGACTCCAGTTTTGAATTTTCTGTATCTTTCTGTTTTAATATTATTCTTCCTAGTATATTCTCCAACAGTTTAAGAATCCTACCCATTCTCCACCACACTGGGTTTTGATTGGGTAAATTCCTTTGTTTACCAAACATGCTTATTTTGTTACCTACAGGGTTTTGTTTTTGTTTTTTTTTTTGTTTGTTTGTTTGTTTGTTTGTTTTTGTTTTTGTTTTTTGGGGTTTGTTTTTTTTTGTTTTTTTTTTTTGTTTTGTTTTTTTATCTTTTTTAAATGTTTGTCTTTTGTTTTTGGTTTGGTTTTTTTTTTTTTATTTTTCATTGTATTTCTATTTTAGAATAGGGGATTCCAATTACTATCCCTAATTGCAAGATGAGATCTCATCCATAGATGCATTACAAATTTCTCTCTGCTTTCATTTTAATAAATTCTGTTAAAAGCATCCTTCTACTTTACACAAGTGCAGTACTTCACATTTCTATAATAGCTACATAGTTAGCCTCCTCTGCTTGACTTAACTGAGCAGTACTAAAATTAGGTAATGCTTCAGAAATAGCTGCTTTAGAAATAAGACTGCCTCTAAATGTCTTCTTTTCTGCTATAACCCATTTATTACACATTTCATGTGAAGTTTAAATTTTTCAGATTTCCAAATACTTTTAAGTCTAGTGAAATATTTCATTACTCCAGTCTTCTTTTGCAGTTCTCATTTAAACTTTCTTTTTTTTTTTTTTTTTGGATGCTGTGCATTGTTCAGTAAACAGTGAAAAGTGAAGTGCCTGAGAGTGGTGGAGTAACTTGAGTCAGACCACATTTCTGATCAGCATTGCGAAGCATGGGCCATTGCATCTCATGACATTCAGTGACAATTAATTAAAGATTGCATACATTTTTTAAAAGAGTAGAAAGGAGGACCCTGGAAACTACTGAGTGGTCAGACTCACCTCTATGCCTGGGAAGATCATGGTATAGATCCTTATAAAAGCTATGCTAAAACACATGGAGGGCAGGGAGACAATTAGAGACAGCCAGCATGGCTTCACCAAGGACAAATCCTGCCAGACAAATGTAGTAGCCTTCTGTGATGGACTGACTACATTGGTGGACAAGGGAAGAGCTACGGATATTGGGATGTCATCAATCTGGACTTCTATCAGGCCTTTGACAGAGACCCCCACAAAACCCTTCTCTCTAAATTGGCAAAATATGGAATTGATGGTTAGACTGGCAGTGCTCAAGGAAAGGCTGGACAGAGCCTTGGGTGGCATGGTCTAGGATGAGGTGTCCCTGCTCATGGCAGGGGGGTTGGAACTAGATGATCTTAAGGTCATTTCCAATCCTAACCATTCTATGTTTCTATGTGAACCTCATGAGGTTCAACAATGCCAAGTGCAAGGTCCTGCACCTGGGTCAGGGCAAGCCCCGGTGTCAATACAGTCTGAGGATGAAGGGATAAAGAGCAGCCCTGTGGAGATGAACCTAGAGGTACGCATGGATGAACAACTGGACATAAGCTGTCAATGCGTGCTCACAGCCTAGAAAGCCAGCCATATCCTGGGCTGCATCAAAAGGAGAATGAACTGCAGGTTGAAGGAGGTGATTCTACCCCTCTGCATTGCTCTGCCGAGACACCACACAGAGAACTGCATGCAGCTTTGGAGTCCTCAGCAGAGGAAAGACATGGATGTGTTGGAGCACATCCAGAGGGATGGAGCACCTCTCCTAAGATGAAAGGCTGAGAGAGTTGGGAGTTTTTCAGCCTGAAGAAGAGTCCAGGGAGACCTTTTTGTGTCTTTTAAGTACTTGAAGGGGGCTTATAAGAAAGATGAGGATAAATATTTTAGCAGGGCCTGTTGCAATAGGACAAGGGAAAATGGTATTAAATGAACATTAATTAGAATTGAACATTAATTAAATTAATTAGAAATGAACATTAATTAAATTAATTAATTTATATTGGATATAAGGAAGAAATTCTTTACTGTAAGGGTGGTGAGGCACTGGAATGGGCTGCCCAGGGAAGTTGTGAATGCTCCATCCCTAGTGGTGTTCAAGGACAGGTTGGACAGAGCCTTGGGTGACATGGTTTAGTGGGACGTGTCCCTGCCCATGGCAAGGGGGCTGGAACTAGATGATCTTAAGGTCCTTTTCAACCCTAACTATTCTAGGATTCTATGATTCTGTGAAAAAAAGGTTAGATTTGGACTAAATGTAAGGAAGAAAGTTTTCATTATGAGGGTGGTGAAACACTGCATGGCTTGGCCCTGCCTGGATACCAGGTGCCCACCAAGCTGCTCTATCACTCTCCTTAGCAGGACAGGGGGAGGGAAATAAGATGGAGCAAAGCCCTCATCAGTCAATATAAAGGCAGTTTATTAAAGCAGAAGTGAAGGCAACATGCAGAAGCGAAGGAAAACAGATTATTTTATTCTCTACTTCCCATCAGAGGGCAATGTCCAGCCACCTCCCAGGAAGCATGGCTTCAGTACACATAGGAGTTGCTCTGGAAGACAGGAGTAAGCAACAAATGCTCTCCTCCATGCCCACCCCCCAAATCTCAACCTGCTCCTCTTTTCCCTTAGCTTCTATTGCTGAACCAATGTCATACAGTATGGAAGTATGAAACATCCCTTCTGTCAGTTTGGATCAGCTGTCCTGGCTGTGTCCTCTCCCAAGATCTTGCCCATCCCCAGCCTACTGGTGAGTGGGACTGTTGGAGAGACATCCTGCGTGCTGTGCAAGCTATGGCAAAACACTGGTGTCTTACCAACACCTTTCCAGCTATCGCTACAAAGCTTGGCACTATGAGGGCTGCCATGGGGAAAATTAACTCCATCTCAGCCAAATCCAATACACCCTGAAACAGGTTGTTCTGAGATTGTAGACACCCCATCCCTGGAAACACTGAAGGCCAGGCTGGATGGGGCTTTGAACAACCTGCTCTATTTGAAGATGTCCCTGTTCATTGAAGAGGAGGTTGGACTACATAACTATGACGGCGACAATAGATAATGGTCTGTGGTGAAACACACAAAGGTAGAAAAGTACTGTTTGTCTGCTTTGGCTCCTCCCTGGAGAGTCCTGCTTTGGCTGCTCTCTGGAAAGTCCAGCTTTGGTTCCTACCCGGAAAGTTCCGCTTTAGAACTCCCTGGAAATGTCTCGACCCTTGGAAAGCTTCCTAGATATTGCTGGCCTCTTCTTACGTAAGCTGGCCCCCTGCATCAGAATGAGTGTACATTTTTGTCAGTATAAAAGCCTGAGCATCATGCGATGCGGGGGAGGTAGAACCTCATACCGCCCAGGTCAAGGCTGCCTCTGTGGGGACTCCCGCTAAGGTTGAGCCTGCCACCTTGCACTGTGATGATGATTCTCAGAACTGATTTCCTAATAGTCTTCACAGGGTCCTTGGGGTTGGTAAGGTAACCAAACATCAGAAGTATCCTTTACTGTATCCTTTACTATCTCTATATTTTCCTATATTAATAAACTAATTGAGAGTTCTCTATTTGTCTCTCATTTTCTCTCACCTGGTATCCTTGAACTCCGGAACAATAACCTTTAAAGGTCCCTTCCAATCCAAACCCTTCCATGATTCTATGATTCTAAGACAGAATATTCTTCCATGGCATCCTAGTTTAAGCATGTGCTTTTAACAACTACCTTATAAAAAATATGAATTTGGTGCTATGGAGGCAATTCAGTCTATGTAACAGTAAGTTCTTTGTTGAGTCAATGGAGGAATTTCTTTAAAGACAAGCAGAAAGACATACAGTCCATCCACACATGCTACCTGCCTTTTTTCATCAAATGTATAAAGAACTTTCAAATGAGTTACCTCAAAAAGAAATTCAGTTAATTAAGTCAACTATGTAACTCCTTCTACTTGAGGGAAATCATAGGCAATTACTATCTCAAGCTTCTTGGAACTCAGTTCATTTACCCCCTTCACTATAAGCATGGGGAAAAGCACTTTTACCTAATAATCTACTAGTTTGAGCATGCACTCAGAGATATTTGTGAGGGGAATTAAGTCATTTCCATAAAGGCAAAGTTGGGTTGCAACCACAATTACATTGACCATTGTTCTTCTATCATAGTCATCTGGTATCACCTCTTCTGATGATTATGAAACCAAGCATACAAGCACTGTAAGACCAACTGGAGGAGTCTGATGAATAGTATATACAGCCAAGTGCAAAAAAGACTGATGGTTTCATATTTGCTCTGAGAACCTTTTTTAAGGGCCTTCTAACTCTAGTTTAAAAATTAAATTTTACAATTGGACAAAAATTTCCCATCTCAGTAGGAAACAGATCTTAAATGCAAATTAATAGAAGTTGTATTTTCTGCCAATCAACCAACTAACTTACCGACTTAAACATTCTCTTCATTTTGGAAGACTTGGAATACTTGGCTAACAGTATTGTCTCTCACTTTTATTCAGTAGTGTGACATCTGCTACATTTGACTATCTGCAAGTCGTAACACTTTTTACCACTTCTGCATAATGTTTTTGGAACAATATGAAGCATCATTAGTGTATTTCAGTTCCCAACATTATTGTCTCATGTTGCTTTATTACCATAATAAACTTGTGAATCACAGTAACTAACACAATAGGGCTCCTGTAGTGAATTCATTTTCATAACCTCTTTTTGTACCATAAATATGATCCAGAAAATTGTAAAGTCAGCAGATCTATACAGTTTATTAATAAAGCACATTACAGGGATGCATTAAAGTCTCAACAGCTGTAGTATAATGAAACACTCTACTTATAATTACAATTATGCTAACACTTAATAATAATTGGGCCTCTGTGTAGCTCATTTGCTCAATAGGATATTGGGTCTTGTCAGAAGTAGCCATTCCCTCAGCAGGTGACCTGGTTGCAAACATAACTGAGTTTAAACAGAGCATGAAGTTAGTAATGGCATGAAAAGGGCAGATCTGCAGGTGGGGTTACCATCTGTGAGAAGGAAAATGTGAAATAATGAGATATATGGGTTTCTCTTTTTGTGGAGATCAGCTATCCAAGGGTGAAAAGAGGAGAAATAAAGATATTACATGAGAGAGGGAACAAGGTAGACAGGTGAAGAAATATCCCGACATGTAATGCTCAGCTTGCCATCATTAACAATGTATAGGACTACAGCGTCAAGAGTAAACAACTAGTTGCATATGTCCCCTTAATGCTACCAACTTTTTTTCTGAGATAGAAAATTAATTTGAGAAGACTAAGAATTTATTGTTGAATCACAACTTTCAGTTCAAGGGTGACAGCAGGGATCTTGGAGACAGACAGACAATTGTCCATTACAGCTTCTTGGTCTCCAGCAAGAAAGGCACTGCTACACTCTTGCCTTAATCAAGAAACAGCAGCAGGAATCAAGCTGCAAAGCTATTTATTTCCACTGTCTAGAGATACAGCTGTGTAGTCTGGAAATTCTTATGTTCCAGGTCGTAGCACGTTATTCACAAGAAGCCAGCACTTCTCCAGTACGAAAAGGAGTATTTTGCACCCAAGAATTTAAAATAACAGAGACAACTCAACTTTGTATGCCTCATTATTACCATCCCTACAAAATTACCAGAAGCAGAGGTAGTGCACAGTCCTCCATTGTGAGGTGAAGCTGCAGTTCCTATTGTACCAGCCCTTACCAAGATCAAGGCTGCATCTGCTTTTGGACTCATGGTGGAAAGATGAAGAAGATTCCTGCTTCCAGCAGGGGAATTTTTACATGGGATTATCCTTTCCCCAGCATTATGAATAGGCTTGCTGTGTTTATTTTGTTCAGTGTGGAACAAATGCATGGAAATAGTGACTACACACGCATATCCTCCCGCACTAGATTCTAAAATGACTGACCCGTTTAAGGAAGGTCTCTCATATCTTGTGGAGGAGTGACTGACAGTCACTGGAACATTATCAACTACTGGTTTACTGTTAATGGGACAAAAGCATCCCTTATATAGTCATTCTCCAAGGTATAGTAAATGTGGTCTGGTGAGAAGGTCTCACCTTCTCAGTGTGAGTGCATAGCATGGGAAGAGGAGCTTATTCCAAAACATAATACATCCTTTGCAGAATCTTCCACTGCAGTTAAAGACATTTTGGTAAGGTGAAGAAGGAAGAATCAGCCTGAAATACTGGTGAACTTCCGATTCATGAAAGGAGGGGAAGCTGACAGCTTGCTTGTAATTCTCAGCTGACTTAATAAAAAGTAGAAATAATTAAATGGTGTTTTCTGCTCCTAACTTTACATTTTCTTCCTGCCAAATTTTCTTGGAAAAGAAGGTAAGAGAATGCAACTCTTGGAAAGTTCTGAAAGAGAATGAAGAAGTAATGAGGGAACTCAAAGCTTTGAAGTACTTAATCTGAAGCATACAGAGGCTGGATCACTGAAGCAACATCAGGCATATAACTTGAAGTCAGGATTGTCCACCAGAGGAGCAGAAACAAGAGCACTAATAGGCTTTAGCTTATGCATCTATCTTCAGCTAGGATGAATGCTTGTTTGGAGGTATTTATTCCTTATCTTGGGGAGGTTTATAAACCTAGCTTAGACTAACGTTCACCTGCCAAGGAGTGCAGGAAATGAAACTCACTCCAGGCAAATTGTTGAAAAATGAAAAATGATAGAAGAAATAATCTCCAGGAAAGGAAAAATGCATGAAAAGTGATCTTCAGATACTGAAAAGGCAGAAATAGGACCATGCACACTCAGTATTGATTCTTATATCAACCTTTTAATGAGATTGTGAATTAAATAGTCTGAATGTCCTCATGTCAGCCCATACCGGCCTAAAATAAGTGCCTTAACATCCCAGGTATACCTATTTCTAGTGCAATATTCAGAGCTAGAGAGATATGGGGTCTTTATTTAGTGAACTTAAGGCACCTTTAAAAGATGAATCCATACTCCTACATGATGTTCCCACCTAGAACTAGAGTTGTGAAGACACAGTTGGTGATTCCTCAGAATTACTCCCAAATGCTGTTCAATTAAGCCCACAGTATGCCTTTCTTAGGGTATATGAATATCACGATTCAAAAAAGCATGCTAGTGATAGGTTGCTTTGATGGAACTTTTGAGGCCATCAAAATATACTGTCAAATATTTTAATTTCTGCAAGAGGTGGATGTAGCATAAGTGTCATACACCCATGTTGCTTTCAGTAGAAAATACTGACAATCACTGTAATGCTAAGGAGTTCAGTAAAATGGCATACTTTGGATGGAATGTGTGCTCACTGTACTCTTGTTTGCTTATAGGGAAATAAACTAGAAAAAAAAAAAAAACAACGAACCTTTTTCAGCTGTTCTCTGGAAAGAGGCATCTGGACTTATAAAATAAGAGGAGAGAATAACTTATCTTCTATGGAGAAGTAAATAATGGGGTTTGTTAATAGAGAAAAGCTTTAAAAATGTGATCCCTCTGATGAATATAATTGTACTTTTATGTCTTACCAATGTGATCTTTGATTTAGCCCTTAAGCATTCTTATCCTATCAGAGATATTTGTACTAAAAAAAATAAGTATTAGATTGATGTCAGGTTTTTTACCATATAATATCTACCTTCACAAACTGTCCTATCTAATTCTGTGAATTGTGTCACATAGTATTCATAAAATCATAGTTTTTCTCAGGTATCTTATGATGCACTGAAGTCGAAAATATCCTGCTTCACAAGGCCTTGTGGGGAGCTAAGTAATCACTCCTCATGAGAGATGTTCTCTAGACCCTTCCCTGCACTGTGCTTCTAATTCACTATTTCATCTGATTTAGGAAGATTATTTAAAAAAAAAAATCAAAACAAAACAAACAAATATTAAAAACAGACATTCTTTTCAAAAGACATCAGAAAGCACAATTACAGCTACACAGTTAGTAAAGCACACACATTAATATATTTTTAGTCAGCCAAATTATTTCTGTAACTATTAGAATAGTGCACATGTGATGTTACAGAATCATAGAATACCTCCAGTTCGAAGGGACCCATAAGGATTCAACTCCCTGCTCCTTGTAGGACTACCTAAAAATAAACTATATGACTAAGAATGTTGAGCAGATGCCTCTTGAGCTCTGATAAGGCTGGGTCCTGTGATCACTTCCCTGAGGAGCCTCTTCCAGTGACTGACTACCCTCTCAGTGAAGAACCTTTTCCTAATGTCCTACCTGAACTTCCCCTGATGCAGCTTCATTCCATTTCCACATGTCCCATCACTGGTCATCAGAGGGAGATAAACACCTCTCCCTCTACTGCCCACCTTGAGGAAGCTGTAGACTGCAAGGAGGTCACTCCTCAGCCTTCTCTTTTCCAAGTTGAACAAACCAAGTGACCTCAGCTGCCCCTCAGAAGTCCTCAAGATCTTCGACCATCTTGGTTGCCCTCCTCTGGACACACTTCAATAGTTTGACGACCTCATACTGAGACACCCGAAAATGCACACAGTACTCCAGATGGGGTGCAGGGTGCAGTGTGGGGTGGGACAGTCAACTTCCTCAACTGGCTAGCTATGGTGTGCTTGATGCACTGCAGGAGATGTTGACATTTTTGGCTGCCAGGGAACACTGTTGCCTCATATTCAACTTGCCAACAATCCGAATACCCAGATATCTTTCCATCGGGTTGGTCTTGAGCCTCTCATTCCCAAATTTGTATGTATAACCAGGATTACAGCCTCCTAGGTGGAGAATCTCTTGCTTGCTCTTGCTAAATTTCAGATGACTGGCGATTGCCTAGCTCTCTAGGCTATCCAGATCTCTCTGTAAGGCCTCTCTGTCCTTCAGAAGTCCACAACTCCTGCTAGTTTAGTATCAGCAGGAAACTTAATTAATATACACTTGATTCCTGCATCCAGAAAATTTATAAAAACCTTAAAGAGCCCTGGCCCTAATATTGAGCCCTGAGGGCCACATTGGTGACTGACTGCCAGTCTCATGCAACTCCCATTTACTATCACACTTTGAGTTGACCTGTCAGCCAGTTGCTCACCTAATGTATCATGGATTTGCCTAGCAGGACATTCTGTCCAGAAGGATATTGCGAGAGACAGTATATATGAGAGACATCGATACATATAACACTGAAATATACTATTGGAATATATGTTCTAAATTTTCTTCATCTTGAGTATTTTCCCTAATGAATCAGTGAATGATGGGAATAGATTAGAGTAGGATTACATGAAATGGTACTTGATGTAATTAAATTTAGTCTAGACAGGAAATAAAGCTGTCATACAAATGTCTTTCATCTGATAATCATTTATCTTCAGGTTTGAATGATCAAGCCTGATTTACCATAGCTGTAAGGGAACTGTCACCTTTTGATTTTTGGGTATTAGCAAAATGTATTTGCAGATTTATACAGCACTATATGACTTTATTTATGGATTTATAGATATTACAGTGTTTAAATGCATCCTTCAGCTTTCTAGATTTAGGCTGACTTGCTTTACATAAAGCCCTTCTTCGAAATATGCCATTGTTCAGTTTTGATTGTTCACTCAGTAGATTAAGTATGCAAGAAAATATTTTCTTATTAGCTAGACTGCTTCACTTAGGGTGCTGTAATTCCAGTATCAGAACTCTCAATATTACTACGTCACTGTTCACACACATTATTATTGATTATACAATTTAGGGTCAGGATATGGCCCTTATGTTTTACATCTTCTGACTACTTTGCCAAGCATTTCACTGTTATGATTCACATGTCTGCAATACGGTCAAATGCTCTATTACTTGAGTCCATCAAAACTCAATATATTTTTATCCAGAACTGGTAATGGACTCTTCTGCCATTGTTTGAAGAAATGGAAAATTGTTAGCCAAATAAATAGCTTCTGGATTATTTTATAGCTGAAAACATCTGTCATTAAATTCTAAAAGGTTTCCTTTAATATTTCATAATCATTTCATGACAGTTCACCAGATTGTCAGAAAAAAAAAAAAAAAGCAATGCAAAGGAAAACAGTGCATGTGTTCCACTGCTCAGCTTTCATATTAAAATAAAGCAAATTCTAGGGAAATTATCTACCGAATTCTACTGGATTTCAGGTTGTTGTCCCATTGGATTTCAGGTTGTCATCCCATTACTTAAAACTTTCTGCAAGAACTGGTGTGCCCTCAGTGCCCTCACATTGCATAGAAACTTCACTCAATAGAAACTTCACCCAGAATAATTCAAACACCTGTATAACTTTTGGAATAATACAGTATTCAGTACACGTAAAGACATGAATGTTTAGGGAGGTAAAAAAAATGAATAGTATTTTAAATGTCTAAGTCACTAAATAATACACAAAAGCAGTTTCTAGCTCTTGATTTTTTTCCTTTTTTAAGTTGTTCATTTTTAAAGAATATGTTCTTTCTATGCTACTAGAGACACTTTAATAACTGTTGATGACATGGCTCTCACTTGTTTCCTCCTTTCACAGCTTGGAATGGAAGTTGAGTAATTAACGCTAGCTAACTTCGTAAATTAATATACAAATTTTAAATTTGAAAAGCGTATTACAGCTACATTGTTGGAAGATGTGCTAGATTCGTAGAAACTTTTAGTTTGTTTTTGTTTTATGTTGTACAGGAACTGTCACTATACAAAATAAAAAAGAAAAAAATTAATCAAGAAAAACTGTGAAGCACATAAAGGTATATCATTTCCCTCCATATATCTTTTAATACAAACAAGGTTTACTGTGTAGAACTAGATTTTGGTCACAAGGAGACTACCAATGGTGATATAGCTCAGATGAAAGATGAACTAAAAGTAATCAATATTTTGTGCAAAATAAGCTTCTAGTCAGAAGTATTTTGTTACATTTTGAAGGAATTCTATGGTTTACAAATTAAAGGCTTTCAATAATAAAATCTTTCAATGGTAATTTTTATCATAATTTTTGTGAACTTAAGTTGAAGGGTCATCTGCAATATGAAGATCATATTTTACAATATAGTGTACCACTATAATGATTCCTAATTTTGTCATTATTCCTGAGTAGTAAAACACATTATTTTGAGATTAGGAGTATTAAGAATGCATCAGTAAATCAGTATTATTTTAAAAAACCCTTAAATATTATGTAAGGTTCACTTTCATGAATTCTCTGTTAAAATAGTGTCTTGTAGAGAGAACATGGTTCTGTAAAAGAACTGTGATCTCACTGGTCAACAGTTCCTGATAATGTATTTTTAACTTTCCTGTAATGTATTCAAAAGACTTCAACTAAATATATTTAACCATGAAACATTCCAATGCTATCATTTATATATCATATATCAATGATATCATATCCAATGCTATACATTTTGCAAAATGCTTAGGATGATGTTATATTTAGCAGGTTAAAGTATAAGAAACATATTAAAATCATCCCAAAATATAGAAAAAGAATATTGAGATTACATAATTTTAGGTGTTATCCCTTTAGAAATTCAGGATTTTCTGAACAGTGTCTGAAAACAGAAACACCTAAATTTGATAGGTCTTTTGATCATTTAACAAAAATATGCCTGTTTTTCAAGCATCACATATTTCTCCTAAAATTCAGCAGAAGCATTGGTAAACTCATAATAGTATTACATGATATGAATATATTACAATTATAATATTAACAGCCACTCTTGATTAAAAGTTGAGGTTTTCCACTTCAGTGAGAATATGATTTCTAATAAAATATTCATACTTAAGTGTGTAAGAACTTAAGAGCAATTTAACATGACAACAACACAGTCACTCTCTTACTTTTTTCTGTTATGCAGATGTTCAAAAGACAATTTCAGAAATCTTTTAAGTAGATTTATTGTCATAATAAATGATCATGTTAATAGCAATTTTGTTTGGAATACAATTTTTAAAGTTGCTTGTCTGACTCACAGTACACTGTTCTCACAGCTTCTGAATGTTAATGTTTTATATTAAAAAAAGAAACTTGTATTAAAAAGTAAATACACGTATATTGTTATTTATAGCAGTTTTATATTAATTCTTTGGCTTAATCAAAGAGTATTAAAACTGGAAGTGGCAAAACAAGTTCACACTTCTTTCTCCTGAAACACAAACAGTAAATCATAAACATGCATAATTTCTGGTGCTATATATTGCAAAGGTTATGTTTATACTATGAGCTGTGAATTAGATTAATGAGTTTTCTCAGCACCATAAACCTCCTCCACCAAAACAGGAGCTAAATTGCAATAAATCACTGTTTATGCTCACATATTTATGGGACAGCAAAGATTTAGAATTCCTCTATAGGGAAAACTACCCCAGCACAAAAAGAAAAAAAAATTAAAGCTTCTGTATTGTAAGGTGAATGAACAGGGGGAGAAGCATGAACGTTGTTTTCACTTTACTATAATAATGTAAATAGTAATTTATTAAAAGCAGTTTCTAGAGTAAAGCTTTTTGCCAATGCTTCAGCCAAAGTGACAATACTTCAACCCAGTATGTTTCCTCTTCCTGTGCCAAAGTTAAATTATACAACTTTCTACATTATTCTTGCAATATATACTTTTTTTTCTGACAAAAAATTATTAGTGATTGTATAAGCAAAGTGTATTCTTTATGCACTGCATACATTAAAATCTCCTTCCATGAGCTTAAATGGAATTATTTAATTCTACACCTTTAAGTTGATGATTTTGTATTACTGTGGCTATGATTTCTAAATGTATTTTGCATAGAAAAGTACTGAATTTTCTCCTTTTCTGCATTTTCCTACACCAGTCTTTCACTCCACATTTTCTTCAACTACCCAGAAAATTTTCTATTATCTGTCAAAAAGAACAATCTTATTAAGCCCTCTTTAACTGTTTGGGGATTTTGGTCGGCTGGTTTTAATATCTGGTCTTAAAACAAAAACACACAAAAACCAAAACCATACGTTTTCATTGGAATTTTATGCAAATACAGCCACTTTCAAATGTCTATAGCAAGTTTTTCTATTTATGGAGAAACACCTGAAATTACAACAAGAATGTTTTGTAGAGCTACTATTTATTTCTTCCAACAGTTTCAAACAGAGGAGCAGTTCACTCCCCTGCCCAGGCATAAATCTTAAGTGCCCGCAATTAAATGCAGTTAACAACCACCCCTTTAGCATAAACACTTGCAGCCAAGTTTTCAAAACAACAAAGGGGGAAAGTCTTACCATAACATGAATTGTTAAACTCTGGAACCGATTTTTATAGAATACAGCAGATGGCAAAAATTTATAGAAAAAACAAAGTCATCTGATAAGTTCAAAAAAGAAAAAAAAAATGCATGAAAAGAAAGCTTTGCTAAAGTGATATTTTGTGCTTCCTACGTTACAGATTTCTGTTCCAACACTCTCCTCTAAAGCATCCATTATTTGCTATCAATAGAGACAAAGTATGAAATTGTATGCTCCTTAATTTGCATAGTAAAGTCTTTAACTATACAATGGTTCTTACAGCTCTTACCTTACATCCTTATGCAGTTGCAATGTCGTCTTCATTTGCTAACCTCCAGGAACCAATCTGCTGCCACCTCAGATGAGAAACAGTAAAACGGTGATAGTTACTGATTTTTTTATGTAAGTGGGAAAGTGAATGCAAGACCTTTTCCTAGAAATAAAACTAATTTTAAATTGAACTGATCAGTTAATAAAAAGTAAGGTTCAAAGGGAAAACTGTTCAGTTTGGATTTACATGCAGAAGATGGCACACAAAGGGACATGATACTGCAAAGGTAGATTTCATTTTCAAAGCTTTGAGAACCACTGTATTCATGGAAACATGTTGCTATGCTATAGATATTATTTCAGGCTTGTAGCTTCTTAGGGACTATCCATGTCTTTCACAGAAAATAATTTTCAAATCCTTAGAATCTATGCTTAATAAGAAGGAAATAATTTTGTTTCCTAATGCAATACATTTCTGCTGCACTTCCTTCTCCCTTTGACCTCCTTAGCAAATTTACACATTAAACTTATTTAAAAAGACTGGAAAATGTCACTTATTTTTAGTCAATGAAGAGAGGCAAGACCTTCAGATCTTTCATGATCATATACTTCAGGATGCTATAGCCATGACCTACAAGTGCCTATTCTTCTTCACTCATGTAAATGAAGAATTCACTCACTTTCTCACACATAGTTGTATTCACAATGAGCATCTACATGTAGTCGGATGACTCTCATGGAGGAACAGTAACTCTTTAATACAAAATGAAGAAGCACAAATGTTTCTTTTGACATGTAGGTGGCTGAAATTAATTATGTCTATTCCAGAAGTAGAACAGCATGCTATATAGCCTTATTCAGTTCGAAATCAGCAAATAAAGCAGAAAAAAAATCCCCAGTTAAATCAATGGTCACAAAATGTTCTTACTCAGGTTACTAACTCAGACTAGTGTCTAGCACAGGTAGGTTTATGTCTATAAAGTCAGACAAAAGATTCTAGGGAGAGTAAATTCCTTAGACACAATACAATAAGTCACCTAATCGCAATATTCAGCTACTCGCTTCATCACTCTTACTGGGGCAGGGGGAGGGGAACAGTTACTGCTAAGACTATGCACATCAAAAAAATAGGGGAACAGCGGAATATTTTCTATTCAATAATTAATTATACTGTTGATGAGGTTCATCAGGATCATTCTAAAAGATTGATACTTCTTAACAGTTTTTAAATTAATATTCTCCTTGGAGATAGCTGCCATGCTAAAAAGCCATGTATCCAACTTTACATAAGGGTCAAACTTATGGATCCCCATTTGTACTGGGCAAACCACACTTCTGAAGCAATGACCATTCTTACAGTTTAAATCTATATGATATTGACAGAATGTTGCCACAGATGTCATAATTTCTTTTCTACAGCTACCGTTCCCAGGTACATACAGCATGTGTTTGTTTCAGACTCAGTTTTCATCAACAATGCTGACAAACATCCATCTTCTCATTGCTTAATTAAGATACCTCTCAGTCATCTGTATATGCAATTAGCCATCTCTGCAGTTTTTCTGTAAGAGTTAACCACCTAAAATCTGGTTTTAGTATATGTCACAAGAAGGGGGGGGAGGGAGGGGAGGATGAGATTCTCTTGACCCCTAGTGTCTGATCTGTCAAAACCACCACTAAACCATATCACTGAGGGCCTTGTCTACATGGTTTTTGAACACTTCCAGGGGCAGTGACTTCACCACTTTCTTGGAAAGCCTTTTCCAATGCCTAATCACCCTCTCACTGAAGAAATTTTTCCTAATATTCAATCTAAACCTCCCCTGGAGCAGGTTAAGGCCGTTACCTCTTGTCCTATCACTTATTACTTGAGAGAAGAGACCAACTCCCCACCTCACTACAACTTCCTTTCAGACAGATTCTGTGCATGCCAACTGTCCTGAAAGTGGCAACTGTATTTAACCCTAAAAAAGTTCCTAAAATACTACAACTTCTGTAGACCCCAGTGTTCTCTAGTTTTTCCCCCAAGTTGATTTTCCCACAGCATATAAAGGCTTGCAAATGTATCCATCTCATTAAAAAAAAATAATTCAGGAATATTTATAGACTTATCAAATTTCCAAGCTGTGCTTTTCTTTTTTCTCCTGGGTTGAGCAATTGGTTATTGCATTTTCTGGCACCAGAAGAAGCCTTAACTAAGGCTTCTTCCAAAGGCTTTTCCAAATTTTTTTCCAGTTTGTAATTGCTTTGTGCACAAATGCTGACCTGATTCCTAATACTTTGGCAAAATAAAAAAGAAACATAAAATATAGTATAAATGTAACTGTACTGGCTGGTTTTGTGAAGATTTCTGTTCTTTCTCCAAGTTAAGTACAAATTTATTTTTTATTAAATTGTGTGAGAAAAGAGCAGTCTCTTCCATTATAAAGAAGACAAAGGAAAATACACTAATGGAAGGAAGAAAAAACATAAAAGTTCTGTTTGTTGACTAAAATTTCATTAAGCTCCTTGGTACTTTGCTTTACTTTGTTTGATAATCCTTCTGCTAAAGCTGCTATTAGTTACATCAAGTAAAAACATGTTAAAGTTTCTCCAGCATAACAAGACCTCATTTCACAGTTAAGGTCACATGCAGAAGTGTTAAAATAAAGAGTAATTTAATTTCCATGGTAATATATATAGAGATTTATACTTGATATAACTTGCGTTATTTCAATGTAACTTAAGATCATGACACTATTTTTCCTAGGTTTCTGCCCTTTAAAAAACATTATGCTCAGAAAATATCCTGCATCCATTTCTCACAAGGAAATAAATAATTTTACAAGACAAAAGTTCCTTCGCTTGTGTTTTTTTTTTTTTGTGTTTGCAAGTGTATCCCAGTTGCTATCTGGAGAAGTAGGTTGTTTTTCAGAGAATGGAAAACCACATACAATTTGAATGTCCAGATTGTCTCACCAGATAACTCAGCTATTACACTAAACCCTAGATGTTATCTGTCATATTTTATTATGATTTATGGACAATGACTTGCAGTTTGGTGTAGTCTGAATTGTAATGCACTGATGTACTGACGGGTAAATAGGAGGAAGGATAAACAGTCACACGATGGCACTGCATATACAGAACAGAAATTTCCATCTAAATGATAGTGACTATTCTCTGCCCTATCCTTCATTATGTAAAAAAAATATTAGGAACCTCTTAAAGTACTCTCTAAAGAATTGCATTGGCTCTGAAATTATTGACATTTTATTGGATGTCTAAAAAGGAAAGTTTTTCTTTTTTTTTTAAATTATATTTATAGTTATTCTCTATTTGGTGAAACAGTGTTATTAAGTCATGCATTAGCTTGAATTTGGTTATAAATCTCTTTCTGATGCAAAATCTCTAAAAAAGTTAAACAGTTACTGTAGTGAAACAATATGAAGCAGAGTCTGCCTAAATCATATTCGATTCATATATTGGAGGCTTTAATTACATAAAGTACACTCAGAAGAAACAGAACGTAGTGTTTGCATCATAATCCTCTTTGTGAATGCTAGGATAAGGAAGTGGTTTACAATGTGCATTGTATAAAAAGATAATAATGGCTGCTGCAGTGCTGCAGTCATCTTTGGCCAAGAAAGGAACTTTGTGACATTGGTTGTTACCAACAATGGCTTTTGAGTGGAATTGATTCCCTTAACTTTTCATTTTCTTTTAGTAAAGCTTCTGGAAAAAGCAACACTTAGGACCTATGTAAGAAGTACTATGATGGCATTAGGTTATCTTTCAGCTGGTATTTTTGCTTTCAAACCAGATATAATCTCTAGCTGATCTCTATTTTGCTATTTTGAATTAACTGAGCCATCTAACTACTTTACAGAAATATTTTTGACATATTTGTAAGTTCTGGAAGCTAGAAGATTTTACCTCTTTCAACATTTCTTCCTGCAACTAAACCACTTTCTAGCTATGTCTTTCTGGATTGCCTGTTCTCCCATAGAGCACTTTCTTCAGGGGTTATTCAGGGCTTCTGTTGTGTTACTCACATTATTTATCACACATTTATTTTGGAAGAGGAAGTATTAGACAATCTGGCCTATGGTCTGACTACAACAAGTATGATCACTTTATTGCAATGATTAACTTACTATAGCCCCCTTAACTTAGAATAATTATCTATCTGGAAGATTAGACTTTCCATCTAAGCTATTTAGCTCTCCCAGGACCCAGAGATAAACAAACATGAAAAGAAAGTTACTTATCCCCTCTTAATATAGGTGTCTAAATTGGATAACACATTATCTATGCGGCCCTATCTTCCCCCGTTAACCAAATACATGAAAACAAACACTTTGGAGCTTTCTGTAGAGTGCTATTTATACACTTCAGCATCCTGTTCCAACAAGCTTCTTGTAAGTATGAAGTTAAAACAAAAGATGAACCCAATCTTGCTCTGAAACTGGACAAGAGGTAATAGCCTCAAGCTGCACCAGAGGAGGTTTAGACTGAACATTAGGAAAACCTTCTTCAGAGAGAGGGTGATCAGGCATTGGAACAGGCTGCTAAGGACAGTGGTGAGATCACTGTCACTGGAAGTGTTCGAAAAACGTGTAGATGAGGCCCTCAATGACACAATTTAGTGCTGGTCTTGGCAGCCCTGGGGTAATGGTTGGACTTGATCTTAAAGATCTTTTCCAACCTTATATTTTCTTAGAGGTGACAAATATCATAAATAATACAGATGGCAGATTTGGAATTTCAAGTTTTCTGTTTCAGGCTTTTGTTGACTGTGGAACTCCTGTTGTTTTAAATAAGCAGATAAGGTAACAGAAAAAGTAAAATACAAAGAGCATGAAATAATAGCACCAGCCTCCAGACTTAAATTACAAATGACACTAAAGAGATAGATAATACCTATGTATATCTATGAAAGGAGATTCTTAATTGTGACCTAGTTGGTTTTAGTAGAGTTAATTAGGTCAGTAGAGCTGACCTAATTTTTTAAGTAATAAACTGATTCCAAAGAAACACATGAAAATACTGCCAGACTTCCATAAACCAGGCAGGACAATTACATTGTAGTACAAAACCAATTTGCAACCACTAACTTTTCATTTGAATAATTAGGTTCTTAGACAACAGTTTTAAACTGTGCTGTAGTGTAACTACAGTGTAGATGGTATGCTTTATGAAATGCATATAAATGTAAACCAGCAAGTATGCTTTTTTTGTTTCTCCCTCAAATTCTCTGGTCCAGACTATTTGGGAAAACAAAACATATAAACATATAGGGGTTTTATACCGTTCCCATATATTACCAAATAGAAAATGCAGATAATTTTGTCAAGCAGTGGACATTATCAAAACTGCAGGAAATTTCATAGATTTTTTTCTAATAATACCTTACAATTAGTATAGTTATTCTTTATACTCAATTTCTCTACTGTTATTTTAATTATTTTAATTTTTATATTGCCTTAGAGAAGATGAGGTATTCCTAGATGAAATTTTAATTGGCTTTGAATATTATAAATCAATCAGCAAGGTTCTTCCCTGGGAAAGAAAAAAAAAAGTAGACCTGATTAGTTGTTTTATGTTCCCAAATGAATTCTGCACTCATTTAGGTTAAGTTACCACTAAGATTAAACAACTTTTTTTATGCCTTACAATTTAGAAACTTATTTTAAAGAAATTTACATAGGGGAAAAAATGTTTGATAACATGAGTAAGAATGCTCATAGGATACCATAACATCAGATCATTTTCTCTAGAGGAATATTTTAAAATTTACAATGGTCGAGTAATCAGAAATCTTTTATTAATACTAGATCTGAAGCCAGCTAATTCCCTGCTTCACCTACTCAGTCTCTGCTATCTAGTGAGGTCCACTGCAAATTCTTACACAGTTTGTAAAAGATAACAATTTATTATGTGATCTTTCTGCACAAGAGAAGCTATATAATTCTGATTCTGCAATGTGTTATACAGGATCATCATCTGGGAACACCAAGTTCTCAAGTTTTTGAGCCTGATCTCTCAAATCCCATCACACAAAACCTCTGTTGAAGTCCTGGAATTTTAAGAAGTACAGAATCTAATACTTCAATATGTATAAACTATAGCATTCATTTCAATACTACTTAGAAATACCGAATTTTTGTACCTCCTAAGATTTGCCCTGCACTATCTTCAGAAAGCTATGAGATGTTGCCTGTAGAATTTCTGTAAGATAGAATCCAGAGATCAAGAATTCCAAATTCACAGACAAATTAACACATACTCATCATCTTGTTTTGGTACACTAACTCTGCTAATAACTGGGATGTGTAATAAGGCATTTATTTGGATAAACAATTACTTTTGACAGTAAAGAACAATGAATTCTATATATGATATTCAATCAAATATATTCAATATATGATATTCTATATCATGAAGCATGATACAGTGGATGAAGCAATAGGTTCTGAGTCAGAAGAGAAATGCTATGTCACAGGCTGGCTGCTACCATAAACAAAACGTCAACGTCACTTCACTGCTCTGTGCCTTTCTTTCCTTGATTATAAACTGGAACTTGCTTGTGTAAACCACATTAAGGTATTTTGGTATCTTAATCATTTATAATGTCCATTAACAATAGATCCTGAGTTAGGTAAATGGTTGTGTATTAATTTGGGACCCTGGTCAAGAAAGAACAACCATTTCTATAATGAGGGCATGCTCTAGTCTGTGCCCATCAGTGCCTTCCCAGTTCTTCAGATTACCCTCCTGACACTTAAAAATGTCACTGGTACAGTTAGAAGTTATAATGCATAGTAATGTGGCAACAGCAATAAGGATTTTTAGACATACGCTATGAGCGAAACCTACCCAAAAATACTCAGACAAAATGAATCTTGAACTCTAGCTGCCCAGTTCCAGCTCTTAAGATTGCTCCACCATCCACAGGGGAAAAGAAACAAACAATGACAGTTGTCATGGGCAAGCAATGTCTGAGAGCACTAACCTGGACTATGCTAGCCCTGCTTTAATGGTTTAGATATGCACAGAAAGACACAGAGAAGCACAGATGAATAGTTAACATTACTCCCTTGAAGAGGGACTACAGCGTAACATCTATGTACAATTGCTTGCTTGGCTTAACATATGGGGAAAGTCGAGGAAGATTGGCCTGAGGCTATGTGAGAGGCCACTGGGGGCTTATTTGAAACAGTAAATAGTTACAGCATTAGTTCCTTGGAAGGAACTCATCCATGGATGTCCGACATCATGCAGAAAGCTAAACTGGAGTGGGAACAGCTGCATGCAGGGGCCAGGTTGCCAGCAAGCCTCAAACCCCACCAAAAAGTCAGAGTGGGTATCCTAGTCCACCAATTTTCTGGTGTCAGACACAATGGGACCAAAGGAGTAGGAGCCTGAGCTGGCAGGAATATATTTGCACATAGTGTATTCACACTGTACAAATGCCCCAGGAATCTTAGAAAACAAATTACTATACACCCACTATACCTATCCTGCTTAGTAAATAAATTTTAGATTTTATGTTTCTGAACAGCGTGGTTTGCTCTCATAGCCACTCCACCCTGTTCCCCTGTGATGGCATACTATTATATGTTGCTGCGTACTTTAAGTAACACAACTGCACAGAAAGAGGCAACATGCAACTAAGTTCATATAACAAATCAAAACTCCAACCTCATGGAAACTTACTGCAGAGGTAGACAAACACAGTTTAGAGGCAGAACAGTGTTTCCCATTTCCCAAAATGGATATTTATCATCACTGAAACCAGGTCCTGGTGTGTCGTGGTTTAAGCCGAAAAATTTCACCTATTACTCCCTTTTCCCCCCACACTCCGATGGGGGGAAATGGGGAGAAGAACCGAAAGAATGTAACTCCCACGGGTTGAGATAAGAACAGTCCAGTAACTAAGATATAATACAGATCACTACTGCTACTACCAATAATAATAATAATGACAAGGCAAATACAAGGGAAAAGGATACAACTGCTCACCGCCCGACCGAGCAGAGAGAGAGAGCCACTTCTGGGTTCCTCCCCCAGTATTTTACATCCTGGGCATGACTTGCTGTGGCATGGAATAGCTCTTTGGTCAGTTTGTGTCAGGCGCCCTGTCTCTGCCTCCTCCCAGTTCCCCCTCCTCCCCGGCAGAGCATGAGACTCGGAAAAGCCGAACCCATGACAATCCGCCCCTCATTCCATACCATTCAAATCATGCTCAGATCCCATATTTTTATTATACCATCACATATATATATATATATATACATACACACACACACACACAGATGGAGAAATATCATCCCTTAGTGCATGGACCAATACCTATAAAGCTGCTGAGTCCATCCAGCCTGTGATGTCAGGCTCCATCTTTTGTAACAGTCTTTCAGAGCAGGGGAGGCTGTGTGCAGTGTTGGATCGTTGCCTGCTGATGCTGATTGCTCCTTTACTGCAGAACTCGTCTGGTTTCATCAAAGGTCGTTCTTTGTTGGGATGATGGTCTGAGGGCCAGTCGCGGATGACTTGAACACATCTAGTTGATGGGCTATAAAAAAATTATATAGCAGGCAACAGCATGCAATTGAGTTCATTGGCTGTTTTCTCTTAAAACCAAGTTTCCTTGAGGTACACATCGGACTTCTTCATATTAACGCATTACCCACCAAGTATATCCGGGTCCCTGAGCAAAAGCAATCCCACGAGTGGGTTTGCCTTTACCTGAAGCAGGAATAACCCAGACTGTCTTCCCCAGCAAATTCTTTATGTGCATCACAGGAACACTGTCCCTTTCTACAGTATGTAGAAGTTCTGACTGGGCTACACCAGCCCTGTTGGCAGATCCTCTGGTGTTGACCAACCAGGTAGATTTTGCTAAATGCGTATCCCAATGTTTGAAAGTCCCACCACCCATTGCTCTCTGTGTAGTTTTTAATAGCCCATTGTACTGTTTGAATTTTCCCAGAGGCATGGTGCATGGTAGGGGATGTGATATATCCATTCAATGCCATGCTCTTTGACCCAAGTATCTATCAGGCTGTTCCGGAAATGAGTCCCATTGTCTGACTCAAGTCTCTCTGGTGTGCCATGTCGCCACAAAATCTATTTCTCAAGGCCCAGGATAGTGTTTCGGGCAGTAGCGTGGGCCACAGCACATGTTTCCAACCATCCGGTGGTTGCTTCCACCATGGTAAGCACATGACGCTTGCCTTGGCAGGTTGGTGGGAGTGAAATATAATCAATCTGCCAAGCCTCCCCATATTTGTACTTCAGACATCGTCCTCCATACCAAAGAGGCTTTAACCGTTTAGCCTGCTTAGTTGCAGCACATGTTTCACAGTCATGAATAACCTGGGCAATAGTGTCCATTGTTAAGTCCACCCCTTGATCATGAGCCCATCTGTATGTTGCATCTCTGCCCTGATGGCCTGAAGTGTCGTGGGCCCACAGGGACAAAAATAATTCACCCTTATGTTGCCAATCTAAGTCCATCTGAGCCACTTCAATTTTAGCAGCTTTATCCTCTGGTTGGTTGTTCTGGTGTTTGTCAGTAGCCCGACTCTTGGGTACATGAGCATCTACGGGGCGTACCTTGACCACCTTGATCTTGACCACCAGGTTTTGCACTCGGGCAGCGATATCTTGCCACAGTGCAGCAGCCCAGATGGGTTTCCCTCTGCATTGCCAGTTGCTCTGCTTTCATTGCTGCAACTACCCCCACAGGGCATTCGCCACCATCCAGGAGTCAGTAGAGAGATAAAGTACTGGCCACTATTCTCGTTCAGCAATGTCCAAGGCCAGCTGGATGGCTTTCACTTCTGCAAACTGACTCGATTCACCCTCCCCCTCAGCAGTTTCTGCAACTTGTCGTTGAGGACTCCATATTGCTGCCTTCCATCTACGGTGCTTTCCCACAATGCGACAGGACCCATCAGTAAATAAGGCATATTGCTTTTCACTTTCTGACAGTTCATTATATGGTGGGGCCTCTTCAGCACGCATCACTCCTTCCTCCTCTGGTGACCTTCCCAAACCTTTGCCATCCGGCCAGTCCACGATGACTTCTAGAATTCCCAGACGACTGGGATTTCCTATTCAAGCTCGTTGTGTAATTAATGCGGCCCACCTACTCCATGTAGCATCAGTTGCATGATGTGTAGAGGAGACCCTGCCTTTGAACATCCAGCCCAGCACGGACAACCGGCGTGCCAGGAGGAGCTGTGCTTCAGTGCCAATCACTTCCGAAGCAGCTCAAACCCCTTCATAGGCTGCCAATATCTCTTTTTCAGTTGGGGTGCAGCTGGCCTCAGATCCTCTGTATCCCCGGCTCCAAAAGCAGAGGGGTCGACCTCAAGTCTCCCCTGGAGCTTTCTGCCAGAGGCTCCAGGTAGGACCGTTCTCCCCAGCTGCAGTGTACAGTACATTTTTAGCATCTGGCCCAGTCAGGACGGGTCCAAGGGCTACTGCACGAACTATCTCACGTTTAATTTGCTCAAAAGCTTGTTGTTGCTCAGGGCCCCATTTAAAATCATTTTTCTTCTGGGTCACATAATAGAGAAGGCTTACAATCAAACTGTAATTCGGGATGTGTATTCTCCAGAACCCCACAGCACCCAAGAAAGCTTGTGTTTCTTTCTTATTAGTTGGTGGCGACATTGCTGTTATCTTGTTGATCACATCTGTGGGGATCTGGCGGCATCCATCTTGCCATTTTATTCCCCAAAATTGAATCTCCTGTGCAGGTCCCTTGACCTTACTCCGTTTCATGGCAAAACCGGCTGTCAGAAGGATTTGGATTCTTTTCCTCCTTTTCTCAAAGACTTCTTCTGCTGTATCACCCCACACAATGATGTCATCAATGTATTACAGGTGTTCTGGAGCTTGCCCCTGTTCCAGCGCAGGCTGGATCAGTCCATGGCAGATGGTAGGACTGTGTTTCCACCCCTGGGGCAGTCGGTTCCAAGTGTACTGGACGCCCCTCCAAGTAAAAGCGAACTGTGGCCTGCACTCTGCTGCCAGAGGAATTGAGAAAAAGGCATTGGCAATGTCAATCGTGGCATACCACTTGGCTGCCTTTGACTCCAGTTCATACTGAAGCTCTAGCATGTCCGGTACGGCAGCACTCAAGGATGGGGTAACTTTGTTCAGGCCACGATAGTCTACTGTTAGTCTCCACTCTCCATTAGACTTGCGCACTGGCCATATGGGGCTATTAAAGGGTGAGTGGGTCCTACTGATCACTCCTTGACTCTCCAATCTACCGATCAGCTTATGGATGGGAATCAGGGAGTCTCGGTTGGTGCAATATGGCCGCCAGTGCACTGTTGTGGTCGCGACTGGCACTTGTTGTTCTTCGACCTTCAGCAACCTCACAGCAGAAGGATCCTCTGAGAGACCAGGCAAGGTGGACAGCTGCTCCACTTCCTCTCTCTCCAAAGCAGCAATACCAAAAGCCCATCGGTACCCTTTTGGGTCTTTGAAGTACCCTCTCCTGAGGTAATCTATGCCAAGGATACATGGAACCTCTGGACCAGTCACAAGGGGGTGTTTTTGCCATTCCCTCCCAGTCAGGCTGATTTCAGCCTCCAGTACAGTCAACTCTTGGGATCCTCCTGTCACTCCAGAAATAGAAATAGGTTCCACCCCTTGACAGCTTGATGGCATCAGAGTACACTCTGCACCGGTATCTACTAGAGCCTTATACTTCTGTGGGACTCATGTGCCAGGCCATCTGATCCATACAGTCCAATAAGTTCGATTGTCCCCTACCTCCACCCGGCTGGAGACGGGGCCCCTCTAGTAGTCATCACATTGGTCACTTACCTCTTGTAGTGATGGATTATTCTTCTTCATCACAGGAGCTGAGGTGAAATCTGCTCTTCCACTCCATCTGGGAACCTGCTCACCAGAGACTGAAGCCGCAGCCTTCATGGGATGATCAGACTTGGCTTTTGCTCTCCTTTTCAGTTCTTGCACCCGCTCCTCCAAAACTGAAGTAGGCTTTCCATCCCACTTCGTCATATCTTCTCCATGATCCTGCAGGTAAAACCATAGGGTGGCCCATTGTGTATAACTTCTATATCTTCTCTCTCGAACAGTGGGATGCCTTCTGTTAATAGCTGAGACGTGTGTTGGTACACATGAGGAGCTGGATAGCTCGTCTCTCAATTGTTGGAGGTTCTGGGACAGTTTTTCCACAGCTGAGATGATGGAAGGGGTGAGATTATCTTCAAACTCTCGGAGTTTATAAATCATTTCATCCACACTGTTGGTGGTGTTTTGTCACTCCAGGTTCTTGTTGCCAATGAATGGGCATATGATTGGGGTGCATTTCGTGTAAATTTCCGCCACATGGGTCGTGCACATTCGACTTCATCTGGATCTATGGGTATATCCCCAACATTCGGCTTGGTGATATAGATCATCTCTACAATGGCTGATTCTCTCAGAGACTGGATGCCTTTCTCTAGAGTAGTCCACTTGGCCGAACGACTCATAACATCATCCTTGTATGGAAACCTATCTTTCAGAGCTGCCAAGAGCCGCTTCCAAAGGCTGAGGGACTTTTTCTCTCTTGCAATTGCTTTGTCAATTGCCCCTTCCCTGGCAAGTGATCCCAGCTGTTTGGCTTCACTACCTTCTAGTTCATGACCATCGGCCCCATTGTCCCAGCATCGAAGCAGACAGGTGATGATGTGCACCCCTGGCTGACGGGTAAAGTCTTTTCGCATATTCTGTAGCTCAGTTGAGGTCTGAGATCGAGAAGTCACCTCTTCCTTTTCTTCTTCTTCTTCATCATGTGGTAATAACTCCTGGTCAGATGCTGTCCCAGGTGGTGACGTTTCTTTGTCTTGTTTCATCTTTCCTGCCTCTTCTTTGTTTTTCCTCTTGCGTACAGGGGCAACCGATATTGGTATGAGTTGGTCCTCTGGTTTAGCTGCAGTGACTATTACTGTGGTTTGGGTAGCCGCCGTACTTGTCACTGGGGTTTGAGTCGTGGCTGTACCTGTCGCTGGTGGTGATATAGCTGCTGTACTTGGAGCTGGATTAACTGCGCTGTCCATTACTCCGCCCTCAGATCCAGAGATGTTTTATTCCTTTTGAAGATGCTGGACAGTGTTAAACAAGGCTCTGTAAACATAAGCCAAGCCCCAGCACGTCGCCATGATTTGTCCATCTCTGGTGTGACCAGAATGATCACACACCTCCTTTAAATGTTTTACTAATTTTTCTGGTTTTTGCATTTGTTCATTGGTGAAGTTCCAAAGCACTGGAGGGGCCCACTGGCCTAGATACTTGCCCATACTATCCCACACACCCTGCCACTCATGACTGTCTAGCCTTGGGGAAAATCTCTCGGCCCTCCTAGATTGTGGTCTAACCCCAGACATGGCCCACACCCCACTCTGCTTAACTCTCCGGACCAGACTAAATAGTTGTGAGTACAACATATTCAGTATGTGTGCCAACATGATAATTCCCAGTCACCACCAGCAGGCAGATCTCAAGGGTATCTAAAGGCCATTCAAAACCTTCAGAATTCTCAAATAGTGTTGTAAACGGCCTGGGGGGCGCTGGGAGCACAAAAAAATGTCTCCTTCACAGGCTGGACCATCCGAGGAGGTGAAAAGAGACGTGTAATTGCTAAAAACTTCCATTATATACCTCCCAAAGTATAGAGTTGGTGGCCACCCTGGAAACACAAACCGGACCAGTTTCATGATCGCTGAGTCTATTTTATTAACAATCCGTGTAATACAGTATAATGTAACAAGAATCTTAACCCAAAACCCAGATCTGAAAAACGTTAAGATAAGAAGAACCTGGCTGTAAGTAAAGTATCATACACTGAACCTGTGAGAACCAGAGCAACAACTTTGAGAGCCAGTAAATCAGCATTGTGACGAGTGGCTATTTTGTCTTTATTTCAACCCTTAAGTGCCCCATGTTGGGTGCCAAAACTGTCGTGGTTTAAGCCGTAAATTTCCCTTCTCCCTCCTTTCCCCCCCCCCCCCCCCTCCGATGGGGAGGAAATGGGGAGAGGAACCAAAGAAAATGTAACTCCCATGGGTTGAGATAAGAACAGTCCAGGAGCTAAGATACAATACAAATCACTACTGCCACCACCAATAACAATAATAATGACAAAGTAAATACAAAGGGAGAGGATACAACCGTTTCGCCGCCCGACCGAGCCGAGAGACCGCGCGCCTGCTCCAGGGACCGCGTGGCCCCAGAGACCGCGTGGCGCGAACGAGCGACAGCCCCCGCTCCCCCCACCGCGTGCTGCGCGAGGCCCCCCCCCCCCCCCAAATCCTACCTCCTGGGCATGACGTGCTGTGGTATGGAATAACCTCATTGGTCAGCCCGGGTCAGGCGCCCTGTATCCCCTCCCCCAGCTTTTCTCTCTTTCCCGGTGGCATAACATGAGACTCTGCGGGGGACGGGGGGGGATGGGAGGGGGGGACGGGACGGGGGGGGGGAAGCCGAACCCATAACAATACTAAATATTTAAACACAACCCTCCCATTCCTCCCTTCTTCCCAGGCTTAACTTTACTCCTGATTTCTCTGCCTCCTCCCCTGAGCAGTGCAGGATGACATGAAGTGGCGGTTGCGATCAATTCGTCACACACTGTCTCTGATGCTCCTTCATCCTCAGGAGGAAGACTCCTCACATTCTTCCCCTGCTCCAGTGTGGGGTCCCTCCACAGCAGAGAGTCCTTACTGAACTTCTGCAATGTGAGTCCTTCCCATGGGCTGCAGTTCTTCATGAACTACTCCTGCATGGGTCCCTTCCATGGGGTGCAGTTCTTTAGGAACAGACTGATACAGCGTGGGTCCCTTCAATGGGGTGCAGTCCTTTATAAACAGACTGATACAGTGTGGGTCCCTTCCATGGGGTGCAGTCCTTTAGGAACAGACTGATACAGTGTGGGTCCCCGATGGGGTCACAAGTCCTGCAGCAAACCTGCTCCAGCATGGGCTCCTCTCTCCATGAAGCCACTGGTCCTGCCAAGAGCCTGCTCCAGCGCAGGCTTCCCATGGGGTCACAGAGTCCTTCGGGCATCCTCTGCTCCGGTGTGGGGTCCTCCACGGGCTCCAGGAAGGTATCTGCTCCACTGTGGACCTCTGTAGGCTGCAGGGGAAGAGCTTGCCTCACTAAAGGCTGCAGTGGAGTATCTGCTCTGACAACTGGGGTACCTCCTCCCTCAGTTTCTTCGCTGACCCTGGTGTCTGCAGAGCTGTTTCTCTCACATATTCTCACTCATCTCTCCAGCTGCAATTGTGCAGCATGTTTTTCCCCTTCTTAACTATGCTATCCCAGAGCCATTACCACTGTCACTGACAGGCTCAGCCTTGGCCACTGGTGGGTCCATCTTGGATCTGGCTGGCATTGGCTCTATTGGACACAGGAAGCTTCTAGCAGCTTCTCACAGAAGCCACTTTTACCCCCCATGACAAAAACCTTGCCATGCAAGCGCACTATAAAAGGAGAACAAGCATAATGCAGGCTTTTCCTTTGAATCTTACCAACTTATTTTAATCAAGTTTCTTCAATGGAATGGTTTGCCCAGGGAAGTTGTGAATGCTCCATCGCTGGCAGTACTTCAAGGCCGCGTTGGACATAGCCTTGGATGGCATGGTTTAGTGGGAGGTGTCCCTGCCTATGGCAGGAGGATTGGAACTAGATGATCTTAAGGTCCTTTCCAACCCTAACTATTCTATGATTCTATGATTCTAAGATAAGTATGTCCTTGGGGGAAGCAAACCTATGTGGTAGGATGCTTCCCTTCATAAATCTCACTATGCTATGAGATACTATACTAGTATCATTTTTATACCTTCACCCTGACTTCTGACTACATTACTCTCCAGTTGCCTTTTTCATGAACTTTAAATTTAATTCATAACTCCTTAGTAACAGAAAACATCCCTAACCAACAACTAAATATGAAGTGGAAGAATGAAATGTAAAAAGGTGAAAAGTAGAAGCAATGCTTTAAAAATCTAGCTGAATATGTTATCTTCCTAGCAATATGTTATCCTTCACTAGCTATCCATCCTGCTTCTGTAACAAGAAATGTAGTATTCAGCAACTTCTCTTCTTTCCTATCCCTTCATTGTCAACTATCATAGCTTTTCCTAAAATTACAGGTTTTAAATTATTTTTATACCATGTGCTCTCATTACACTTTGGAGACAATAAAGTTGCAAATTTGTTTCTACATGGTGTATCAGCTCACACAGTATGAACACATAGGAAATAATTTGCATTAACCTTGATGAAAACAAGAACTTCATCTTATCTGCCTGCGCTGTACTGACTAATTAAATCTATCAGAAATAAATGGAATAGAATGTAAGTATGATGTGATAAGGTGCTACCATAGAGAACACTAACAAGAAAAGGGAGTGAGGGCTATTATGGGGGTAATAAAAGGCAATTTTGATGGGGAAAAGTCTTACAAAGTAGTTGAAGGTGTTCTTCCTAACCATGAACCAAGCCCCTTGAGGTTTTAAGCAGCTGGCCCAGCATTAAGGTCAGTAAGTCCTAGCACACATTGGAAGACACATACGGAGCATAGCGAAAGCAATCCTATTGTTACATAGTTGTGGGGTAAACTTCTGTGGGAAAAGTTTAAAAATTATGGGAAAAGCAAGTGACATGATTTAATGTGAGGTGTCCCTGCCCATGGCAGAGGGGTTGGAAGTAGATGATCTTAAGGTCCTTTTCAACCCTAACTATTCTATGATTCGAAATTGTAGACCATATTCATACATGTTAAGCTTGCTTAATTCTTTTTCCTTTTTTTTTTTTTTTTTTGTCAGGAGTTTTTGCCATTCATAACGAAGTCCTAACATCATTGTGAAAGAGTTCACAGATGCCAAGCTATGCTATGCCTTTTGTGGTAGTATGATCAGGAAATATGGGGTTCAGTGCAGAAATCCAGCCTACAAATTTTGGAATTACATAGTGCCATCCAAAGAGGAATGAAGTGACAGAAAACCTTTCCCAAAGGACTGTACTTTAAAGGAACTTAATAACTCTGAAGTTGTATCTGTACAGGAACGGGATATGCTAATGTTAATTTCCCATGTATTGTATGTATGTGATTCCATGAATGTAATTACGCTGAATTTACCCATGTACTCTCCCTCAATAGTAGGAACCTGAGCCCCCTGATTCACAGAACAATTCGCTATTGTCCTCTAACCAAAATATTTATTATCCCCAGTGATAAGACAATTTGAAACTCATACAAGTCTACATAAGAGTTCTAATTGCTGGTTTTGGCAACAAATTTACAAAAAGTATAATCTATATCTCAAGTATACAGGATCAAGTAAACAAAAAAAAAAACCCAAAACAACAAAAAATCTCAACCCAAAACCACCACTGTTTTTAAAGAGAAACTGCAGTTTTTTACTTTATGCTTTACTTACTCTGGCATTCTTTTTGTACTTTGCAGAGTAAAAATTATTAAGGATTACCTTATTCATGGAACAATATATACTACAAAAGAAACATCAAAAGAGTAACCCTCTGTAGAAGATCAAATTGTAATGCTTGCAAATACATTGCTGCAGCCTAAGATTTTTGTACCTGTATCTTCATTTTGCAGGCAAAGTTGATAATGACTGTGCATACGTTTTACTTGGATTTGTAGCAAGTCTTTGATCAAGTTTTCCATGACAGGCCTCAGCTTAAAACTACAAGCTTCAGAGATCCAGATTAAGACACAGAGAAGGATAAAGAACTAGTTAAAAAATAGACTAGTGATTATGTGGTGGAAAAAAATAACTTACTGTGGTATTATGTGGGTCACATCTGAAAGTGTTAACATCTGCAGAATGTGTGAGGTTAAGTAAGAACACCTAAGTAAGTGCCCATAAACGCAAGGATGACACAGGGTGAATTGAGAGGTGGGTGGCAGCTTCCCACAGGAGAGCTAGTGTGAGGGGAGAAGGGCACATCTCCGCTAGGAAGCACAGTTGCCTCTTCTCAAGGTAATCTGGGTGGCATAGGTCCACTCTTGCCCTCAGGGGTGCTAGCAAGTACATTTGGCATCCTTAGTTTATAACTGGGCAGCAGCTCATCAGTATGAAAAGCTGTTACCTCTGTATGTGCTTAAAACATTTGCTTACCTGCTCACTTTCTCATGACATGCATCACTGGCATGGTCACTACTGCTGTCCCATGTGGCAAGGAGGGAGATAAAGATACATTATGTCACTGAATTATCTCTTCCAGGTGAAAGTCCTTCAGAGAGCTGGATAAAGTCTGTTAATTTATGTTCACTAGTGCACCCCAGGGGCTTCTTTTATATGCAGGGAGGGACTTGGCCATAACTGCTACTGAAAGCACTGAGGTCTCATCAGTCATTTTCACATGAGCTATGGTCTCCTGGCAGCTCTCCTCTTGTCTCCTCCTGAGGTTTCCCTGGGTCAGGAAACTCCCCTGTGCACACCAGACTGCTCCACTGTGTATCATGCTGGCATTGGAGATGTTCACCTCAGTGCATTGGGTTTACTACATTCAGGGAGCTTTGTATATATATGTTTCATTCTTTTTTGAGAAAGCATGTTAACTACATTTAAATTTTCCAGCACAACTACATAATAAACACAGGAACAAAGATGGACTACAGATCTTTGTAGGTGTCTACCAACTTGTCAGAATAAAATATGTCCATGCATGCTATGTAGCTCAAGCACAGTGCTTCTCACCCTGCCAAGTTGGTGTGCAATCTGCTGCCTACAGATACTGTTCATTCACAGCAAACCTTACGTGCCCTGAAAATCATTTACATGCGTGGTCGGTAGGTCTTGGCCAGCTTCCAGGTGCCCAGGCAGCTGCTCTTTCAATCCCCTCTCCTTAATAGAATAGGTGGGAGAAAGGAAGATGAGAAAGTTCATGAGTCAAGGTAAAGACACAGAGATCACTTACCAATTACAATAATAGGCAAAATAGACTTAACTCAATGAAAATTAATTTAAAGTATTGCCAACTACAACAGAGTCCACTGGTGAGAAACAAAGAGAAGTAAAACAACAGCTGTCCCCCAGCTCTTTCTACATAGGCTCAACTTCACTCCCTTCTCAACAACTATACTCCCAACTGGAAGGGGTGGGGAATGGGAAATGGGAGTTGTGGTCAGTTCATAACACTTAGCCTGTGCTTCTCCTCACTCTTCATGCAGTTCCTCTGCTCCACTGTGGGGTCCCTCTCTCAGAATACAATTCTTCACAAACTTCTCCACTGTGGGTGCTTCCCACTGGCTGCAGTTCTTCAAGAACTGCTCCAGCATGAGTCCTTTCCATGGGGTGCAGTCCTTCAGGAACAAACTGCTCCCTCGTGGGTCCCACAAGGGCCAAGGTTCCTGCCAGAAAACTTGCTGCATGGGCTGCAGATCCTGCCAAGATCCACCTCTGTGGGCTTCCACAGGCTTCAATTTCCTTTAAGGGCACATCCACCTGCTCCACTGTGGGGTCCTCCACGGGCTGCAGGTAGATATCTGCTCCACTGTGAACCTCCCTGGGCTCCAGGGGCACAGCCTGCCTCACCACGGGCTGCAGGGGAATCTCTGCTCCAGTGCTATGGCAGGCGCATCTAGATGCATACTATTTTGTTCATTCATTAAGATGTGGGCCTATAGGGATGCTGGGGAGGGATTCTTCATTAGGGACTGTAGTGATAGGACAAGGGGTAATGGATTCAAGCTTACACAGGGGAAGTTTAGATTGGATATGAGGAAGAAATTCTTTCCTGTGAGGGTGGTGGGGTGAGGCACTGGAGTGGGTTGCCCGAGGAAGTTGTGAATGCTTCATCGCTGGCGGCCTTCAAGGCCAGGCTGGACAGAGCCTTGGGTGGCATGGTTTAGTGGGAGGTGTCCTTACCCATGGCAGGGGGGTTGGAACTAGATGATCTTAAGGTCCTTTCCAACCCTAACTATTCTATGATTCTATGAATTCTTACACATTTTTTAATCCTGCCTATTATGCATTATTGTTCATATAGTCCTTGTCTTAATCCAAATGATATCTAATAGTGAAATTTATTCATCAACTAGTATTCCTGTTTGCACAGCAAAAAAAATTATTTTCATTGCTTTTTAGTCTTTCTGCTCATCAGTCCTTGCCTGTGAAAGCAGATGATACTTAAGAATTTAGTTTACTTTTCCTTTGTTGTTATCATATGTGTTCCTCTTAATTAACTATCAGCCAAAACTGCACTGTCCCACTGTGCTGCTTAAATGCCTTTAGGTACATTTCTCTCTACCTTACAATACTTGAATTTCATGCAAAGGATATATTACAACTTCTCTTGGAGAAGTATCCTCAATTCTACTGAGGTTAATTACTTTAAGTTTTCTCAGAAATTGTTTCAGAATATATTCTTTTGGATTTCTTTCAATCATAGAGCAGGTACTTTCACCTCAGTTTCTATGTGATCAACATCCTCAATGCTCTCAAAATTAAAGGAACAGCAATATACAGAGAATGAAAATTAGCCCACTTAGGCCCAGAATCTATGCTTATGTCATCTCACAGAAGCCTGAGACATTTTAATCATTCATATAATGGCTGACATTGCCCATTCTGCTTTAAAAAAGAGAAGAAACTGCAGAATGCTCAATAGCATAGGCCACAGAACAGCAGTTGTATTTTTACAAATGACATAAATGGAGAAGGACCTTCTTAATAAAACAATAATACTGTGTGAGAACACTGTTAGAGGTTTGATTAAACCTCTCCAACACAGTAGGATAAATTGCATCCTTTATTAAAAATAGCAGAAATTATTATAGATATTAGGGAAGCCTCCAAATTGAAACAAAATAATTGTAGTCACTTAGCCACTTGAGATTTTTGGACAAAATACCTCTGGGATATAACCTTAAAATTACAGAGGTCAGAAAGAATTGAGAATGGTAAAATATAGAAAACAGTCAAAAATGGGGGGACAAGAAGGAAAGAAGCAATCTCACCTTCAGATTAAGTGTAATTCTTAAAAGGACTATAAAGATTTTGGGGAAAATGAGTAAAGAAAACATGTCTCAGTAAACCACAAAGCAGTTACATGTAATTTCATTTCTCATACTATTCAGTAAGTCAACATTTTGTACGGGTTTTTAGAAACACCTTAAGAAAGCACTGGATGCTCTCAACATGTTCTCTTAACTGCAATAACCTACAATGTCTCAAACCCTTTAGTGTCTCAAGTAAAAAGGGATATTACAATAAGAAAAAATAAAATTCAGGTGATACTATTTCTTTTCCTGAACAGCATTCAAATGAGAACACTCTTGTAGCCTTTGCTTGGGTTTTCATTGGACTCCTTCCCTACCTATGTTTACCAAAGTCAATGGAATGAGCACTAACAAGTTAAGGTTAACATTTATTTAGGGGCAGAAAAAAAGAGTTATGAAGTATAGACACATATAAGCAGCACAGTGTGTTTTCATCCCAACAGAATCAGTAATAAGCAAGGGACAACTAAAACTTCAAACCAGAGCACAAGAACTTTTCAGAAATTAGTCCAGCAATCCAAGCCTCTGCATGTGTCCTTCAGTCTTGATCTGAGTCTATAAAACATTCAGGTGCTCCATCACGCATAACAGTTACTTTGGAAGACAAATGGCATCACTCGGAACATCCCCCTCCTTTCTTCCCCCAGCTTTACATGCTGAGCATGAAACCACATGGTATGGGATATCACTTTGGTCAGCTGGGGTCAGCTGTCCTGGCTGTGACCCCTCCCACCTTCTTATGCACCCCCAGCTGTTGGTGGGGTGGTGTGAGAAGCAGAAAAGGCCTTGACTCTGCATAATCATTGCTCAGCAACAACTGAAACATCACTTAGCTGTCAACACAGTTTTCAGCACAAATCCAAAATACAGCCCTGTAAGAGCTCCTATGAAGAAAATAAACTCTATTCCAGCCAAAATGAGCACACCAAGGCCTCCGTGATCACCCATGTCTTTATTCCTACTTCTATTTTCAGTCTGCAGCCTCAGTCACAGACAACAGTAATCATGCATTTACTGGATTACAATGCTACAGATCTGCAATAAAGGAATTTCTGATCCAATTTCAAGTTGAGTAAAAATGCACTTGTCCACAAAAATAGTACAGTGCTGTGTCTCAAAGAGAAATATTGAACTGACAGTGATTAAATAACATATTTGCACTTCCAATGTCAACATTGTTTTTATCAGGATGACTCTAGTAGCTCAACAGTTTCTGACTAGATATTTTAACCTGTTAATAGCTAATTAAAAGAACTTTTGTGAATAGTATCCCATGTAACCATCAAATAAACCTCCCAAAACTGAATGCTGTATTTTATTTCCTGATAACAATTGGATTTTTAGTGATTTTATTTAGTTCCTTACAAGTATAAATATCCTACGATAAATATATTTACTTACATTTCTGAAATCAATGACCCTTGTTATGCTACCTTTTTTTCATTAGAGTTAATACCACTTTTATTGTCAATATTTAAATAGATGTGAATTTTTAAATAAAATTTTTATTTAGAAAACTTAAAATTCAGCAGATTGACAACAAGCATGGTATGCTTTATTCAATACTTTTGTTTCACACCATCTTTATAGTAATGTCCTTTTATCAATCATGACTACTTTTCAAGATAAAAAAGTAGTTACTGGCTAACCATGATCTTTCCCACTGAATTAAAGAAGCTGGTCACACTATCCACGGCAGCTAGACAATGACATTGAGCACCAGAGTGGCACTGTAAAGTGGTAACTTTTGTGTAAACAGAAGACAATTCAAGAAGTTTCAAGACAAAACAAAATAATCCTTCATATTTTCCAGATCACCAGCAATACTATTTCAACAGCTCTATGCTATACTTTCAAAAATGGATGCACTTTCAGAGAATTTTTTTTTTCCACTTTGCCGTGGTGATAAAGAAAATATTCAAAATTACAATCCTTGGCTCAGAATATTAGAGAGCCTCTGAAATAAGAAAGTCAATGCTTATTAGAAAAAGAGCTGACAGAAGAGAGAAAAAGCAAGAAACTAAAGATAAGGGAAACAACAGGAGGTTGCTTGTTGAGCCTAGTGACCTTATTTGCTGCTCTTAATATGCTTGCAATTGTGCCAATCAAAGAAATAAAAGGGAAAAGAAGTTTTTTTAAATTCAATTTTTCAGCACAGTGGTTGAATATTGTTCGGTTTTTGTTTCCTGCACTGGTTTTCAGCACTTTCATTTTTTTCCCCTCAGGGTAATATTTTAAAATGCAACTTTTACACTGAAATGAAAAACAAAAAAAACCAACCAACCAAAAAAAAAAAAAAACACCCCACCCTGATTATACATCTGCAAGTTATTATTACTGACATGTATGCAAACTTCTAACTAGTGCTGTGTGCCCTTCATTCAGCTTGCATTATTTCCTTGACAAGCAGCACCAGAATTACTTAGGAAGAGTGAAATACAGCCTTGAACTAGTCTCAGAGGTTATTAAATATTTAATAAGTAATAATAATCCATCAAAGGGTGGACTTTACCTTACCTATGGTGGCTGCAGGCAAGAATTTTTTTACAACTTGTCCTGTAAAGTGATTCTCTATGAAAATGACATGAACATAAGAGGGAGAAAAGAGGAGAAACTATTCTACTGCTAGCATTCAAATACAGAGTAATCTATGAATAGGTGGCTTATCTGCTTTTTCATCTATTATTATGAGGCCCCAGGAGTTAGGAGCTATGATTGCATAGTTACGTGCACTTATCTGTGAGTATGAGTTGAGTAATGAGGAAGGCTTTGATCCAGTTTCAGATGAAATTTCATCTTTCCTGCTTGTGCTACCAACTGTACCAGTATCTGATGAGTTTTAGTGCTGTTACTTCACATGTAAATAAGAAAGAATATGTAGTTCAGTTCTACTTTTGGTGAAGCATACATATATTCAGCATTGCATATCATTACCTCTATCTTGAATAAGAAGCACATAATTATGGAATGGTTTGGGTTGGAAGTGACCTTTAAATGTCATCTAGTCCAACCTCCTTTCAATATACAGGGACATCCTCAACCAGATCAGCTTGCTCAGAGCCCCATCTAACCTCACCTTGAGAACTTTTTCAGGGATGGGGCATCTACCACCTCTTCGGGGCAACCTGTGCCAGTGTTTCACTACCCACATCGTAAAAAAAATTCTTCCCTATTTCTACTCTGAATCCTCCCTCTTTTAGTTTAAAGCCATTACTCCTTGTCCTGTTGCAACAGGCCCTGCTAAAAGGTTTGTGTCCAAAAAAGTTGGCTAAAATAATTTTTTAGGGGGGAAGTCAAATGCAAGAGCTGAAGAGTTGACTGCAACTTCCAATAGGGGACAGAGAGTGGCCCTTTTTTACCATCACAGTTAGAGCTAGAAAAGGTTGTAAACTTTTGGTGTGGGGACGGACTGAGCACAACCTAACCAGTTACACATGCAGCAAAGCGTCTTTTAATAACTCTGAGAGTTCACTAAATATTGATCACTACATATGGCTCCCACTGGACTTGAATGCCCTCTGAGCCTTTCATGATGTGTGATATCCACTGGGGTGACTACAAAAGGAGGTATATAAGCAATATGTTGCAGTTTTAGTGATATAGGTAACTTTCTAGTGAAATTAAGAATACTTCAAGTCTTTGGCAGAGTTTTCCAGATGTCTCTGCAGTATTTATATTGAAGGCAGAAAGGTCCAGTATTCTCATGAACTTTTTCACCTTTTAAGTTGGAAAAGTGAATTTACATATCTCCAAGGGTAAAAAGGCTTAAGCAGCTCCAGGTAGTGAAGAAGAGAGAGCATACCACGGATCAGTTCAACTTGTCTTTACTAGACGTAGACTGTTCTTGGACAGATGTTGTCCATAACTGATACCATTCTGATTGATAACTAGTTTAACAGGGTCTTAAGAGGCCCAAAAGAAATAAGGAATTCCTCAATAATATTTAGGTTTTTATGCTAAAAAATGTAACTGTCAATCTTGGCAAGATGATGACATAGTAAAATTCTCGCGCTTTATCACAAGTTATGCCTTATAGTGGTTTTCCTTCTGCTAAAAACACATCATAGGTAATGCTGTGTTAAAAAGCAATGTACATTTTTCTGTGAGGTGTATTAATTATTTAATGTATTTCTTGGTAAAGCAGTGAATTTAGTATGATGTCTGTTGTTTACCTACCCAACAGTGAATAGCAAGTTAAACAGAAACTACTAACAAATGCAAGGTACTTAGCAGTGTTATTTCAGGGTAAAAAAAACGTTCTCTCAGCCATTCTATCTCAAATACAGAACTGTCTCACTGAGTGAAATAACACCTTAGCTACAGAGACTGAGACCTAGAACATTGTTAACACCTAGGCACATTATTTCAACTGATTTCAATGGGAGATACATACTTGAACGGTTCTTGGGACTGGGCCTGCTCACCATGCCCATAATTACATAAAAACCCCACAGCGGTAGGTGGATGTTTCACATCTGAAACTTGCATCTTAATAATTGAGCCTGACCTCAAAAATATTTTTAGATCCCTGAAAACTAAATTAACCATTTACATTTAGGCAAGTTTCTGCTGGAAAAACCAATATGTGAGACGAATTGGAAAAGAACTATCCCCTGCAGCCTTCACTACCTCCTGGGAAATTTTACTCAGGTGACTATCTTACTGCAAAAAAAAAAATATTACAATGAAGATCAAATGGGCATTGTTTTTACTGGTTGCTTCTTCACTATGCTTCCCGTAGCTGTTAGCAAAGACAGCGGGTAACATAAAGCTATATCCAGACAATTTTGGCAATAAGATCTAAAGGGAGGAAAAAAAAAAAAACCACAAAAAAATCAGTGTTTAGTTCCTATTCCTTATACTAAATTTGGCAAAAAATTTCCAGCATCAAAGATCAAAGCAACAACGTCTGAAGAGATAATACATACTGTATGAAAAGAGGATAACATTAACAAAAATATTCCAGTAACCCGAACATTTATGTATTTCTAAAAATGTAAATGTAAGCAGTAAGAAGGGCAGTAGTGTCCCCTTCTATGCTATTTTTACCTTTACAAAATAGCATCTTTCAATGCCAAGAAGAATGTTAGAGAAGCAGGTGTAGTGTAAAGGATAAATAATGAATTTAAGAGGAAAGATTCACTGTGTATTTCCAGTAAAAGGAGCTTTCTTATTCCGCCTTTCAGGACCTGATCCAAGACTTACTGAAGTCAGTTTGATTCTTTACTCTGATTGTTCAATACCGAATGAGCAGAGACAAAGTAAACAAGACACATTCTAGTAAGTTCCATAAGAACTACCATCTTGTCTAAGGAAATCAATGTAACTTCTGGATCTGTTTTTCTCCCATTGTATCCATTGTGCAATGAGTATTTTCTACCCTCCAGATTTAGACATTGAGAGCACTGATTTCATCTAGTGATCAGTGCACCAGTTCTCAAAATCCCTGCCTGCTGAGAAATCCCCAGTACAGCTGAACTTCACAAGCTGAAGCCTTCCAACATTTTCTGTATCTTTTGAGGTTTTATCTGAGTTTCTGATCTCACAGAAGATGCAGAACTTCAGTGGACTCAGAAACATAACCCCTAGATATGTCAGTATCCAATTCCTTGGAATATGGCCCCCTAAAACTTATTACCTCATGTTGCTCACTTATACCATGTTTGACAATACCATGTAAACAGGTAAGTAAATGCGATGGCTTGACCATGGCCAGCAACCAAGCCCCCAACCCAGTCATTCACTTAATTTCCCCTCAGTGGGATAAGGGAAAGAACCAGTATGACAACAGTGAGAAAAACTTGAGACAAGAAGGAGAGCAAGAGGAAGAGGAGTAGACCAGTGTCCACGACATCTGACTAATGGCAACTTTGCCAAGACTATGCCCCAGTTTTACTGCTGAGAGCATCACATGGTATGGAATATCTTTCTGATCAGTTCAGGTCAGCTGCCACAGCTGCGTCCCTTCCTTGCCTCTTGCCCATCCCTATTCCTCATGCTGTGGGGGCAGAGTGAGAAACAAAGGCGGCCTTGACGGTGTGCAAGTACTGCTCAGCACTAGCTGGAAAACTGATGTCTTATCAACCACATGTTGTCAACATAATCCTGTTTTATGTTTGAGAAAACATATATCTAAGAAAACTATAGTCTGCTACTTTCAGATCTACCTGGAAGAGTTGTATTTCCCTTTCACACAGCTATTTCTATATTTTAACATATATAAAAGACTGAAACAATCTTATACTTGTCAAGCTGTTTATTGACCAGTGAATCTTGAATTCTATGTGCAAAATAGCAGTTTTAGGCACTGCTTCTACCTGCAGAAGCTGTATATCTGTTGTTTTAAGAATATGGTCTTGGGGATGCATGCTGATACTCAGACTGCACATTGTGGAAGTAATGTTTAACAGAAGAATCAAGAAAATTTGCCTTTAAAGAGGCAAATCTATACAATCAAGAGTCGATATGAACTGCAACTGGAATAGATATATCAGGTTTAATTTACTGCTGTATTTCAAGGTTAATCAGGTGTAGGAATCCATCTTTTATTGTAATGAAGTACTTTGATAAAATATTTTGCTCATGAAGGCAAAAAGGTCTTATCCTGAACTGAACCATTGCTCAGAACCAACAGAACTACAGCATCTGCTATTTTTTTTTTCTTTCCCTTTGAGCATGTATGAAAGATCCAGGAACAGTCTCTTAATTCTTGTCTAGATAATTGCCTCCTAAATAAGTTAATCAGCTTTCTTACCTACTAAAAGGTTGCATGAGTAAAAGGCGATTTTTGACACTAACACCTTGACATGAGGAATAATGTAAAGTGACTGATAGAACAACACGTATAGCAATAAGCCACTAAGAAGATTCACTTTCTGGTTCTTGCAAATATGGGTTTAGATCATGTGCAGTTTAATTTCTTCAGCGACACTTTTTTAGCACTATGAAAATTTCTGAAGTACAACTTCTACATCTTTGATAGCTAGTGATGCTGTTATGTTGTCTTTTGCTGCTAATTGTCCAGCATAATTTTCCTGTTATATTGAAACTATTTACAACTTCCTATTAAATCCCTGCTTCCAGTTACTTTTTTTTGGTCATTTTTGGGTGCTGCATAGCAGGAAAAACATTCAAAATGTCTACATACAGTAAACTTCATGAGTGGTTATCTGAAAGACTGTGTTCCTATCACAAAAGTGCTGACTGCTACTGCACTGAACCTTGACTGTACCTTGTCTTGGCTCTGAGGGGCACCACTAAGCTGCAGCTGGCACAGCCGGCAGCAGCACACCTGCTAAGCTGAGCAGGATAATGAGAATTTCTCACACCAGCATGCTTTTCTTCATGGTAGAAATTACAGCTCTTCAGCAGGGGAAAAGTCCTTGTCCCTATCTTCAAAATCCAAACTCTGTTTGCGGCTGCCACAAGCCTGTTCACTGCTTGCCCTAAAATGACAGCTGCAGTTAGCATGCAGCATTGCATACTGAAACCCTGTATGCATTTATCTGCCTTCCAAATACTCTTTTCAATTATTTGTATTTTTTTTTCGTAAAATTCTAAAATACAGCATGTAAACTAAAGCTAAAACTGTATGTCTCTTGCTACTCTACTTTCATAGGTACAAAATGTTACTAATATTCCCCTCAGGGAGCAAGTATACAGCTGGTCACCATGGATTATGAAAACAGTCAGTAAATATTTGTTCATCTTCATGTCAGGGAGGGGAGAATGGCTAAAAACTAGATGACTCGAACAGACTTTTCCATGTAAGCTGCTGATAAGCTCTGAAGAGCCGTACACTGGCAAAGTCATACCATGTAAAGTGTCATAGACTCTGGAGAAAGTGGGATTTTATAAAGAATCTGTATATTATGTATGGATATATTTAACAAAACAAACACTTTATTAAATATGTATTGAATAAAATGAGTACTCCTTTTTCGTTTTCTGACAAACAACTACTGGTTAGTGTTTCGTTCTCATCAAGAATATACTATGGATCTATAAGATTTCAGTTAACAAATGCTTGGCATGTGATTCTGTGATAAAAAGCTTCTCCAATGATTTTTTTCATACTAGAATACCCTAGGTATTAGCTATTTACACAAGTTTTGCCTATGTTCCTCATTATATATAATGGTTTCGTATCATTAGTCCTGTATCTGGTCTGTTATTAACTAAAAAGCCTTCTTCATATTGTCACTGAAAATTAACTAGCAGAACAATTTATAATCTTTATGGAAAATGATACAACATTAGAACTTATGCATAGAAACTTTGAATGATATCTTTAGCAGAAAAGCAAATATGATGACTGTGTAAATAGAACTATCCAATATTTCCTTTTACATAATTCAACCTAATAAAACAGGCTCTCAGTGTTAATTGCCTGATACTTCACTTGTAGATTGATCAGGACACTGTTTTCATGAACACTCTGGAATTTTACCAATATCAGCTTGAGATTTTTGTCTTTCTTTTAAACTTTTCCAGCATTAGAAAGCTTTGAAGAGACACGAATGTCTTATTGATGGAAGTCAAAATTTCACAACCTCCAAGCTGCACTTTTTTTTGTTTTCCCCAGATACTCTGTAAAGAGGTAAGGGAAAAGTACAGAGTTTAAAGGCTCTTATTAACATCCATTAGCTGGCAATTATTAAGTTCAGAATGTCACTCTCTAAAGCAATATTCTGAAATAACTTTGATGCCCTTCAACTTCTTAAATTGTTTAAAATCTGTACAAGCGTTATAAAGCTGACTTTTAGCAATTCTGTAAAAAAGGTATTTATTTGAAAGTCATACTCTTCTTTCCACATCTCTTTGAATGCTAACAAAACTTATTTAAAGTTAAAATATATGTATTTGTAAGGCTTTTACCCCGCAAAATAATTTTCAGTTATAGTTTTAAACAAGAAGCTAAAAATTGGGTGACTTGCAAATAGTTACACTAAACTTCTATCAAAAGAACAAAAAAAATCACATCACATGTACCTTGATGTTCATGGAATGCTCTGCTGCCTCAGATATTCTTCTCCCTAACCTTTTAAGATATTTAAATACTAATAGTTTTGTATCATGTTTCAGGATACTTCTTGTAAATATAACAACATGGACTGAAGAAGACATAGTTCTTGTATGTTTAGTATACCCAAAGTTGCTTTGAATCATTGTGAAAATCTCGCTGTGGATGAAATGCAACTGTTCATATACTTGCTTGTACTTAGCAAGTTTTAGGACCTGACATCACCAACATACAAATTATACATCACTATTTTTCACTAAACAGAAAAACTATCACAGCATTTTGTGTCTCCTTGAAAAGCTAAGGAGCAAACCAGCAATGATCGTGTGAATTGATAACCAAACAATGCCTTCATCAAAGATCCATATTGGATGCAGCTTGCAGGAGTTACCAAGTTAGATCAGTTATTTCAGTTACTTAATCATTTCAGTTCAACTACCAAGTAGTTAGGAAAAAAAAAAATAAAAAACAAACAAAGAGGTTAAATGATGTTTCAACCAAAGTTTTTACACTTTTTCGTACTATATGGCACAGAACTGCCATTTCCTGACAAAGATCTCTACAAGCATATCAAGTTTATTGGTTTATCAAAAGTGCCAGTGGCTGTCTTAAGCGAGGGGCTCGGGGGAACTGCTCTGAACCACTGTCTTCTTGCACATATCTAGAGGAGGTCAACATTTTATGAACACCCCCGTTCATTCTCCTCTTTCTTGTTCTGTAGGTTAGACTTCAGGAGGCTTGGGCACAAGTTAGGGAAGAACTTTAAAGCATTGCTTACATTGCACCAGTACCTCCATCTGAATTCAGTCAGCATAACATAGTTAAAAAAAAAAGGCAGAGAAAAAAAGAGTCATAACAGTGATTCCTAAATCATCAAAAAGATGAAACTACTAATGGAAACATGCCAGTATTTTGAGAATGCCCAAAGACTTCCAGTACAGTATTTTTAGAGCTGTTTTCCAAACTAGAAATAAACTTTGATCCTGAAGGCTTGGGTGTAATAGATGAAATTTTACTTGTAACCCAAGTTTTCCACCTCTCTGTAAGACAGTCTGAAAAGCTTTGCTCCTGCCTGAAATAGGACTTCTAAAGTTATCTATGCTATGGTTAATTGAAGCTAAAAATAAATATTTATTTCTTTCATAAATGAGGGTTGGCCTTGCCCTGGGTGAACCAAAGTTTATTGAAAATGAAAATGGGCAATTAACAATGTCTTCTCCCTTATTCCATTATAGAAAACCTTTTATTTCCCAAAGAGAAAAGAAGCTTTGAAGAAAACACAGCATAGATGTAGTAATTTAATTGCAGGCTATGCACAATTGAAGCTGGAGCTAGTTCTGCTTACATTCATTCTCTAAGAGTGAGATGCAAGCTAAGAGAATGAATTTAAAGTGCTCCACCCAGGGTCACAAGGGTATAATAACAAAACCACAGGTCAGGCTATTCAAGATACTGCTTTACAGTACCTGATATAAAAAACATACACAAACAGAGAAGCTTAGTGCTTCAAAAGCCAAGGCTAGTACTGGGTACACAGCTTTCAGCAGCTGTCTCAGGGAGGCTAAGTTTCATTGGGAACATGCCTATCACAGTGTGGTAATAAATCAGGATTGCTCCTGCTCATAAACTTCAAAGCACACAGAAAGTGTTGTACAGCAATTTTCAGTGGGAGAAAATGAAAATCTAATTATTATTTTTCTGCATCTTAGTACATCCAGTAAGTGTACGTAATGCATCTGTGTCTGCTGTAACTGTACTTCAGGCCACTTCCCACTCACCTATGCACTTTCCCGTGAGAAGAGTTCAGCTTTGCATTCTCTGTTAATGACAGTACACATATTCCCTGCTATGTACAAGTCTATTAGCAAATGGTGTCAGGAAAAATCTGGGCTGTATGGAAATCAATAACAAAGCTCTTCATTCATTACAATGAAGCTGGAATTCATGTTACAAACCAGAATTAGCTTATTGCACATCTTTTCATCGGCGTTCAGGAGATGAAAGGATTGACCTCCAAACACCTTTTATTTTTAATTTACTTATGATGGAAAATTCTATAATTAAAAGCCCTTCTTTGGCAAAGGAAGAATTGTGGAAACTTATTTATGAAATTAAATCTCTGCGTTTACTATTCGCATACACCCTGGCTTACTGGAAGAGCAGTTAGGATCTTTCTGAATGTATTAACATGTGTTAAATAAATTTCAAATCAGGCTGAGGACATGAAGCTACAAATACTTTCCTTGTCTTGCTTACTTTGAGCATGCATAAAAGATATATGATGAAAGGACAAAATTTCAACCACCACTGAAATATATCTCTTCCTTTTATTGTCCAAAGTGTTTAATGCACAGAGGCCCAAACCCTGCTTCATTCTTTAGAATAAAAGCCACAGATTTTCACATTTATTGTTGAACTGATGGTGCTAATGCCAGAGAAAAAAATATCTGATTATTTAAATGCATTTAAAACAATTTGGTCTGTTTGATAAAGAAGCAGTAGAATGCTACTGGAAAACCAGTATTTAGGACTGTTTAGAAGCTGATTTGTTTCTTTCTTTCTTAGCATATTCTAATATTTCACTGAAGATGAGGTAATTCTAAATTTAAACAGAAATATAAACCTTTGAAATTATCAGTTAAGAGTCCAAATACATTCATCCTAGACCATCTAAAAGTGTTTCAGGTAATTTGATTTTTAAAATTCTTATTATTTCATGCTTATTAACGCAGATGCCAATAAATACTTTTACCAAGTATAAAAACTTATATTAAAATACTCTGAAATCACGGGTTTTACTCATTTATTGCTATTGATAAGCCATTATGAAACATTTATATTAAAAAATGCATTTAAACTTAAGACTGTTCAATTTAAAATATTGGAGCCAAATCTCTTTGAAAATTATTAGATAGGAAAATGAAAGGAGCCAGCCTTAATTCTGGACCTGATCCAAGACCAGGATACTTCCACTGATTCAGCAGTGGGTGCCATCACACACTGGGATGTCTTCTCAACTGATTCTGTCACCTGCAACTTAGATACCTGGTTTGAGTTGGCTACTCCAGACTGCCTTTGTAGTTAACTGACAGAAAACCAAAAATTAGGCTGTGATTCATGTGACCACAGGTGATGTGATATCTGTACAAATACCATAGGCCTTCACTGCCTCACTAGGAAGGGAAACAGCCTTCACACCAATGACCCACATATAAAGGTATGGAGGGATGCAGCATGGCAACAAATACCCTGCAGTGAATACGTGAGACTCTGAAAACAGACAGATCTCTATTTTCTGAAACACTGAAGACAGACCCCCAGGTTCTTAGAGCATTGGCTACCGACATATGACGCGCTGAAGTGCATTGCTGCACAAAGTATGTCTTCTATGCAGCTCTTCCCTCTGCTCCGAGATACAGCAGGGCAGAAAAGCCTGGCTGGTAGAGCACCGTGGAATGAATACTGATCCCCAAAGGAGGTGACCCTTATCTGCAAACAGCCTGTTTTCATGTTTAACATAATTTCTAGCTCACTACTAAGATCTGGAGATGAATTATTCAGATTTTGCTCGTGGGTTGGTTTTTTGTTGTAGTTTTTTGTTTGGACTTTTTTTTTCCTTTCTTTTTTTTTTTTTTTTTTTTTGTGGGGGTGTGTGGTGTGTGTGTGTAAGAGGGATATAGTACTTGGACTTGGTTGAAAATGAGATTGTTTTCAATGCACTAATGAGAAAGTAGGAAATTTGAGGGGATGGCAGAATTTCAGTGAGCTACACACACTTCCAGACACATAAGTACAAAGATCTTAAATACATCATCTAATCTACCCCAAGCTTTTATTTTAGTTTTCCATATTTACTGTAACAGGCACCTTTCACTCAAAACTTATATAATCTTAGCCTTAATAGCTTTTCACTGCAACATGAATCATACTTTCCTTTACTCATCCCCAGCAATGGAAATGTGAATTTGGATTATTGGAATGAGAAAATTACAGGTAATTTATATTTGTTATGGTCCTGTTTCTATGATTTTGACAGAATATGGCCACAATTTGTGGCCCTGGTAATGTGTTACAGGGCCGTGTAATATCCATTTGTTAAAGCTTACACAAGAAACTGCTTGTCCCTCTGGATTCTAGTTGGAGGGAAAAAAAAAAAAAGAAAGAAAATTAGATTAACTCATCATTTGGGAGTTTCCTTGTTATTGTTTAATTATTCAAGTACCATTGCAGAATGAAATATCATAAAGGGATTTCATTAATAATTGCTTCTTCTGGATCTATTTTTAATTGCCACAATCATAAAGAAAAAAATCTAAATAATGTTTCTGGAATATTCACACGATAATGCATCTATCCATTTAAAAATACACTTGATTTCATCACATGCCTAATATTGCTTATTCAGATTGTTATCTAGGAGCTAGTTGAACAGTCAGGGTTGTGGTAAATCTAGACCAAACAGTGAGAGTAACTGCATATAACCTGAAAAAAAATACCTTCAATGACCTCAATTTTTTTTATGAAAGATCTGGATCATGGTTCTCTATTTCCACTGTAGTAAACAGAAATCAAAGTTCTTTAAAGCCTACAAGAGCTGCTTAGTAACTTCTAGCATCTTGTCCTTGATTAGCATCCGTTTACAGCTGAACCATTGGTCTCTTAAATTGATTTGATGTGATGAAACAGACTGTGTTCTAAATGTTTTTTCCTAAATCACAGCCAGTTAAATGAAAAGCTTGTGATGTGTCGATGTGATATCAGTGCCCACAAGCTGTAGGGTTCTTCTATATTATATAAATGCTTCTTTTTAAAAACAAAACATCAATCTCTGTACTCCTTTATGATATATCCTATGAATACCACTGTTGAAAGCATATCTATCCCCTCAAACATTCCCATTCTAATGACCACATTCCATTATCCACTTCTTTTCTCAAGCATGTTGCTCTTTGAATCTGGTGTACCTGTTACCCATTACCTTCCTGCATACATCTGATTTCACAGCCATTTTGCACAAAGTAGTGAATTTCATCCTGAAAGTCCATTTACCACACATTTCTTTAGCTCTTAAATAAAACATTCAGTTGCCTAAGCAACTGTCACACCACTGAACTTTTCTAGCTAGAAAAAAATGCATGCACCTATTCACAACCCCTATATTCTTTTTCTTTCTCCCAGGTAGACAAACAAGACAAAAACCCCTTTAGAGATACACAGACTTGTCAAGACTATTTAATTCCACTCTGTCAGGTCTGGATTAAAATCACTGGATCCCATAAATTTCTACATCTCCTAATCCTAGTTGCTGGCTGATTTTACATTCCAGAAAACTTTCTTGGACATACTTCTTCAATACAAACTCCAGTTAGATCCTCTTTATGTAATGATACACCACATGGTCCTGCTGTTAATAATGTAAAACCTGAGTATCAGCCTCCTTGAGACATAGCTCTCTCTAAAAGTCTGAGTTGGAGATTTTGGACCAAAAATTCTTGTGCTGCAGCATAGTCCGATTTCATAATAGCAATATTCAGGGACAATGCACAGGAAAAGGAAGAACCACTGTCTCAGCTATGCAATTTCTCAAATTTCCATATATACTTTCATATTTAAAAAAATAAAGCACAGGTCTATCTAAACCTAAACATCCCAGAAAACATTTACCATTCCTCTTCTTTTAGCAACAAAATGGACTCAAGATTCAGGCTATATCTATGAGGTAAACAAGACTATGGCCTACTTGAATTGCTCACCTGGCTAAGGAAGAAGAAAATTTCCTGTTTGTACAGAGAATTTCCCCTTCTAAAACTGCCCGGGACTCCTTTCAACCCCCTGGGCTTATGCTGCAAATTTTCCAGCTCTGACATGAACGTGCACCCTTTCAGCTTCTGAGCAGAGTTCCAAGTCAGTGGTCCTGCTGCTAGCAAGCCCATTGATCCACTGATGCAGAGCCATTAAGAGTTGATGGCCCTTGATTGCTCTATCAAAGCTTCTCAGCTATAGTCTTTTCACTGTGTGTCAACCTCCTGCTTTAGAACTAATGCTTCAAGCTGCACTTAACGTTACCTTCAAAAAGTACAAAACACAACAGGGTATTCATAAAAAAAAAATGGGAATTATACATTGCCAGCGACATAAACCTAAACCCTTACCGTTTTTTCTAGACAATTAAAAGAATGTCAGTTAGTCCTTTCGTCAATTAGAAGACTTTAAAATCCAACAAAGAAAAAGAGCAGAGATTAAAAGACTACTACAAGTGTGAGAATGGAACAGAGTAGTGCATCTCTGAGAAAATGCATGGATAATAGTGCTCTGACTTCACAGCAAAAAGAACTACCTCTTACTAAGGCTGATTTGAATGAAGGGCTATAAGAATCTTAAGTATTGCCAATCATGTGACTGAACTATCTTAAGGAGTCGAGTTTTATGTAAGAATCTTAAATGAGCTCAGCCTGACCTACTGTCTGTCACAGTTTACATGATGACTTGCACACTAAATCGATGAGCAAATTCTTATAATAAATTACTGATTTATTTAATCCCATTTCACCCAGTCAGGCACATAATTACTCACAGTTCTTTAAAAACACGGACTTGTTAAAATCCAAATAGGTATGTAATCATCAGTGCTTCTCAGATTAGTTTTAATCTCCTTACTAATAACATGTAGATTGATATTTCAACTCAAACAACCCCCTTCATTGAAAGTACAGAGCTATATTGAAACAGCAAACGGATTTGATATTTTATCCTCTAAATAGATGCCAGATGCTCAGCTGGTGTCGCCTGATACAGCTCTATTAAAGGCAATGTCAATTTATACCAGCTGGTCCATGTGACTGCTTGTCTAGGGGAAAGCAAAATTTTGTTATTGTATATAAAGTTTTATCTTCCAAGTACTGGATTCTTCTTTAGTGATTAGAGTCAGCTGCATAAGTTGTTTTGGTTTAAAAATAAAATGCACAGTGTAATGTTGCCTTTATATTTGTCAAAAGAGCTACATTTTTAAACAATATTGTCCTGGCCTAAGCCCAGAGGTAACTCAGAACCATGCAGCCACTCTCTCACTCCGCCCCCTTCCTCCCCCCCTGCTCCCAGAGGGATGGGGAGGAGAATCGAAAGAATGTAACTCCCACAGGTTGAGGCAAGAACAGTCCAGTAACTAAGGTATAACACAAACCACTACTGCTACCGCCAAGAATAACACTGATAAGGGAAAGAACAAGGGAAGAGAATACAACTGCTCACCACACGCTGACTGATATCCAGCCCGACCCAGCAGTGATCTCACCCTTCCGGGTAACTGCCCCCAGTTTATATAGTGGGCATGATGTGCTGTGGTATGGAATACCTCTTTGTCTAGTTTGGGTCAGGTGTCCTGTCTCTGCTTGCTCCTGGCTTCCCCTCCTCCCTGGCAGAGCATGAGACTCAGAAAGTCCTTGGTCAGAGTAAACATTACTGAGCAGTAACTAAAAACATCGGTGTTATCAGTGCTGTTCCCAGGCTGAAAGTCAAATACACAGCACTGCACCAGCTACTAAGAAGGAAAAAAAAAATGACAGCTACTGCTGAACCCTGGAGAGTATCCACCCTTTATTCCATACCATTCATATCATGCTTAGATCCCACATTTTCAATATACCATCACTCTTATATATATACACCCACAAAGAGAGAGAGAGAGAGAGATAATTCCTTAGTGCATCGACCAATCCCCATAAAGCTGCTAAGTCCATCCGGTCCAGATGTCGGGCTTCATCTTTTGTAACAGTCTTTCAGAGCAGGGGAGGCTGTGTGCAGTGTTGGATCGTTGCCTGCTGATGCTGATTGCTCCTTTACTGCAGAACTCGTCTGGTTTCATCAAAGGTCGTTCTTTGTTGGGATGATGGTCGGAGGAAAGTCAGGGCCAGTCGATGGGGAAGTGAAGACATCTAGTTTGTGGGCTATAAAAATATTACATAGCAGGCAACAGCATACAATTCAGTTCATTGGCTGCTTTCCTCTAAAATCAAATCCCTTTGAGGTATACATTGAACTTCCCCATCTTAACGCATTACCCATCAAGTATATACAGGTCCCTGAGCAGAAGCAATCCCACGAGTGGGTTTGCCTTTACCTGAAGCAGGAATAACTCAGACTGTCTTCCCCAGCAAATTCTTTATGTGCATCACAGGAACACTGTCCCTTTCTACAGTATATAGAAGTTCTGACTGGGCTACACCAGCCCTGTTGGCAGATCCTCTGGTGTTGACCAACCAGGTAGCTTTTGCTAAATGCGTATCCCAATGTTTGAAAGTCCCACCACCCATTGCTCTCAGTGTAGTTTTTAATAGCCCATTGTACTGTTCGATTTTCCCAGAGGCTGGTGCATGGTAGGGGATGTGATATACCCATTCAATGCCATGCTCTTTGGCCCAAGTATCTATCAGGCTGTTCCGGAAATGAGTCCCATTGTCTGACTCAAGTGTCTCTGGTGTGCCATGTCGCCACAAAATCTATTTCTCAAGGCCCAGGATAGCGTTCTGGGCAGTGGCATGGGCCACAGCACATGTTTCCAACCATCCAGTTGTTGCTTCCACCATGGTAAGCATGTGACACTTGCCTTGGCGGGTTGGTGGGAGTGAAATAAAATCAATCTGCCAAGCCTCCCCATATTTGTACTTCAGACATCGTCCTCCATACCAAAGAGGCTTTAACCGTTTAGCCTGCTTAATTGCAGCACGTTTCACAGTCATGAATAACCTGGGCAATAGTGTCCATTGTTAAGTCCATCCCTCGATCACGAGCCCATCTGTATGTTGCACCTCTGCCCTGATGGCCTGAAGTGTCATGGGCCCACCGGGACAAAATTAATTCACCCTTATGTTGCCAATCTAAGTCCATCTGAGCCACTTCAATTTTAGCAGCTTTATCCTCTGGTTGGTTGTTCTGGTGTTTCTCAGTAGCCCGACTCTTGGGTACATGAGCATCTACGTGGCGTACCTTGACCACCAGGTTTTGCACTCAGGCAGCGATATCTTGCCACAGTGCAGCAGCCCAGATGGGTTTCCCTCTACATTGCCAGTTGCTCTGCTTTCATTGCTGCAACCACCCCCACAGGGCATTCGCCACCATCCAGGAGTCAGTAGAGAGATAAAGTACTGGCCACTATTCTCGTTCAGCAATGTCCAAGGCCAGCTGGATGGCTTTCACTTCTGCAAACTGACTCGATTCACCCTCCCCTTCAGCAGTTTCTGCAACTTGTCATCAAGGACTCCATACTGCTGCCTTCCATCTACGGTGCTTTCCCACAATGCGACAGGACCCATCAGTAAATAAGGCATATTGCTTTTCACTTTCTGACAGTTCATTATATGGTGGGGCCTCTTCAGCATGCATCTCTCCTTCCTCCTCTGGTGACATTCCAAAATCTTTGCCCTCTGGCCAGTCCATGATGACTTCTAGAATTCCTGTGTGACTGGGATTTCCTGTTCAAGCTCGTTGTGTAATTAATGTGGCCCACTTACTCCATGTAGCATCAGTTGCATGATGTGTAGAGGAGACCCTGCCTTTGAACATCCAGCTCAGCACGGGCAACCGGCGTGCCAGGAGGAGCTGTGCTTCAGTGCCAATCACTTCCGAAGCAGCTCAAACCCCTTCATAGGCTGCCAATATCTCTTTTTCAGTTGGGGTGTAGCTGGCCTCAGATCCTCCGTATCCCCGGCTCCAAAAGCAGAGGGGTCGACCTCGAGTTTCCCCTGGAGCTTTCTGCCAGAGGCTCCAGGTAGGACCGTTTTCCCCAGCTGTGGTGTACAGTACATTTTTAACATCTGACCCAGTCAGGACGGGTCCAAGGGCTACTGCACGAACTATCTCATGTTTAATTTGCTCAAAGGCTTGTTGTTGCTCAGGGTCCCATTTAAAATCATTTTTCTTCTGGGTCACATAATAGAGAAGGCTTACAATCAAACTGTAATTCGAGATGTGCATCCTCCAGAACCCCACAATACCCAAGAAAGCTTGTGTTTCTTTCTTATTAGTTGGTGGCGACATTGCTGTTATCTTGTTGATCACATCTGTGGGGATCTGGCGGCATCCATCTTGCCATTTTATTCCCAAAAATTGAATCTTCTGTGCAGGTTCCTTGACCTTACTCCGTTTTATGGCAAAACCGGCTTTCAGAAGGATTTGGATTCTTTTCCTCCTTTTCTCAAAGACTTCTTCTGCTGTATCACCCCACACAATGATGTCATCAATGTATTACAGGTGTTCTGGAGCTTGCCCCTGTTCCAGTGCAGTCTGGATCAATCCATGGCAGATGGTAGGGCTGTGTTTCCACCCCTGGGGCAGTCGGTTCCAAGTGTACTGGACGCCCCTCCAAGTAAAAGCGAACTGTGGCCTGCACTCTGCTGCCAGAGGAATTGAGAAAAAGCATTGGCAATGTCAATCGTGGCATACCACTTGGCTGCCTTTGACTCCAGTTCATACTGAAGCTCTAGCATGTCCGATACGGCAGCACTCAAGGATGGGGTAACTTTGTTCAGGCCATGCTAGTCTACTGTTAGTCTCCACTCTCCATTAGACTTTTGCACTGGCCATATGGGGCTATTAAAGGGTGAGTGGGTCCTACTGATCACTCCTTGACTCTCCAATCTACGGATCAGCTTATGGATGGGAATCAGGGAGTCTCGGTTGGTGCGATATGACCGCCGGTGCACTGTTGCGGTCACGACTGGCACTTGTTGTTCTTCGACCTTCAGCAACCTCACAGCAGAAGGATCCTCTGAGAGACCAGGCAAGGTGGACAGCTGCTCCACTTCCTCTCTCTCCAAAGCAACAATACCAAAAGCCCATCGGTACCCTTTTGGGTCTTTGAAGTACCCTCTTCTGAGGTAATCTATGCCAAGGATACATGGAACCTCTGGACCAGTCACAAGGGGGTGTTTTTGCCATTCCCTCCCAGTCAGGCTGATTTCAGCCTCCAGTACAGTCAACTCTTGGGATCCTCCTGTCACTAAAGAAATAGAAATAGGTTCCACCCCTTGATAGTTTGATGGCATCAGAGTACACTCTGCACCGGTATCTACTAGAGCCTTATACTTCTGTGGGACTGATGTGCCAGGCCATGTGATCCCCACAGTCCAGTAAATCCGATTGTCCTCTACCTCCACCTGGCCTGAGGCGGGGCCCCTCTAGTAGTCATCACATTGGTCACTCACGTCTTGTTGACAGGAATTATTCCTTATCACAGGAGCTGAGGTAAAGTCTGCTCTTCCACTCCATCTGGGAACCTGCTCACCAGAGACTGAAGCCGTAGCCTTCATGGGATGATCATCCTTGACCTTTGCTCTCCTCTTCAATTTACGTTCCTGTTCCTCCAGAGCTGAGGTATGTTTTCCACCCCACTCTGTCATGTCTTCTCCATGATCCCGCTGGTCAAATCATAGGGTGGCCCGTGGCTTATACCTTCTATACCTTCCCTCTCAAGCAGTAGGATGCCTTTTGTTAATGCCTGAGATGTGTGTTGGTGTACGTGAGGAGCTGGATAGATCAGCTAGATCATCTCTCTATTGTTGGAGGTTCTGGGACAGTTTTTCCACAGCTGAAATAACTAAAGGGGTGAGATTGTCTTCAAAGTCTCAGAGTTTATGAACCATTTCATCCACTGTTAGCAGTACTATGTCATTCCAGGTTACTGTTGCCAATGAATTGGCATATGATGGGGGTGCATTCCATGTAAATTTTCGCCACACGGGTCGTGTACATTCAACTTCATCTGGATCTATGGGTACATCTGTGGCATTCAGTTTGATGTGATAGATCATCTCTACAATGGCTTGTTCCCTCAGAGACTGGATTCTTTTCTGTAGAGTAGCCCTAGCAGAGCATGAGACTCAGAAAGTCCTCGGTCAGAGTAAACATTACTGAGCAGCAACTAAAAACATTGGTATTATCTGCGCTGTTCCCAGTCTGAAAGCAAAAAACACAGCACTGCGCCAGCTACTAAGGAGGAGAAAAAAATGACTGCTACTGCTGAACCCAGGACAGAAATACCCAGAAAAGGACAGTTATTTCCCCCATGAGAAGGAGGGGCAGCTTTCAACTGAGTGAAAAATCAAGTAAAAACAAACAACAAAACCAAACATCTGTGTGGGAGAGCACAGGAAACCAGAAGGAGTAAAACTCAAGAGCAGGAAAGTTCATGCAAAAACAGGTTCAGTAACAAGAAACTGCACTTACAATGAGCTGCCATTTCAGATGTTTCCATACACATTTTTTTTCCCCCTGAGTTTTCAAGAATTACATGAATACATATATACAATAGGCCAGCCTATCCCAGTCCTACATATGAGGTTTGGTAGGTACCTTCTTGTCACTGTTTTGCAGTTGTTATTTTCAATACTCTTTTATGTCTCAGTTTGATATGCAAATAACAGAGGCTCAAATGTTAAATTACCTACCAAATAACATGACAATCTTTCTTCATTTTACCTTTCAAAACATTATTTTCTGGTCTTGCTTTCTTAAAGGCAAAGGAAGTCTTACATTCAGGGAAGAAACAAGGCTCCAAACTAGGCAATGTAAACTAATGGGATGATCCTGAGATAAAACCAAGTCAAGAATTTAAACACTTTGTATAGCAATACTTTTGTAAACTGCAAGGTTTTCACAAAGCATAATTATAGATAGAAAAAAAAATTATACAGCTAAATGATCTAAACAGTGTAAGAGTGCACTGAGATAAACCTTTCCTCAGACTTAAAAGAGCTAAGTCTCCTCGGCAGAATTTTTGTTCCCCTTGCTTTTAAGGTATTATTTACATACATATACTGAGATATATGGTAATGTATTTTTAAGTGTTGTAGCCAGAAGAGTAAAATAAATGCATCTGTAACCTACTCATATAAAAAAATACCACAGGAGTGAATGCCAGCTAAGCAAAGAATCCCTATACCAGTGTGAGAAACTCCCCCTGAAATAAGGACTAAATGCAACTGAAAAAACTTTCATAATATCAGCTGAAGTTGTGGTGGGAGAACCTCTTGTAAAACACTCTCAGTAAGACTCTCAATGACTAGTTCCACAAACAGAGGTAACAGAAGTCACCAAGAACTGGTGGAACCATCACAGGCTGACATGCCTGTGACTACATATATTCCATATATATTACACACACACACGCCTGTGACTACATATATTCCATATATATTACTCCCTCCCTCCCTCCCTCCTGTGACTATATACTCTGCCCAGGAAATTCCTCAACAGTATATGCTGAAAAGTCATGTTCTCACAGCTGTTTTATATTGCCCTTTCTTTTCTTGAGTGAGCACTGGACAACCCATTCTGCCCCAAAGAACTTTGTTTGGGTAACTAGGCAACAGAGACAGGCTAGTTGACAATTATCTCAAAATTTGCCAGTAATCAGTGACTATGACATCACGGTTTCCTTCTTGCCCTTGAGTAGTTCATATATCACAGCATGCTAGTAACTGGCAAAAACTAAGGGCTTTCCTTTATAAAGAGGGGAATATAAACAAAGTCACAGGCAATATTAAACTGGAAATAGACATGGTGGAGCAACATAAAAAAATGAAAACAAGTAAGGCCCAGCCACCTCTAAAAAAGTTCAGGAGACATACCTGAAGGCACTCAGCAAACCAACTGTCTGGACAGAAAAACAAGACTAATACTTTATTCAGTTAAAATTAGCAGATGAACTTCAGGGGACAGAAATAAATTACTTGATTTGGGATTTGCCTCAGCCATACCCAAGTTACATGACAGTAGTATAGATCTTCTGGGGCCACAAACAGGTGAACTTAAATCTTAGTTCACGGACGTGTACTGGGATTACAGTATCTGTTTAAAATTTTTGTGAGTACTTTATAGTCTATTTCAATGCTGAAATTGCAAAGTAACTTGAAGATCAGTACATTAAAATTTTATGAAAGTGGATCAAAAAGATTATTTTAAAAGTTCTTCTGGGAAATGCTTATTTGTATGTTCAACATCACAATATAAATTACTGTAAGAGAGTTAAAAGATTCTAAACAAAGAGCATACCGAATGATCAAAAATAATTAATTTCCCTATGTCATCACCTGTTCAGGAGGCATCTCTCCCTTGAGTTTTTCTAAGTGTAGTTGACAACTAGCGAAATATTGCGTACCTGTCCTCTTCTGCCTAAAACAATTGGACTTCAACTGAAGTTGCTAAATTTACACCCACACTGTCCAGAACAGAAACTGGACTTCAGATATTACAAAAGTTGTTAGAATTATTATTTTATTTAAATAGTTTACTCTGAAGATTTGCAGATTTCTCAGCGGAGGAACTGAAAAAGAAAAATCTACTGATAGACAAATCTGACAAGTATACACAAGTTTTTTTTCTGTTACCATGCTATTATGTCTACCATGCATTGGACAATATAATGCAGTCCTTCGTGCTTGTGACTCTCCTCAGCTTGCTATTTATAATGTTCTCTATGGTCCTGATTATACAGCCTGCAGCCACTAACAGCTGCTGAACATGTTTTGGAAGTTCAGTATTTGAGCTTTTCTTGACCTCTGACAGATGCTGAAAATGCTGTCTTTGGAGTCAGCTCATTTAGTTAGAAAATGATGTAGATATATGTACCCAGTGGTACATATGTAGGTTTTCTTGAGGTTTTCTTAGAAACAGAGTATTTGTTTCAGAAGAATCCATATGCACATCTCAGCTGGAGGGACAGAGTGGCTCAAGCTTGAGGGATGATGAAATACTGGCAGAGAAGAGGCAAAGAGATTTGTTTTACAGATAATTTGTTTTATGAAGTTTAACTGGGGGAACTATTTAACCTGACACTGTAAAATTTTGAAATGGGAGCATGTAATTAGGAAAATGATTCTACGATGCTATGAAATGTAATTAAACCTGCCTGACGCGAAAACTGCATGAGTCACCATTTTCTATAAGCAGTTAGTGCACATATTACTTCCAATATAAAGGAGTGCATACACTGTCTGCAGTATATATTAATGATTATGATCTTCAAAATGGGTGTCCAGACATTAATGGGGGAGTAAATAAAACTGCAACAGGTAGTTGTCATTGGCATGATGACTGAGGAGCTGCCACTCATGGGAGTGTTTTTTTAAATGCTATAGTATACTAGAGTGCTTTTATTTTATACTGCTTCACTGGACTGAGGTGAAAATGATACATAGCTTTAAGGGATGGAGACTATTTGTAACTGAGTGAGAAAACATTAAGGAAATCAGAATAAAAATAAAGCACTTAGTGATGTATTTGTGTGAGAGCAGTTAGGTCTGCAAAGCAGTATTTTTGCTAGCATTAATAGGTCAACATTAATGATGTGTCCTCTGCTCCAGAAATAAGCTCTCTGCTGTGGGAATATATACTCCCCCCGATAATGCTTTTTTCCTCCTTGACTATAGATTGTGTTCTTTGGTCACTATAAATGTGTCCTGGGTTCAGCAGTAGCAGCCATTTTTCTCCTTCTTAGTAGCTGGTGCAGTGGTGTGTTTTTGACTTTTGGCCTGGAACAGCACTGATAACACCGATGTTTTTAGTTACTGCTCAATTGTTTAGTCTGACCAAGGACTTTCTGAGTCTCATGCTCTGCCAGGGAGGAGGGGAAGCCAGGAGCAAGCAGAGACAGGACACCTGACCCAAACTAGACAAAGAGGTATTCCATGCCACAGCACGTCATGCCCAGGATGTAAAAACTGGGGGCAGGGATCTGGAAGGGTGAGATCACTGCTGGGTCGGGCTGAGTATTGGTCAGCGGATGGTGAGCAGTTGTATTCTCTTCCCTTGTTCTTTCCCTTATCATTATTATTATTGGTGGTAGCAGCAGTGGTTTGTGTTATACCTTAGTTACTGGACTGTTCTTGCCTCAACCCGTGGGAGTTACAGTCTTTTGATTCTCCTCCGCATCCATCTGGGAGTGGGGGAGGGAGAAAGGTGGGGAGTGAGAGAGCGACTGTGTGAGTTATGGCTGGCCTTAAACCATGACAAAATGTTATATGTCTGCTTTAAGACATGCATGATGATGAGTGTGTTTTATAATATATATGAATTTTTAAAGAGGTATATCATAAAAAGAGTGATTGCTAATCAGGCAGAAATGAAGATAAGGGTAATTCATTTTTCAGCTCCTATTTATTGGTAAAAATATTGTCTCTCTTTTTAAAGTTCTTTTATTCACTCCAGAAAACTCAGAATACATTTATTGCTTGAATTTTGTTCAAGTTATGATCAGCAACATTTATTCTGAATAGTCCACACTTTTATGAACTCTTCTACATGCATCTTTGTGATGTAACTGCATGGGATTAAGTTTTCAGCTATACATATTATTTATATAGAAACATTTATAAATATATTGAGAGAAATTCTGAATCTCTAAAAGCAAATAGATGAGAAAATAAACAACCTACAACTACCAGCATCCGAGTTGCTAATCAAATCTATCACGTCTTGAAAGAGAATCACAGGATAGCATATTAAATATTTCACACTATTTTATTTTCTCCCAGAGAGAATATGACTTTCCTGTGCAAAGCATTCAGACTGTAGTTTGTGTCCTGTGCTCTCAGCCCTTCAAATTGTTTAAGACTTTAAAATTTAATCAAGAGATTTCTTAATGGAGGTGGAGGAAGACTAACATCAGAAATACATTTGACAAAAGGGTAACAAATTTCTACTTAATTATTTACAATGGCCTTATACTGCTACATAGAGACACAAAGTAGTCAGACTCCTGAGCATCAAATCCAACAGTCTGGAAGGACAAGGGCAGCAGTTCGTCCTCACATCATGCAAGCAGTTTTCAAGATTGCATCTTGTTGATCTTCATGAAATTACAAGTCTAGGATCTGATGCAGCATGCCAGTAATTTATGATCACAGGTCACTCCAAGCTGAATGTTTTCAGGGCACATCAAGCCTACTTGTCATTTGCATGCAACTCATTTATCACCCAAGAGATGTTTTTCATCAGACCACTGGGCAGGCATTTGCAGTTCTGGCAGGCCTGCATTAAAAAAAAAAAATAAAAAAAATTGACCTCTTTTCATCCATCACACCATTAAAACAAACATCAATGCAAGATGTAATATTAAAGTAATTAACCTATTATCTTCAGGTCAGGTGTTTGTTATTTTGCCATTTACAGAATGACAAACTCTTCCACTTGGCTGCTTCTGTTTGGACTGGGCCAGCTGTCTGTTCTTTCTAAATGCTGTTTCAGTTGATTACATGACTATGAAGTACCCGTCCTTCCTGCCATTTGGGATTATTCCTAGTTAACTCTATAGCTGAGCAATTTCCCCACATTGCCTGTTCAAGGCAAAAAAATAAAAAGGCAAATTCTGTATCTCACCTTGCATCCTTTTGGACAGATTTTCTTTTCCAGAGGAATCTGTCACATTCCTAGGTACTGGATAGAAAAAAATTTTAAATTCTTTGATATTGCTATTTCTAATGTTATACCACTCACAGGGATCACAGGGTTCCTATAAGAATAATAGCAATTTAGAAAAGAAAGGCAACATTTCTCAAGAAATTTCAAAATTAAAAGCTAAATGAAATAAGTTCCATATAGACTTCACGGAGGAAGTTTAAATATTTGAATAATTCTGATTTTGGTGGGGATGTGTGGAGAGGAGTTTCCAACAGGAGTACAATTTATTTGCACTTGCTTAGGCATCTTCAGTTTGTGTCTATGCTAGTCATACTAGGTTCCCTCATAAACAGTTCCAAAAGGGAATTTGTCCCACACAGTGGTAGACACCTAAGTTAAATCTGAGTAAGAGCCTCCTGAGGGTTCCCATTTCTGTCTAATGGGGGGAGAGAGGATGATTCATTCAGGTTCAGATATATAATTGAAGGATCACTGACATTATGAGGGATGAATCCTGCATCAGGTATATTTCTACTCCAGGTGCAGACTGCCAAGGGAGTCAAATCTTTGCTGTGGCTTTGTCTGGTTTACCTCCTCAGCTTTCATGTTTCAGCTACTGTAATTAGACAAGTGTCTCTCCCCACTTTTTGCTATTCCATGTAATAAGGCAAACAGCTCAACCAAATTTTCTGTCATGTTAACCTGCCATTAGTCTAAACAAAACTAAATAGGGAACAAAAAAAAAATCTCCTTCCATACCACTACTGAAAGCATCGTACAGACATCATATATAACCCAGGTCACAGAATTTCTTCCAGAACATTAGTTTGTTCCTAGTTCATGTTTTCTGAGTGAAAGACCAGGTACACTTGGACAAAGAAGTTGCTTCTAACCTCAAACAAATGCAAATAGGTATTATAAGGAAAAAAGAAATAATTCTTTGTGCTCTATTTTCCTAAAATATATGTGTATCAAGCTCTCAGCAACAGTACAAATTAGACTAACCGCAAAAGTCTGACATTTAATGTTGAAACAGATAATAAAGGAACTCAAGTGAAACCTTTTTAGGGGAGTGAGGAAACTGAACATGAGTCACAGCACCTGGAAGCATCCATTGACACTGTATGAGACTTAAAAAACAAACTGCATGAAGATTATAAAAAGATAATTTTTGAATGGATGAAGAAACTTGGGTGCTGCGGTGCCATACATCTGTTTTATAGACTGCTGAATAATTTAGTAATGAATGTTAAAATTAGAATATGTTATGAAGGACCATTAATATTGCATGAAGTATTGTTGAATTACATGGTATCAATATGACATCTGTTATAGGTTGTTTCTTCCAGTAATGGTCAACTAAGTTTATACATAGTCACTACTTTTCTTAATTGTAAGTATTTTAGTGATGTTCTGGAAAGTGAAATCAACAGATGTTATATAGTATATAGCTCTTCCAGATGGTGAACACTCCTGCTTTAATAGGCTAAATCAGCCCTTTTTATCATCAATACGTAAACCATCACTAGAAAACTTGTTGCTGGCTTTTTTTTTTCTTGCAACTATTAAGTTGTAAAAAACTTGTCATAATTTTTTTCAGTGTTTCATCAGAAAGACGACAAATGCTGAAATCTTAATCCTGTAAATTTCTACTTGATTATGGTACACATCTGATTTTTCGCTGAAGTTCTCCAGGAAAAGGTTTGGAGAGTATGAAAACTATTGCTGTTGAAGAGATATAGGCCCTCTTTCTTTCTGTACTTGACCAAGTGTCACCATCTTTACTGTTTAAACTGTCACATTTCTCTGTTCTCAGACAAAATCACAAGGCATTGTGAAACAGCAGAGAGCAAAACTTCCTCTTCGTTGTTAAGATACAGAAGAAAGATGTCTTATACAGTAAATGACATTCTACTAATATGATATACAGGATCATTCTGTAAGGATGATACTGGACAGTCTTTATTGCTACTACTTATATTGATTAAAAGATCATTTCTCATATTCTTTTAGAGAATGCAGCCTTCATAAAATGACATGAATTACTGAAACAGTATTTCAAGGTACTAATAGACTCTTTAATTAGCAATTGAAAAGCAATAAAAGTTTTTCATCTGACCCTTTTGGTTCAGGAGGGCACTACCCTTGGCACAGCACTGTTGCAAACAGCTACCACTAACTACTTTCCTTATTGAAGTCTAATTACAGAGATTCAAGTATCTGCCCTCCCACATACAAACCTACATTCATTTTGCTGCAATACTAATGTCAATCTCAGCACAGCTGTGAAATATAACAACCCAGCTTGTTGTACTAATGAACCAAAGACTTTAATGTTTAAACATTTCTAAGAATTATATTCAAGCCCAGATATTTTTTCGTTTGATATTAAGGTAACTTCAATGCTTAGTCACTGCCTAACTCTTAGACCACCTTCTGCTTTTTTAAAGCTCACTGAATCAAGTTGACTTTGCAGGCTTCTAGCTCGGCAGTTAGCGTGGATGCATACTGTTTTTTTCTCTTGCTCCTGCCTCAAAAAACAAGGTCATATCTCCATTCTTCTGTCCCTTGATGGGTACTCTCTAGCCGAAATCTGTTATGTAGCCATCTGTTTATTAACTACCAGCATTCTGCAAAATGCATCTGTAAATGAACCTAGATTTTTTTAAAGACACCAACTAGCACTTTAGAAAAATAATTTCCATTTTCTGTGCCCAGTCTTGACAGTGAATTCCCTCTACCTTCTGCCTATTGAGCTTCCTGACTGAGGAAATATTGATCTTTTCCTTTGCGCTTCTTGAGTGAATAGTTCCTCCACTTCATGTATTCTGTCTGTGCTCCAAAGTCTTTGCTGATACAATTATTATGGTAATATATCCAAGACTTTCTGAAAGCGGTTTTGTTTCTCTTGTCTGTGACTGAATGCATACTGAGTATAAATCATTAAAGAATTGCAGTGCTAACAGAGGTCCAAATTTTGGAAACTAAACTGCCATCTTTGGGTTACTGAAAAGGTTCTTCACTGGTGCAAGAGGGGGGAAGGAAAAAACAGAACCACTTTTCTTTCTTTGTGATGCTACAATCCCTAAGATTGAATTTGTCTCCATATTAAAAGTTGAAGAGCTCCTTAGTCCATTTCTTCTTGGTCTGATATATGCATGTGTATGTACAAACATATAGTAAGAGAAGAGCTGACTGCAGGCAACAGAGTGTGTTCAGAGTTCAAACTCCTGGGCATGTTCCTTCAGTTGTTACTGCCTGTCATTCTGCAGTTCACAGTATGATGGCTCACAAGCGCCCCTCAGTTACTGTCTTTGTCTGGAAGTAGATATGCACTATACATTTTGGCAGTGGCAAAAGTTGGAGGAAGAAAAATGGTGGCCCTTTAGAGGGAGGGAGTGGAAACTTTCCAGGCATGATTCTGGTGCAGACAGGAGTTTTAGCAGTAACTTGCAAGACTGTACTGTAAAAACTGGATGAAGAAAAGTGCCATCACAGCTCATTTGCTGTCAACTGTACTGTGTCTTTTTGTTGGTTTGCCTTTTTTATTTTTAAACAGATCATTAAGAGTCACTGAATTTTTCAACAACCTGAAAGTCTCAAACTTTAAGAAAGTGAGAGGGGGACTAACTTAAAAAATGTATTATTAATATTACAACCAGGTGTCCTGTTGATAGAGAGAAACAGGCATCTGTTATAAGACAGGTGCTGAAGTTCAGCACTGTTTCTAACTTCAGGGATCAGACCATAAAAATAGCTGACTGTGGAAGAGTTAAATAGACAATGAGCTATAGTGAATACACTATTAAGCTGTAGTTATATATAATATATAGCAAACTAATTACGATGGAAGGTAAAATACTGACAATCCCATGTCTTGCATAAGTGTGTCAGAGTGTAGGTGAATTACCTGAAAAGGCTACTGAGGTATTCTAAGAGTCATTTTAGTTAAGCCTTGCTGAAGGAGAGAGAAGGTAGATGGTACACGCTACAGACACTGACAAAATACACTCCAACAGATAAACCACAATTCAGTGACATCCTGAGTGTGAGCACTTCCTACACGGCATCTTAAATTATCATGTAGTCATATAAACATATCATATAGCTATGTATCACACAGATTATACAATAAGTATTATATCGCATTAAAAGCACCATGATCATGAAACAAATAATCAAGCACTCCACTTTATTGTAACCCATACCAATGTTCAGTGGTTCTAAACTGTAAGCCTCGAGAACAAGATATGATTTTCACACAGATTATTCACACATTCGGGGGCTGGCATTCTCAAAGGAACCTCCTGTGGACAGGGGTCTATGTAGTATAGAATATAACTGAAATAAAATATATGAGAGCTCTAAAGAGAAATAAAGATGTCTTAAAACACCTCTAGGCACAGGTATTTTTTACATGCAGAAAAATGCAGTAAAGCTCTATCAAACACTGCATGGAATGGCCTTAATTTTAGCACTTTAATGTTAAATTCTACATGGAAAATGCACCAGTAACTTGTGTACTCTTGTTTATTTAGTACAGGTCCATAGCCTTCATTACCTTCCAAAGCATTATTTGCTGCTTTCTAGATTTGAATTAGTCTCTCAATCTTCCTCCAACAGAAATCTACCAGCTGTGACCATCAGCAATTCCTCTTTTTAGTCATAACAAAACATGTAATGCCATACCCAGAGATAAATTAGTCTGGTGGGTTCAGAGATGGGAGTCAGCAAAATTAAAGAAGGAATAAATTACCTAAGAGCAGAATAACAAGGTTGACAACAAACCCACGCTGAGAGTGCGTGGCACAGATAGCTGTACAGTGTAATCAGCATAAAACAAACAAATGCTGTACTTCTAGCTGAAGAGACTCCAAAATTTCTGTCCAAAAATATAAATAAAAAGTGCTTCTTGAAGTTTCTGAACTTTTTCTACTTTCTGTCCAGTTATTAATTACCAGTTATTATTAAAATTATCTCAAATTTTAGAAGGCAGCTCAGTCTTTCTGTTTCCATTAAGCTCAACTGATATGTGATTTGTATCCCTACAAGAAGTGATATCAGTTCATAAAAAATAAATGTGGTGTGTTTAAGAGAAAACATGTTTTACACATCTCTCATCATCTCAAATTTGCTGTAGCTTCAGAGACGATGTCTTTACTGACAGAACTTACCTGAGAAACTATTTCTGTGACATAAAGATCTATTACTGACCACTGATTTGCAATTTTATAGACAGAAAGTTGATATATTGATGACATTTGTTAGGAGAAAGTAGGATGATAAACCTCACAAGTTGAGATAAGGATGGGGAGATCCCTTACTGATTACCACCAAAATCAAAACAGACTTGGACTTGAGGAAAAGTAATTTCATTTATTGCCAATTAAAATAGAGAAACAAAACAAAATTACACTAAAAACATACTAAGGATTTAATTTAAAACTGAGAAAGGAGCAGTGCGTCCATTGGAAACTCTGACAGACACTGTGAGAAAGAGATGTTTTCAGAGACACACCCATGCTCCTCAGTTCCTTCAACGGGATGGTAAATTTCTGTTGGTCTAATCCAGCAGCAAAGAGCAATCCCCTTTACAAGACAGAGCTGTCTTGGACATTGCACTGAGGAGTGGAGTAAACACTCAGCTTCCTTCCTATTCATGACTCACCTGATTCAGGAGGGTAGGCACACTGAAAAACATTTATCCCAGCTAGTTGTAGGTACCTAACTAAACACTCTTCACACCAGCTTTTCACATTGTCAGTGGAGATATGAATCACTTAGGGCAGTTCTGGCCATTATTTAGCCACTTAAGTTAGGTGTCTAAATTTAAATTAAATCAATGCAGGCCTGACAACCTGCATAAAAGTGGTCTCCCAAGGCCAAACTTCAGGCATAAAGTATAGGAGGAAAACTGTTTACTCCCATCAGCAGTGTTTTTGTCCAAGACTTTCAGATGTGCTACTAAACAAATGAGCGTGCATGTTATAAATATGGACCTGTCCCAGCTAACAAAATTGCTGGTGCCTCAGCCAAACACTGAAAAATAACTATCTTAATAGGTGACTTAAGGACAGATTCTTATTATATTTTCTCATGTGTTATGTAATTGAAAATACAGAATAACTCAGCTGGCTTCAGTAAACACAGTCCCCAAAGTACTTGACTTTCACTGATTTTCAACATGAACGTGGGCAATATTTAGCTCGTCAATATAATAGTGGTGTCTTTTCTTGATACACAGTAAGTGGCAATATCAGTGTAGTGATAAACACAGACCTGCCTTGGCTAGTATTTTTGCCTCCATTTCTGAATATGCTGTCAGGCATTCTGTCTAAAGCTTTCTGATTTTCTGAAATGGATGGTATTATGGAGCTGTGGTAGTCATTCCATGGCTAAGGTTGTAAGCACCTTCCATTATAAGCACAATTTGGTACTTACATCAATTCTAACATCAGACTGCTCTATTAGAAATTTCTTTTGTGTGGTGTTCTGAAAGATTTTTTCCCCCTAGAAAGTTTGAGGCTAATTGGACAAGGCATTTTTGAGATCTGAGAAGCTGTAAAATCAGTGGTAATTTGCATTTGTTACATTATCCTAATGTACTTGAGAAAAGCATATCTCCAAAACAGCATGGTGCAGAAACAGCAAATGTGGCTTATTCTCTTGTCTTCAGTGAGGAGTTTATGAGCTTTACAGGACTAGACAGAACTACCAGGGCAGGGCTAGGGAAGAAGCAGAGCTTAAAAGGTTCACAGGAGCTGGGCTGCTGTCAGTTTTTTCTAGGAGGTACTCAGCAAAAGCAGGCCTTCGGAACATAGGTAACCTGTTCTTATCTAAGAACACTTTAAAAAATAGAATTAGGAATAAACAGATATATGAGATTAAGATTTCTCTTACTAAAAATAACAAAATTCCCTTAAAAATCAGAGATGCTAATTTTCAGAGATGTCTCTCCGTTAGCTTAGAAAAAACTTTGTTAGAACATTCTGCAAGAAATGAGAAACGTGAAAGTCAGCAAACTGTAGTATCCTAAAAGAAGGTTAATAGAACCTAAAGATCAGAAACTTTAACATTTTTATGTCAAGTACCAATACCTCACTTATTTCTTTCTCCTAGACTCAATCACCATCATGTAACTTTCACATGTAGTTCAAATACCATATATTGACCCAGACTTTTAGGTCATGATCACTTAACTGAGTAATAAAACACAACTGCAAAAACATAATGTTAAAATAGAGGTACCATAAAGTACTGAAAAAAAATCACAAATTTAAGGAAAAAAAAATCATACTCCTATGCTGTTCTATCCCACTTTCTCTAGCTTATGAAGTATCCTCTATAAAATTCTTAGAACACACACATATATATATATAAATTACATAGGCTTATCTTTATCTTCACAGGTAATTGATATACGTTCTAATGTAAATCTCATTTTTCATACTTCGAGGTTAAGAAACATGGATTTAAAACAAGTAGCTGTTACAAGGTGAAGACCAAATTTGCTCTCCAATTTGCTTACAAATCAGAAGTTAGAATATTATACATACTGCTCTTCATATTAGTATTTCATATACCTTACTGCAGGTTTAATGCACTGTATTACATGTACTTTTCAGTATAATTGAATGGAACATATACTACAGAGCAGAGGCTAGTATGGAAGCTAGTATGGAAGGCATGGAAAAGTAATCATTTCACCTAACTTCAGTCACTGTGTTCAAAGTAGTTGTCCCAAACTCTATCCCATGAAAGCATGCAACACCTCCAGAAGGCAACTAATCCCCTTTGAAGAGTCAAAGATGAAATTCAGTTACCTCAAAATACAAATTATCTGTTTCAACTGTCCTAGGATACCTGAGACACCAAGATCTTGTTGGCAGACACGATCTCTTTGGAGACCACTTTGGAGCTGTTGCTGAAAGTAAAACAAAGCATATCAAGATATTTAAAATATTACTAGATTAAATGCTTGGGGAATTGATTTCCATCCAGTTGTAAAGTTTAAACTAAATAAAAACCTTTCTTGGTGGCTTAAATTAGCTAAGAGCCACCCACACTCACAGAAACATAAGCCTAATGGGTGGGTTTGCTATTCGTGCTACCTTTCTTTTAAATTGCATTACCTGAAGAACGGTTAGGATGGGTCTGCCAATCTACGCTGCAGATGCAGTACAGTTGTACTGTCACAGAGATATAATGGAGGTATAATGAGAGACTTTTACACCAAGGAGAGCAAGCACAGAGTCCTTTGAGTCCTTGTGAAAATACCATCATTTCACAAAATAATTAACTGTGTTCTAAAAACATGTTTTTCAGTATCATTGACTTCAAGTATATGCTTGAACTTATCAATTGCCAAGCTTTTTTTGAATGAGAGTTTAAAAGATGAGGGATAAACACCAGAGAGAGGCAAAGAGACCACTGGGAAAAAAATAAAGCAAGCTAAAAATAATTTCTCTTCTCTAGAGTAAAAATATTTCCCTGGAAATACATAATGATCTAACTATAGTGATGCTCCTCTTACAATGAAAATTTGTTCTTAAATGATTTAGCAATGCAATGTATGATGAATAAGTTATACGTGAAGATTACGTAAGGCAGAATTAGCATATCAGTTGAAACTTTTTTTCTTAAAACAGGGTTCCAACATTTGAAAAAGTTGTGAACAATCCAATAGCTGAAATGCATGAATCCAGTTTTACACAGACAATTTAGCAGTTCTTTCCTGTATTTATACTTGTGTTCTAACCAGAACTGGTACTGTTCTATGCATCATATGGTCGGAGTCCTAAGAAGAATTTAAGATGTTATTTTTCTTCTGAAGATACAAATCTTGAGGTTTTGGAAGGCTCCTAGATTTTTTGCAGATTTTTGTAAAGTTTGAGGTGCTCTGGGTGAAACTTTACACATCTATTCTTCCTCTTCATGTGTAAATGATGCCATATCAATATTTGAATACAGTTACAGGAGTCTACACACTTAATGGACTACTGGAGCGCTCAGTGCAAACCAGCTGATTTAGTCTACAAGTTTCTGGAACCAAGAAAGAAATCTGTGCAGGGATTTGAAGACCTATTTACAACCACCTTTCCAATTCAGTAATTCAATAAACCATCTACTTCTTGTAGCTTAGTCATTTAAACACCAAATGAGTGATATATGTAAGCTTCCTTGTTAGCCAGCTGATGACAACTGTATTTTCAGTTAAGGGGATGCCCTGTATGCAACTGTGAAAAATGTATTTTTAAAAAATGCTTCTGTGTTCTTTACTGATTGCCTAAATCAACATGGCAGATTTTGTTACATAGCATCACTTATCTTTCTTCAGACAATTCTAATTACTATCTCCTACCAAAAACTAACAAAGAGAACCCATCTTAGATCAATTTTTAATGACAGATCCTTTTAATGATTGCTATCCACAGTACACAGAATTTTTTTGCTAAGCTGACACAGAAAATTAGCTCGACCTTTCCTTTAAAATCCTCTCCCACAAATGACACTGAATGTATGATAGGAGAATAATAAATATATCCTCGGAAAATGTGATTCTTTCAAACAATGTATATTTGATAGACAGTAAAAAGATTATTAAATCCCTCTCATTTTGGCATGACCAGACTAATGCATTTAATTTTAGTATTTTTTTTGTCTGTACATTAAACGAAACCAAAGAAACAGAGAGCAGACAACTCTTAATTCAGAGACTAGTAAACTCAATAAGCCATAAGCCCTGCCTCAAATTTTTCATTTTTCTGAAACATCTGGAATGCATTAACAAATTTTTCCTGGGAAGGGAACTTGTTTCCCTATCCAAAGGAATTATATTCTTTGTATAATGTCTAAATAACAAGCCACTTTAAGAAAAGTATAAGCCGAGGAGCTTCTGTAATGTAAGTGCTACATGCAGGTTATACATGGGTAAAAGCCCATGGTGAAAATTCTGCCTATCCAATTTCCTGTGACTGCAGGAATCCTCGACATGGATAGAGATTCTGCTGTCTTTCTGAAGTACTGTATGGCTGAGAATTCTGATCTTTTACTGTAAATCTTCACTTTGCAACATCATGCTAGGAAGTATTACATGGTCTGTGATACACAAGGTCATATAAAGTAGACATGCTGCAGACCCTGTACCGGACACTTATCTACTATTATTAGTTCATAGGGTTTCAACTGAATTATTTCTAGGTCTTTTTCCATCCTATGACCCTACTATTTGACCTACACATGACAGCATGTAAGATCAGTTCTAAAGGTTATACATTTCATCTCTAATACCCAGGAAATAGCTTTGTCCAAGTTTTCAGTCCTATCACTGCACCTGCACCATGCTTCTGAAGAAGACAGTAAATTCAAAGGGTTGAAGCTTTGATGACTAGGGCGGAATGTGAGGAGAAAATCTGGCACTAATACTTAGGAATGTGAAAATCCATGTCTGAGAAGGCAAGTTTCTAGAAAGCTGGCTATCCATGATGATTAAAAAGCATTTTTACAATTAGACAAAGAACTCTGCTGCTCTACATTTCATTGCTATAGTCGGAACACTCACTTGGTAAAATAAAAAATAATTTACCCATTTATTCTAGTGATTGTCGGACTAAGCTCCCAAGAGGATCCTTGTCATACTCTTTAAAGACAGGGCAAACCCTCTCAGCAGCACACGCTTCCGCTTACAGTTTTAAGAACGAAATAAGCCTTATAGAATTTACAAATAAAAGTTGCTTCCAGTTTGCCTTCTCCTGATACAGTTTAGTCTCAGAAATGATAATTGAGCCATATATAGCAGAGAATGGATGAAAAGGAAATGCCACAGCAAGAATACAAGGCTACCTGATACATGATGCCTTTCTCTCTGTCAAGGCACTTCTTGTGAAATACTGACTGGTACCTTGAGGAAATTAGCATGAATTATAGTCATGGTGAGCAGAGAAAAAGAAAGATGTTAAACTTGTCATTCTTGCTTTAAAGGTTATTTCTAATCTTTCATTTAATCTCTTTAATGAGATGCCTGTTGTTGCCCTAGACATACTTACCCACTTCAACAGGTGACAAATTGAACCCCAAACTTCAATTAATAGAAGATAATACCTAGAATCATAAAGAAGAAACCCAAGTGTTCAGAGAATTTAAAATGTTCAGGAGTGACCCATTCCCGAGTTTTAAATGTTAATTTTATTCACTGGATTTTCAAAATAAAAGCATATATGCTACAACATCAAGTATTATATGGATATTCAATAGCTTTACCAGTGAATATATGAGGATGTTAAGTTAGTCTATTTACAGTTTATGGGCTATGATTCATATTCAGTACTAGTACTAAGTGTCAGATTGCAAACATCACTTTGAACCTGGGCCTTGCACGTCTTCTGCTGACTTTCAGCTCGGCACTGAGCTAAATCCCACAGGTGGTGTAATGAGAAATACTTGCTTTTATCACAGAGCAGAAAACAAGAGTCATTAAACTTTGATGACTTAAATGGGATAATGTTCAACAAAGAGATGCATGCAACCCAGAATATTTTTCTTTTAAGTTTGAGTGTGATTGGTAACAAATTACCCTGCAAAGGCTTTGGTACCTTGTCTAAGCACTACGTAAAGAAGTTGGTTGACAATTATAGCAGAAATGTTTACTGAAGCACTCTTCTCTCCAGTATGGGTACACTCCATAATAAACCTCAGTTTGTGCTCACCAGTTATCTATAGGAGGGAACCTAAAAAAAGAGCACAGGAGCTTTCTCTAGCCATCAACTTGACTTTGATCCACAACAACCAATGCATCAGTGATACAAGGGCATGCACCCAGGTCTCCTTCCATTACATACATGAGAACGTCTTGTGGGTTAGCCATTTCACATACAGTATTGTATGACTGGAGTGAGACAGACTGAAAGGAGAAAGGTCACCTGCTGAAATACAAGGATAATTCATGTCCCGGAGGAAATACTCAGTGACAGAAGAAACTCAAGAAGGGTTTTGGGCTCTTTTGCAAACTTCTACCCAAAATCAAAGGATGCTCACCAGTCATGATAAAACAGAGAGAGGCATGTGCAGGCATTTACTGGTTTACATGATCTGGTCCTTCATTAGCAAGGCATGACATGCTTATATGTGTCTCTGAAGATTGACTGTAAACCCAGAATCTACTTGATACATTTTTTGTGTGAAAAGGTGTTTAAATTACACCGGAGGCTGAGCAGGAGTGATGACACCAAACAATGTTTCATCCTGCTTATGAGAAGCAGGAATAGTAAGGGAGAGTGTGCCCTGAAAGGATGCCAGAGGTTACATCTACACTGCTAAATGCACCCACACCAAGGAGTGGACCCTAGCTATGGGGTAGAGAATAGTGCTCCACACTGCTGAACAATAAATCACTAGATCAGACTGGCTATATCCACAGTACATAGAAAACAGTGCTGGATTGTCTCTGAGACTCATGTAGGCAAGATGTAAATGACTTTTTTTTTCCCTCACCCTAGAAAATATGAATAACGTGAGGGTTCTAGTGCAGCACACCAAAGTGACCTTTTTACAGCATGAAAATGAGGCCATGTATTGCATGCATGCTTAGGGGTGTGTTGTTAGGGCATGTATGAAATGTTAGGATAATATTGCACAGAGGAGACAAAGCAATTCACTCTTGTCTACAATACCTTTAAAAAAAAATAATCCTGGATATATTTGGGGGTCAGCTGCTTGATGCATTGTGAGCTTCAGCATGAATTACCATTCATGCAAACAGGAGTGGCAGGGGACCTGCACAGCAGAGGGAAGTTGGAACTGAAACTGATTAACACCAGAGACATACTCACAGTGGGCAGGGAAGAAACACAAACTAAGACAAGTTTAGGAGTACATACTCCCCTGTGTATCTCAGGAAAATGTACTGGAGATAGGTAATAACTAATTACCCTTTCAATATGTATCCTTTCCTTTGAATTCAGTCTTACTTAATACTAAGCGATTTCATTTCCATGATGATATGAGGCAAAGTTTAATCCCACCAGAGCAGGTATAAATCTTTAAAGGGGGAATATGAATGCAAGGAAATGCCGATTATTATCACTTAAAATGTTTTACACCAATGTACAAGAACTTTCTGGATTTATTTTTTTTTTTTTTAAATCTTGTAAAATTTCATGACATAGTAATTATACTTTCTCCCCTTGCCTTGTCACCATATATTTAAACTTTCTCTCTTCAACCATCCATTAAGCACTTAGGTAGAAGATGACCTTCAAAATTAAAAATGTATTTTGCTCTTTTTTAGTGTCTACACATTAGTACTGAATACAGACAGCCTCTTCTTACAGACAGTGCCCTGAACAATACAAAATTCCTGTTTGTCAGCAGACATCCCTGCTACTTCAATGCTTATCACTAAAATGATATAATAATAATAAAGCCCCTTCTTTCCTAAGGATTACACACTCCTCTGGTACTGTACTCTCTGTTGGCACCATATGATCAAATCAAAAGAAGAGTGACTTAGGGGAGTGCGGAAGAGCAAATGATTCACAGTGAATAATTTAATAACATTTAGCCTCTTTTCCATGTATCAAGTGCCCACAAGTAGCTTAATACTTTCTCAACTATATTCATTACCTGCGACTATTCACTACGTATTTTCTTTCAGTAACATGGATTTTAAATTTTACATTTGAACTGGTTATCCAAATGCAGTATTGTTTTTCTTGATATACAAATTTTGTTCTGTGAATGGACAAATGCTAATGAAGTCAGGTATCTGGTGCAAAAATCTTTGATTAAAAATCCATAGTTTACTCTCTCAAATATTTGCTACATGAGCAGTAAACATATTTCCAGTAGCAAGTTTTCACTAGAATGCCTGCAAATATTGTAAGAACTAAAAGACATTTAATAGCTATATTCTGCTTCTTAAGTTAGTGTCCTTGAATGGGAACCCGATTCTTCCCCCACCCCCTAGAAAACACCCCAAAGCAAAATAATGCCAATATGAGAAGAAATAAGTCTGATATTAATTTCCCTCTTAAACCAGTTTTCTTCCGCATAGTCTTTTAAGGTTTTGGGACAAGTTGTGATGCCTCCTTATTTTTCCTTTTTTGAAAGTACTCTGACAGACACTGAGCAACCTTATCTATGAAAAGCTATCTATAGCAGCATAGAGGTCAGGCTCACCCCTTGGCCAGGAGATCTTGGAACAGTAGTTTCAGAAATGTAATCTGGCCTTTTTTACTAGCAAATGTGATAGCCCTTTGTCAGAGCTCTCGTAAGCCCTCTGCCTTCTTATTTTGAAGTGCTTTCTTTATTATATGCCTTACAGTTTTTCTCTAAAAGCTAGTTCAGCAGGAATGATCAAAACAGATACTAAAGCAGTTCACCTGTTCTGTGCTCCTTTCAGCATTTCATGATAGCAGTAAGGATTTCCATAGAAGATTATTGAGATGTTAGTGTTGACACGTATCTACTGCTTTCCAATCTTACGGCTTTTTGCAACATTTAGAACCCATTGTTTACTCATTTGCATTGTGCATGGACTCATTCAAGCCTACACAAGGTTGAATTTTTCCAGCTACTATGCTTGACCTCACTACTGTGCTTGACCACAAAGGAGAAACAGCTCATGCATGACCCTCCTTTCCATAACGCTGATGGCTGGGGCATGATTTTCCTTTAATACCAGCTGTAAAGAGGACCCAAAGTTTATTTGACCCAAAATGACAAAATCACTGTAGATCTAAATACGGATACCTGCAGCTGATGGCCACGAGGTTAGTAAAGGGGTGAGGGGTTTAGAGGGGTCATTCCTTTAAAGCCATTGTACAGAGAGAAGGCAGCTACTGCTGCTGGCACCTTATGCATGGAGAAAGGCTCTAACTGTTGCTCAGTTTCTTTTTTTAGATATATTCGCAACCTTTACACTGTGGAGACTTTGTCCCTTCTTTCTTTCATGTCTTTTATTTTATCCTTAACACTTCAGTATCTTATGAGATTTGCAGGCAGGCTATCACTGTAGCAGAACTCTCAATATGTTTTTATTCTTGTCATACCCATACCCTTCAAAACTGGAAACGCCTGGTTTTAGACCAGCAGAACAGGCCTGGTAGTGACATCCAGGATCAGCAAAAAGTCCAGGTCCCCAGACAAGTCAGTAAGGACAAGAAACATTCAGGTCAAGCTGGGAAGCCAGGGTCAGGATCAGATCTGGAGATAGAAAGAAGCATCAGACATAGCCCAGCAATTTCTGGTCAGATCTGCAGTGAAGAGGCAGTTCTGAGATCAAGCCAGAAAGTCAAGTCAGTAGTATGCTGTATTTACTCTTTTATAATTAACTGTTTATTTGAGATTTATTCAAATTAGAATCATCAGCACCTATACTAATGAAGTGGGAAATAAAAAAAAAAAAATATCTTGACCCCCATAGACAATCTCTTTTTTTCTTATCATATGTCTAGCCATACTCTGTGTAGCTACAATGAGAAAGAAAAGTGTGAACTTGCTCAACAATACCTTTTTCATAACATATTCTTGTTGACAAGGCAAACACTGCAGGTTTTTTTCTCTGCTAGCACCGTGGTATTGCATTTTTTTCAGGTCTGTGTTTTGCCTGTTTCATAGCCATATTCTGTTATTTTTGCCTAAATATCTTCAGTATTATCCTGCTGCTACTACTACCTATTGTGAAGCAAAGTCCCATCTTCCACTATCTCTGTAGTGAGGGAATATTGCTCTGTTTCTCATGCTGTTCCCAGAGTCATTCTATACTGCAGTTACTGTGTTTTATAAACAACAGATGCTCCATGCCCCTTGTCCATCTTAAACAATTGCTGTCAAGATGTAGCATCAGAATAGGCCACCCTGGCAGCAGACAAACATAAAATCCCCCATTCCATAGTCTGGACTATAGGTCATGCATTTCAGTGCTAACTGCTCTGGCTAGAGATGTGAAGACAATTTCAGCTCTTCTGCCTTTTCTCTGGATTTAAAAAAACAGACTTCCCAGAAGACTTGTAATTCTGGCAAAAGAATTCATTTAATTAATTATGCTTCAACTACACACAATCATGCATTTAGCCAGTAGGCAAAATTCATACCCATAGCAATGCAAAAGAACAGCAGAAAGCAAAATAAACCCTTATAGTTCTGAGCTAATTTTCTTCCTTTAATTCATCCCAGAATTGTTTTGGCCATGAACTGAAATAAATAAATAAAGAAGAAAAAAAAAAAAAAAAAAAAAAAAAAGAAGACATCTCCAGCATTAAGAACAGCAGTTTTCTATCTTTCACCAGAGAAATTCAAGGGACTATATTTGGTAATTATAGGTCAAGCTTTAAAAAGATCAATAAAGTTGTCTTACATCTAGTCTTAGTGACTTATCCTTAGGTTCTGCTGGTACTCTGGAAATTGGTACCGGTTTAGTTACTAATTTGTCCCAGACTTTATGATTTCTATTCTCAGTGGAAATTTTAAAATATAGTTGCAGCTTTCCCCTTCAAAATCTGTGTTTGCGTTATGTACTTTTCAGCACATAGTTTACAGACGCTTGAAAATTTAAGAAAGCTAGCTAAGGAAAGAAAGCTGTTTTGTCAAGAGCTTCATTCTGGACTTTGCATTTTCATTGTGAAAGTGTGCAATGGGCTGAAATTCATAAAGAATGACTGTCATTTTATTCCCTCGGTTATGTCTATTACAGCTGAATCAAAAATTAGTTAAGAGTCCTATGGCCTCTGTTAATTCTGGCAAGTCTGATTACGATGATCTTTTCTGGCTTCAGAAGGTATGAACCTATGAAATTACTTCTGTGTGGTATGTTGGGAAGTTACTCCAGTTTAAACCTTGTGCCAACAGAGTTTATTTTACATATAAGCTCACCTTCCTTTTTTTTTTTTCCTTCTTCTTCTTCTTCTTTTGTACAGATACATAGTTTGCATGAGTTAGCATGCCAAGGACCATGAGGACAATACAAGTCAAATAGACTCCAAAGTTACTTTAACTCACACCTTCTTCTGGCCTCCTGGCATAATGATTGCACCAATTTACAGTCCTTTATACATCAGCAGAATGAAAGCAAGTAAAAAAGATTCCAAGTGAGTTTAATGGGTAGGGCTCTAATTTAGAAGACCTTATGAATAATTTTTGGACTTTCCCCATAGAAATTAATGGTGTGGAATGTCTATTAATTCACCTATTCCATCCTCTACAGTACAGTAAATCTACCCTTGCCTTATGTGGGTCTGTCTTAGAAAAGAATGGAAAACTGTCTTAGAAAGCACCTACTTGGTCAATAACTTGGGAGGAATTTCTGACCATGTATGAGGGGAAACAGATTAATTTAGACATATAACTCAAAAGTAATTTGTCATTCAGGAATAAAATAAAAATAAAAACCTTTCTAATCTGTCTAATTTTGTTATACCATTCATAACAGAGATTGCACACAAAATTTACCCATGCCTGACCATTTTTAATTTTCTAACCAGGTGCCACAGTGAATTCACCTAGAAAATGTTACTAAGATCTGTTCACTTCTAAAATGTTTTACAACATGCTATTTTATAAAGCAAGAATCACAGAATCATAGAATCACAGAATCATAGAATAGTTAGGGTTGGAAAAGACCTTAAGGTCATCTAGTTCCAACCCCACTGCCATGGGCAGGGACATGTCCCACTAAACCATGTCACCCAAGGCTCTTTCAGCCTGGCCTGGGACACTGCCACGGATGGAGCATTCACAACTTCCCTGGGCAACACATTCCAGTGCCCCACCACCCTTACAGTGGTCATTGTGATCCTCTATCCTCTGAAATGTGGCATCTAGGAAGAGGCTGAACTGTATAAGCTACTCCTCGATTGCTGAATGTAGAGTGCAGTCCCAAAAAACAATTCAGTATTGTCCTGCTTCTGTATGCAACATTCATATCAGTTCTTTCAGTTCAAGTGTGTTAACAGAAGCTTACACACAGCTGATGAACTCTCCAAATAACTGAATTAATTTTTCTCCAGTCACATAGCTCTGAATGCAATTTCTTATTTTCCAGTTTATCCAGTGTGCCTACAGTTTGGGCATACTAAAACACAAGTTTGTTTGCTAGTTTCTAGTTTAGAAGCATCCATTTAACTTTCTAGACAAAGTTAAATGGATGGTTTATAGACTAGATCAGTCTTTCCATTATTTAACACTTCCAGGTATTTATCAGTCATGTTTTATTCCGCATTGTAAAGGTAATGTCAGATAGATGCATGCAAAAAACAAAGACCATTATCTACACATCAGGTGGCCAGGTGCAGATCTCCATTCTCCAAGCCAAGATTAATGTCAAGACTGCTTAAACATAGCCTCTCGTACAGCAGATTGGCTATATTCACAGTCTGTGGTATCCTTCTGACCCCAAGGCATAACCACCATCGCTACTTAGAGAAAAGAAAACCAGGTATTTGAAGTAATGTGAGAAATGTTCTGCACAGTCACTTGAGAATTGTAGCTTAGTCAACAGCCATACCCAGTTTGGTAGTCTTCTCCGTCCTTCCAAACATACTAGTCATTATTGGGCACTGTACTTTATTAATACATTGTAAAATAAAATAAAAAAAAAAACACTCTACATTATTTACGGTACATCATTCAAAAAAATACTTTTATTTGCTGTGTAAGCAGACTGGAACCTTCTTTTCAGAGAGTATTTATTAAGATCAAGATTATAATTGCAAATATTTTTAAATGCAGCACAATAAGCAATTGTATCCGTATGTTTCTTCTAATTCCAGTCTACAGCTATTGCTTATTACCAAGGAGATTTTAAAAACATTAACCATGTCTTCCAATGCTAAAAATTTACTGGAAGCTTTTAAAACTGACAGGTTTTTTGTTGTTTGTGGTTTTTTGTTTTGTTTTTTTGTGTTGTTTTTTTTTTTCCAGCAAATGAAGTGTACTGCTTAGAGAAAGGTAAATGAAGGTAAACAAAGCTACAAAGCTGAACATGTATTTGATATCAATTCAGTCTACAAAACAGATGGCAATGTGGATGCAAATAAAGTGCTTATCCTTTTATTATTATTAGTTAATATTTACATCACTGGAATGCCCAGATGCCTCAGTCAGGAGCAGAGGCCCATTATGCTCGGCACTACACAAATACACACCGGAACATTTTGTTCCAGTATCGTCTTTCTCCTGCTGCACACTAAACTCTTTGATGACTCATTTGTACTGCCCAAAGAGTCATTCAAGAATACAGAGTGACGATTTCCTCCAGCTGCTCTGAAAACTTTATAACGTAAGAAGCAAAGAAAGGGAAGAAAACAAGCTTTCAAAATGTAAAATTTCATGTTTAAGTTTCAGCCTTGCATTTCTTCTCGCACAGATGTGCTGGAATACCCCTTCACTTTCTTGTTTCTCAGGTTCCCTCTTTAGTTTCTCACTGCTCCACCATTCTACTCATTTTCTTAATCCCATCTCCTTCCCTTTGCTGCATTCTCCTTGTTTTTCCCCCACTGCTTTCAAGGCATATACTTTTACCAGGATATCACCCTGTATCCTCCAAGCGTGGTAAGACACTAGAAGCTATATAAAAATTACAAAGCATATGGTGCATGGTATTCACTGGCTAACAAAGACATCTGCAATTATTAACTAAACTGGTGCATTTAATTTTAAAATTCAAAATGTTCCACTGTTCTTAGTCAGAGTGTGATGCATTTTAATCATGGCAATTAATATCTTGCCGTATTGTATATGATACAACTGATTATTATCATCAGTTCTCCACAGAAAAGACTGGCAGTAAGTCTTTATCTGAGGACTGTTTCTACAGGTAACAAGAACAAGCACCCCCAAATTCATCTTTGCCCTCAGCAGGTGCATCATTCTGTCTCTCACAACTAAGTCCTAGAATAGTTTGAAACTAGATTTCAAACAACTGCTCTCAGATCCTGTGGATGAGTATCAACTATATTGGCATACAAAGTTTCTTCTCTCATCTTTTTGTGCTTTCTCACCTCACAGAAAAATTGAAAGACTTTTTTCAGAAGTCTACTATGTGTTTTGATGTTGAGGATTGATACAGAAACCTACTATTCAGCTCATTTCAAATATAGTAGAAATCCAACTACCTGAAAAGAATAGTTTTTAGGATTTTGAAATTCAAGTGAATCAGGCTTTGTATGGAAATACTGTTGCAGCATAAACTACAATGTACTGTAGTTTATGATACAACAAATTTTTATCATAAGTTAATCAGAAGTTTATGATATCATAAATCATGATTTTTAGCTTACAAAAATATCTTTAATGCAAAAAAGTATTCCTTTCCAAAATAAAAGTATTTAAAAATTCAATTAGTGTTAAAGCAATATTATCAATATAATTGTGATGTCTTATAAGAAAATTCTGAACTTTGGAAAAAAACTATTACTTAGATTTAGTGTTAAATCTGTACTTCCCAAGGTAATGAAGTGTTCCTTACAAAATTTAAAATAAAATTCATCACATTTGCAGTCAGTCATCATTAGGATTCAGAGTTAACACCCATACTGCTACTTTATAAAGACTCCTCAAAAATGTCACAGATGGTGATTTGTGCATACAGTGTCACAAAGCATTTATTTGATGCAATGTTAATTAGTTTTATTGCTAGTAGCATCTTTCTTTAGTAACTCTTATGGCTAGAAGAAAAACTGATGACCAGTACACCTTAGTGTATGCTTCTACTCCAAGATTAACTAAAAAACAGTAAGTATGTTTCCGCGAAGTTTCTTTGGGAATTTTTGGCTAACATCAGCGGGCACTGAGGTCTACTAACTGTTATTACTGTGGTGATCCTTTGACTCCTATTTTTGTAGAGAATAAAATACCATTTTAGTAATATCCAACCCAAGGATAACTAGTTACGCACAATCTTCATACAGGTACTCCTGTGCAAGACTGGTAACACTGCCCCACTGTCCACAGTTCTAGTAATGTGCTGCACTATTACAGGAAATGAGAAGCACTGCAATATTCCCACAAAGAAAACAAGAATATGTTGTTCTATACAAATGCTTCACTTTTACTGATACTACATTTTGTCAGGGGCTACTGCTTGTAAAACAGTTCTTGTAGGATTAGTTAGCTGCCTTTTCTGCAAATCAAATTGAAACACTAGGTGAAGGTCACACCTGGTAAACTGGGGGGAAAAAAATAAAATGTATTAACTGCCTATGTTAGATAAGTTATAATTCCTAATTCTTTAGTAATAATTTTGATTCTTAAAAGAACAGGAAATAATGCAAAAAATAACCTAGAAGTTAAGATAATGGGAGGGGAAGGCTGATCTACAATGGAGTGTAGAATACAGATAATTCTGTATTCTGTAGAATAACAGAACAATTTTATTTGTAAAAGTTGCCACCTCAGGTTGTTTCGATAACAGATACTGTCTCATGATTGTGAAGACATGTTGCTATTCAACCATTATCCATCCTTGTGCATGCCCCAGCTGATAGCCAAGTATTGGTAACAGACATTTTGAACAAGACCATCTCTTGTCTGACACACGCTGTTCCAGAGGAATAAGCAAAATGATTATTGCTCTGTTTGGCAAGGTTGCCTACACAGAGTTTTTTGGCTTCAAATGAAGCATTTCCAACTAACCTGAATATTGGCTTATAATATCGCCATCTTATTCAGGTCTAAAGTCATTATTATAGTACCAAGTTGGAGACTGTAAATAGACACAAAAGCAATACATGCCCTAATGAGCCAAACATTTTTCATTTGTTAAGGAATAAAGCTCTGAATCAAATCCCACCAAGTAGCTCTAGTGGTACCAATTACACAACTGGATTCTCTTTCCCAGTTCTTCAATCTATCTTCAAGTTTTACACAAGCAACAATGCTTGAATTCATTCCCAAGCCTTGATTTTTGTAATTAAATGCGAATGTGGTGGCCTGGTTGCACCAGAAATGCCATAGAACACGTGCTGTGAACTGCACAAGTTCTCCAGAAGTCTCTAACACTAAAGAGTTTTGGTAGCACAGTGAGTGTGTTGCAGTAATTGCAACTCTACAGTCAGGAGCCTATTATCTATTTCAGAGCAATAATCTCTCTGTTCAGCTGGCTTTTTTGGCAGTGGCACACATCTCATCAGAAGTTCTTGCTCCCTAGCTCATGCCAACTACAGTAATGCCATAACCCCTCACTGACAGCCTTGATGACTTTCCTTTATAGGCAGTCCAACTGCACAAAGAAAAAAACAGCAATGACAAGAACATTGTGTAAGGTCAAAAATTCAGATACTAGCAGTAAATTATAGGCTTCAAATGCCAATAAAACTAGAAATAATGAAAGCCATTGACAGCAGCTCTCAATATGAGAAAGTTATCTTTCATTTTTTTTTTAGAACAATTAAGTATGGTTTTAGAAAGTCAGACAAGCTTATTCTTGTATGCATATAGTAGCAGCCTCTGCAGCAAGGAGGTCAGATTGTATTCTTGTTTATGCCAAGGACTCAAAACAGTACTCCAGGTTGACATTGGAGGCAAGGAAGAAACAGCATGACCCTTAAATGTTTGTATTAAAGACAGGACAATGAGTTTGTTGTCAAAGACAAGACTTGTTTTCAACCTGTGTGTAGTTTAGCCTTATATTCTTATCATAGTTCCAGATGGCAGACATAAAAATATCACTCTTCTGAACTCCACTATGCCTTATTTTAACTTTATTATAAACCATGTATAATTAACATTTATTTTTCAGTATAGAAAAAGAACCTCAGACAATTTTTTGATGTATTTATCCTGCATTGAGCTTGATCTATAACATTGCTCTGTTTTTTTATTGACACCAATTCAAACAGATGAGTCACTACCACTGAAGCCTAATCTATATAAAAGAACAAAGGTTCCAAGGTATGAAAAAGCAGATGTAAGGCAGACTTATGCAGCTAGTATGGGTTCGAGGAATTTTCCTAGCTATTTTGGCACTCTTTTTGACAAAAAAAAAAAGTTTCAATACATTTTGCTGCTGAAAAAAGGAAGACAGGCTATATAGAGTGTTTTCTGTCACAGTACTTTGTAAGCCACAATTTGCCATGTGTCACATTTGTCAAATGATGCTTATTAATCAAGTTAGTCTGGAGCTATTGGCTAATTACATATGAAAATTCCTTAGCACCCACACATGATACAGCATTTCATAAGCTTGAGTCATTCACTTAAACTAAGGAAATATTTATGGCAGTGTAAAACATTAATTAGTTATCAGTCTAAGAAGATTCCAGGAATGAATGTTCAAACTCCTTGAATTTTAACTGATGACAAAGAGATTAAGTCAAATAATTAACCTTCACATGACAAAAAAATATCAGAGAGAAGAACAGGTCTTAAGTGTATCTGTTAAACAAAGAGAATGAGTACGTAAAGTGAGCAAAAATGTAATCAGCAAAGAGAGATGCAGTTATTTGCTATGCAGAAATATATTTTACATTGGATGTCATTTGGGGTACTTCTAGCCTTCAGTCTATGATTCACAATGCTTGGGCAGCGTGTGCCAATGCCACAGCAAATCCATTCCTTATAGACTGAAATAAAACAGATTTTATATTATGGTCATAGCTTGCTAACCCATGTTAAGTAATATGATGTAGTGACTCCTCACTGCCTTTCATTTGATGAGTGGCTTGTCCTTGGTTAAATGCAAAAAAAATTGCAAACCAAAAAATAGTTTTAACTAAACAGATAGCCCTGTGATGTGAAACTACTGAAGAAATGTGACTTGGGGAAATGACAGTTCCTTGCTTAGTATGTATTGCGCATGCCCTACAGCCTTCCCTAACCAGTACTTCCCGATTTCATTTAAATTGTAATGATTTCCTTTAAGGACAATTAAGTTGCCTAAGAGCAATGCATGCATAATAATGCTGCTTTGGCATGGTTCAGTATAGAATGAGAGTAATAACTGTTTATTAATATGATAATTAACTGTTAATGCTTAGCAACCCAATTATATCTGTTAAATAGCTTACATCTTTGAGCCAAATTCCAGCAAAATGAATTCTATTAAAAATAATAAAAAGCTATGAATATTATAGCAAAAGCACAGTTACAGTTTAAAGTGCTAGATTTTGACTTCACTTACGTTAAACAAACTCTGAATTTCTACATACTGTGAACAAAAGTGGCTTTAAGGCCTTCCTTTTTTACAATTGGAAATGGCTCAGTGTTAGAATTTGGGGCTTATTTCAGGGAGTTCATGAATGAATTATGAGTACCATAAAAACCTAGGTAAAAAACTCTAGTAGGGTTATTAGAAAGAGTTAAAAAGGGTAAGAACTCTTTTAGCAAGAGTAGCACATTTCTCCAGTGGTGACCTTTGTAAATTTTATAATTACTTTTTCTTTCTTTGATATAGCAAAATATAACTGCCTTGATAGTGAACAAACATATGCAGAAACAGAGCCCTGGAAAGGTCATGACTAGGAGCAATAAAATTTCAATGCCATTCTTCAAAAAGGTGGATGAAAAGACACCACTAGGAGTACTGCATAGAGTTCTCATGTCCCTAGCATAAGGAGGGCATAGAATTGTTGGTGCCATGAGGATGATCAGGGGCTGGAGCACCTCCTATGCAAAGACAGGCTGAAAAACTTGGGGCTGTTTAGCCTGGAGAAGAGAAGGCTGTGTGGAGACCTCACAGCAGCCCTCCAGTATCTGAAGGGGGCCTACAAGAATACTGGAGAGGGACCCTTCATCAGGAACTGTGGTGATAGGACAAGCGGTAATGGGTTTAAACTTCAGGGGAGATTTAGGTTAGATACAAGGAACAAATTCTTTACTGCTGAGGGTGGTGAGGCACTGGAACAGGCTTCCCAAGGAAGTTGTGAATTCCCCACCCCTGGAAGTGTTGAAGGCCAGGTTGGACAGGGCTTTGATCAACCTGGTCTAGTGGGAGGTGTTTACTTCTCCAGAGCAGCATAATATGGCTATCATTCCAAATTCACAAAATTTTAAGTAGTGGCCTAAGAACAGCTTGTTTCCATTAATTTGGCCAATTGTTCTCTGAAGTACTATCACTGCACTTAAAATAGCTGTGCCATTTATTTCTCTTGCTATTCACCTGGACCTGCAAACTCTGCAACAAAAGCTGCATTCTCACGTCTGTGACTGGTAACTTTTTACAGCGCTCCTTCTCATTTCCTGACCATACAATGCTGAAAAACTTTATGACCGCAACTTCCATTATCCCTGTTACATAGACTTTGGAACAAAAGCTCAGGAAATAATTCACCTTCGAATATCTACAAGCACGGGTAAGAATGAAGCTAGGCAACCCAAAGACAATCTCATAGCATGGGATTCTGCTCTTTGGTAGCCCTTCCAGAAAGCATTTGGTTTAGATGGATGTGGAAATTTTCCCCCTTACTTTGTTTCCTACAGCATCTTCTTTTGCCCTACAGTTTTGAGGACTATTATTTTCTTCCCGTGTTTGGTCTCACATTTAGACTCCATCCAGAAACTTTTATTATATTAAACAATCTTTTTGCAGCCCTGACAACCTCTAATAAAACTCAGTGAGAATTTTCAAGATGTTGTTTCCCTCAGCCCTTTCCTCTGCTCATCACTACGAAGTTAAATAAGAATATAATGTAAAAAACTTTTATGTTATCCTTTTGATCTCCTTTGGATAGGACTTTCATGGTTCTGAAAATGGTATAACCTACCTCCTATCAGCTTCATTATCATAACCTGTAATTTCATTATTTAGGATAATACAACTGGATTTGGTATTTCAAATAAATTCTCCCTGTGCATGCAAACATAAGACATTGAAGGTTTTAGTAATTAACAACAAGCATTTGAATTTAAATTTGTTCCATAATTAAGACCAACTGTTATTTGCAGGATGGTGTCATACTAGCCAATATCACATAGCTGGCAGATAGATACTTACTGAATCAGTACACTTTTTCTCTAGGAATCATCGGCATGCCAAGGTGACATAAACAGGGCATGATGAAGAATAACAATGGTAGGTAATACAGGGACTGATTCAGAATCCACTGTAGTGATCCAGAAGTTTTATACTAACTCACTAGAAACTAGATTGGACTTCATCATATAGACATTAATAATGCAAAAAATTAAAATAGATCTTAATAATGGTCATTTGAATCACAAAGATAATGGTAAGAGAACTGACTGACACAAAGTGTACTCTCAGATGTCTTATTAGTCCTATTCTTGAGAGTTTCATTTGTAAGAAATGAAGGGTGCAAAAAGGTAACACTGAAATTTGTGACCTTTCATCACAACTGGAATAAATCAACTCTAAAATGAAAGGGCATAACACTAGCACTCCACATTCTCCACACTCAGAAGCTTCATCCATCTCCTAGAAGAGAAACGGATTCTTGGCAAACTGAGCTGGCTGACAGTGTTCTGACTTCTTTGAGCCAGCTATTTCAGGGTGATTCATTAAGATCTATTAACGCAAAATTTAAGATCCCTGACTTTTCACTTTTTATTTCAGAATTAGAAATTCTGCTGCAGACAGGTCAATTAAACCCTGTATTACCAAGCTGAGAAAGTAAAAAAAAAGACTTTTATTTTCCTTTAACTCATTTATGGATGGGGCAGGCCAATTTACTGAGTACTACAACTGTACTGCAACCAGAATTGGGAGATTCAGAAATCACTGGACTTACGTCCAGAGCTCTAAAAAAAAATACATATACAGAATATATATATGCACTGAAATAATTATGATTGGCATGCATCACAGTATGATTTGAATGTTTACCCCCCTCAGTGGAATTGTACTTGTATCCCTTCAGTTCTCTGTGACAAAAAGAGAGAAAGGAGATCATAGTTGCTTAGAGGAATCTAAAGCACTTAATGCAGTTCTGGTTAGTGCCTATAAACATGACGATCTGACCCTACTGGTCTCACCTCATCCCAGAAACAGACACCTGGCCTGAACAAAGTTGCTCACAGACCCTAACTGAAACATCTTTACAGTTTTGCAATTATTAGATATAGCCTGAGAAAAATTATCTACAAAACCATTTTGCATTTGTTAAGGTGTTGAGTCAAGCTAGTCAATCGAAATCACTCCACACGTATTTCTGAATGCAGACTTCCCTTCTCACAGATAAGAAGCCTTGGCTGACCTCAGATCAGAGACGAGACTAGGCCCATTCCTATTAAGTTTGGGGTCACAACTGAGGAGGCTTATATTCATTTAAGAGTAGGTATCAGCAGTGCTCTCTGACTGCATATGCTGCCTTGCTGGATAAATGCTCTCACCCGAACAGTGACGAACCTGTGCCGAGTTTGCAACTCACCCTGCAATTCATATCTGCATTATAGGGTGAATAAAACACCTGGCTTTCATATGTAGCTAGATGACTATACGAAAAGGAATGTAGGGCTCCTGGTGGCAGGTGGAGAAAAGGAGATGACTCAGCAATCAGGTTTTGAGTGTCCACTGCTTGGATGCAGAGGAAATAGCCCTGCATTTCAGTGGAGCTGTCCACAGCTCTCCTCTCTAGGGAAGATCCATACCCAGATGTGCTTCAAGAATGTTGTGAACATGGCTGTGGTACCAGGCTCACCCAAGCTGCCCATCTGCCACCAGTCTAGGTCATGATGGAGGTGAGTGCCAGTCGGCTCACTCCCCAGGGGCCGCTTCTGCTGAGCATGTGTGGGCACCTAGAAAATTTTATAGCTCAAAATTAAGGTATCAAACTAGAGTAAACAAGTGATGAATTGTGTCCTTTTGGGATTTATTTCCACATACGGTGGGGTTTTCCTTGTTTTGGTGCTCACTCTTCCTGGTCTGCACCACATAAGTAGTTTCTTAATCTCTGTGAATAAAAAAAAAAAAAAGAAAATACACACCTATAAAAGTGCCTCTCCCATCCTTCAATCTCATTCAACCCAGTGGTCTAATGCTCTTTCTAGCAAAACCAAGAAAAGATTTGATTGTATTATTCACAGATCACTGGTCATGTAAATTTTTGTAACTTGTCTGTAAAGCACCACTGGAGCAATATGAATAAGAAGGAGAAAGTAAAAATGAAAATCACTCAGTGGTTGATATAACCCTCTCACATTTTGTATCAATGAAAATCTTTTCTTGCTTCTTGGCATTTTTTTTCCCCTAAAAAATAGTAAAAATGAAGAAAGTTTGGGATGTCATATGTCAACCTCTCTAACAGATTTACTCAGTTTCATTTAGTCAATTCGCACTGGACCCCACAGGTATCCTAGACCATATTCTCTCTTGTTATTTACAGTGTTGTTAAAGCCCGTATGCGGCAAGTTGCAGAGCACAAAATGCAAGGTTGCTTGGCACTCCTCAGCTAAGTGAGACAAAAATATCATTGTATTCAGAAATTAATACTAAAATGCAAAAAAAAGATATAGAAGTCCCAGTGTAAAAAGAAAAAATAAAATCACTGCTTTTATTTATTTTGCTCATAATGCTTTTCTGTCTTGGCAAGAGTTTTCTTAGCACACAAAAATTTCTGACATGATTAAAATCACTGATGGCTTAGAAAGTGAAAGAATAGGGGCATTGCGAAGGAGAAGACTAGTAAGGTGACCTGGAGAGATGGGGCAGTAGGTTGTGGGAAAGGTATACAAAAATAAAAGGAAATACATGGAAATGGAAGGTAAAATTACTTAAAGGTTTACAAAGTAATAACCTTGCAAGAGATCTTTTTTTTTTTCATAAATATGTGTCTACATTAACTCTGTGTAAACAACAAAAATTAATATTGTGCCAATGTCCTCATCTATTTCAGGCTGATGAAGTATTTTAGAACAATAAAAGCAGTATGTTCCTCAAGTTTAGAAAGAAGAAATGCAACGTAACTACAGAGGCAGAATAAAGAAAAGCCTACAGAACTGAAGGAAAAAAAGCTTTTTTAGAGAAAGTACTTCCAGTCTGCAAAATGGCAGAGCAGACTGTAAAAAAAAAGGTAAAAATCAGTTTATAAATAAAAGTATTCATGACAATGTGTGGCTATATTAAAGACATTGAGATGTTAACAAAATATTCTCAAGCATCTCATTGCTGTTAATTTTGTGCCATCATTGTAAATTAGTTTTAAGCTCTTTTCAAAAAAGCAGTATCATAGGTAACAGTGTGCAGAATAATTGTCTCTACACAGCTGAAATTGACTTTATCATCAATCACTGTCACATTGAGCCATAAATATTTGTACAATGTCACAGCAACACATTATCATTATGCAACACTGAAGAGCTGAGGGTCATCAAACAGTTTTGAGACTTTACATATACAGCACAACTTTTTGCCCATTTGGGGTCATTTGGTACTATTTTCTCCTCCTGATCCATCCATGAAAACAGAAAATACATTTGGTAGCTGCACCTGAGTTAATCACACTCACCAGTCTTGCTTGAAAATCAGTGAAGAAACTTTCAGACCATCATCCATCTAATTTTAAAGTAAGCATCTAAAATAGGTCAGAAGTATTGTACTTGAAAGGCTATATTTCTATTCCTTGATTAGAAAAAGAGCTTACAAAGGCTACATCACATACAGATGTCTCCACTGTAAATTTCTAAAGCTAAGTGAGATTAATTCCATGAATACATTTTAAATCTTTATTTTTTGTAAAAAAAATTCTCATTACATGTGTCCATAAGTAAAGGTAAAGCTTCTGTGAGCATCAGTGCTCACTTTGCTTGTTTCATCAAATCTCCCAGGATTCTGCCAAAGCAGCATATAATATTCCAGATATATATACACTGCACTGTATTTAACATTTCGGGTCTTAGTCAAAACACTATTGCCTTCAAGATAGTATTTTCTGAAAGGAATTAATTATTCATATCCTCAGAAAATGTTATGATAAGGAGGAACAGCTTATGTCACTTAACTTCAGACACCTAAAAGTTACAGATATAAGACTGAGCCAGTCACCCTAAGTTCCCTTGGTAGTCACTGGAAAGAAATTGGCACCTCTAAAGCACAATCCATCTGACCTATCCTAGATACTGATATTAGGATAAGATGAATCATTCCCTTGAAGTGCTCATTACCCATTACTCTTCATTGACTATAAAGAAAGAATAGGATGAGTTACTTTTTTTTTTTTTTTTTTTAATGCCTAAACAAGAGCAAAAATGTTAGGCTACTTTGTAGAGAAAGCTCCTACGAATGTAATGGGCCAAAGTGAACTCTGTTCAAAGCAGTTTCTCTACTCTAAATTTACCTGCACTCTTAGAGCAACAAATTAACTCCTCTGATACTGATGTCATACCTATAGAAAAGATTAAAGTCAAAACCCTTCCCATACATAGGACATTTTCAATAAGGAGGCACAGACTTAAAGCCAAATGCAGAACTTGACATACAGAGAATGCAGATTTGGAAGCTAGCCAGGGCTGGGTGGAGAGGAATGGTAGGTTTGGAAGACACTGACTGGAATATAAGAGAAATAACAATTTTCTGCTCAATTACTTCACAAGAACTATCCTATATCAAATGTATATTTAAAACTTGCAATTGAAATTGTTCCTAAAATATGGAAATTGCTTGTAAAGTAGGAAAATTTATTTTGTCCTATCCTGAGTTTCCATTGCTCTAACTTGCCAAATTGGGCATGAAATGACTTAAAGCTTTTTGTCAGGGTTCTGTGGTTGTGGGTTTTTTTTTAATACTAGCTTAAAATATAAACATCACACCTTAATACAAAGTGCAAACAAAAGCATTGTAAAAGTTTTTTTTTGTTACCACAGAAACAAAAAAACAACTCTGCTCATAATATTTAAAAATCTATAATAAATGCCAATGTATGGAGGAAAAAGAAGGAAGATTACTTGCATTCTTCAGCTAGATACTATATAAGGTCAGGTTGGAAGGGGCCTTGAGCAACCTCATCTAGCTGAAGATGTCCCTGCTCATCGCAGGGGGGACTGGACTAGATGACCTTTCAAGTTCCCTTCCAACCCATTCTATGATTTAATGATTTTGTAAGCTAGTATTTTTATATATGTCTATGACTTTCTGTAGAGCAAACGTATAGAATAGCTGTCCTGAAGTCAGTAAGAACATTTCCAAAAAAACTGGTTAGGATCAGGCTTCCAAATGGCTTTGGGTGTATCGACATTGTTTTGTACCCAGACAAAAGTGCTCTCTTCCCTCACTCATTCTGTTCATGACAGTGACTTTTATTTACACAATGCAAATAGTGTATCTGACATTTTACTAGAGAAAGACAAAACTTGCTTTGGTCAGGTGTGGGGGGCAGGAAAGAAGGGACATGCATGAGCACTAGGGAGTGGGAGAGCATTAGGATAAATAAGAAAGACAAGTCTGTGAGAAGTATCATCAACTGAAGTACAAGACTAGTATCATGAATACCTTGACATCACAAAAATTTCATTATCACTGGTTTTAAAGCATATTTGGCTACATTTAGACTCATGATATAACTGAGGTATCAACAACCTACTACTGAAACATGTATCCTTTTTTAAAATTCTGAGTTTATAAACACATTTCTCTGACGTAAAGTTACTACTCTAAGTTGTTCTCGGAAATCTCATTAAATTATCTTTTTAAAACTGTATTAGATAGGAACAACATCTACACTTCTCTCCCAACACCCCACCCTAGCAAAGTCAAGCTATCAAAAAATTTGTTTTTCAACTCTGTTGAACATAACTACACTTGCAAAAGGTTACCCAGAGTAAGAGTATATGGTCCGATGCATTGACAAAAGACACTTGAGAAGATATTAATCAAAACTTCACATATAGAGACTAAAGCAAAGACAGCATTATACTATAATTCTGGGAGCACCACAGGGACACTGAACTATGTACAATATGAAAGAGATGAAGCAAGACTCTATTTTTTCACTTCAGAGTTTATCAAACGTTATATCAATGCTAACTAAATGAGACTAGGAGTAAAATTTTCCATAGTAATAATCTTGTTTCATAATGGCTCTTTTGAAGTGTCCACAAGGGGCACTAGAAGAAGGAGGCCAGGTCAGATAAGCCACATGTCAGATACAATATAGTAATTTTAATGGTGCAATAAGGAAGACAGAGATATGATCCAAAAGGTAGGAACTGAGCACAGAATTCCCATAGTCCAGACTGGCGCAGGAGCTGAACTTAGTAAGACAGAGAAAGCTGAAGGGAAAGAAGTATAAAGGATGCATTTGGAAAACACTTCAACATCAGACAGTTTAGCATGCAACTTTCAACATAGCACAGGTAGAGGCAAGTCCAGTCAGGAATATTTACCAAACTGAAAACATGCACATATATGCAGAATGTGCTTTTTTTCTTACACCAGACTTAATGAAAGAATTCATCAATAGCATTAACACTTCCATTTCACAGATATCATTGCTTTCATGAATCTTTCTTTTACTTTTTACCTACATACCATATTCACAGAACTGTTCATGGTCTTTCATAGTGGATAAGCACACATGAGTCACAGACACAGGCTCCACACCTGGCTGAACTACTCAGCAGAAATGCAGCTGGACATGGAAACCTATTCTGTTAAATTCAGCAGGTGTCCCCCAAAGTCAGTAGCTGTAAACTACTTATTTAACGCAGACCAGTTTCTGTAATTTTATCCTTCCTGTGCACCACTGATTCCAACAGGCCTCACAACCAACCTCCTACAACAGAGAAGGCTTAATGAGAAAATAAAGCCAATGTTCTGGATTAATGCCTTCCAAAGTCACAGGTTGTTAAGTAGATGCCCAGAATAATTTTCAGACATGTTCCCTAATCATCAAAAGGTCCTTAGTACCTAAGAAATGACCTCAAGCACGATTATATTAATGCTTTTTTGTTAACTTATTGCTATTGCATCCAGTTTCTGAACAGAAAGTTGCTGCCAGTCAGCCTTAAAATGAGCTTTAAAATCCTCCTATCTATATGAATGTCAGTTAAACTGCTTAGAATATTTGATGGCAAGTTTGACTATGAAATTAAAAAAACATTGGATGATGATGTACTGGTAAGCACAGGACATGATTATAATGATGGTATTTATTACCATAAATGCTAGGATATACTATCAAACAGAAAAATTGAGGACAAGAGCTTAAGAAGGAAAGATTTGAAGTATATTCTTAAATTATGTACTTTCTTAAATGTAATACATATTTCTTATGATCACTGCAGAGGAAGTTATTCTCTAAAGGAATCTGAATATGTAAGAGCTGGTGGTTAACGACTTGCTGACATTGGAGAAAACCTAAACATCAGGACTGGGTGGAAAATAAGTAAGGAAAGCAGCGCAATAAAGGAATGAATTGGGTATGAAAGAGAAGAAAACTGGGGGCGATTATTCTGGAACACTGCAGAGAGGCCATTGTTCCTGGCTAGGATATTTGCTGAGACTGCATATCACGTATTTATTTATTTCTGCTGATCTAGCCTTCTAAGTAATAAAGTGCTGCAAGGGCACAGACCAAGAACAGTAACATAATTCATTTGAAATTAAGTCACAGCAACGATCTTATAGATAAACGGATAAAGAGCTACATATTCTCCTGGCATAAATTAGGTGCAACATCACTGGAGTCAATGGAATTGTCTCATTTTACATCAGGAGAGAATTTGCTCTACAACGCAGCAACAGTTTTGGCAGTTATGTTCCATTTTCAGCAACACCAAAGCTACAGAAAAATCCCATTTGCAGCTTATTGTTGATCTGTCTAGTAGTTCCATCTAACAGCTGGAAGGGTCCCCCAAGAGTTAAAAAAAAAAATCAATTTCCCTGCTGGTGACATCTGAAGACAAAGATATGGAATGAAATTCTGACACTATTTACACCCGGAAGTTTCACTAAGCTCAACAGCACAATTTTAAGACATAGAAATTTGGTACATTGTTTCCTATAGTTCTTTGTCATTTAAATGTCTCAACATTTATGTAGTAATAAATACAATTATTGGCACAAATGTAGATTCTTTGACACCTTTAGCACTGACATTTCCTCCACAAAGAGCTAGATCAATAAACGAGTCGGTACAACTTGTCCAGATTGAACATTTAAACAGGTTTATTCCTTAATGAAATTTCCATATTGTTTTTTTCTTTAAGCATTTCAATGATAATGCTTTATTTCACAAATTGCAGAATTTTACATCAATCCCAAAATGCTTCAAAAGTTAATTTAAATACTTTTTTCTGCAGAAGCACTGCAATTCCTTCTTGCTCACACTTTGTTGCGCATTTTTTTCTTTCTTGCTAACATTTTTTGTCATTAATTCTGATGACTGGTCAAGTCTCTTATACTTGTGATCAGCATCACACAAAATGCTTTAATCCAGTAACTTAGTAGTCTCCTAGAACAGAGACTCTTAGAACTGAATCCTCACCTCTAACCTCAGCCTCCTTTGAGATGAGTACTCTATTAACTACATTGAAAGTCGCTGGGACTTTTCTGTGGGCTTTCTTGTTCAGTTTTCATTTGTCAGGTTTGGGGTAGCAGTGTGTAAAAGACGTGTCTCAGGCTCTTACCTAAGAGAATTCTTGTGTCAGAGAAAGAATGTCTTCTTGAGGAAAGGGCTAAGGTCCTACCCTTCAGGATTTTCAAAAAGCCCGACTATTTCATGTGAACCCTCTTTAGCTAAAAAGTTTCTGTGACACCTCACTTTCCCCATACAGTGAAAAAGGAGAAAATAGTTTGTCTGCAGAGCTCTCAGAAATTAGGTACTGCAGTACTTAACATCTTCTGTGGATCCCAATCAGTCTCTGATGACCTGGGAAAGAAGGAAATCATGCTGCATTTATATCCAGCACAGCATGTGAACTCCAACACATTACTATACTCTAATTGCAGTTAGGTACATAGAGATGCAGATTCAAGATATCCATTTCTGATGTCCTCATATCCACATGGAGAGGTAAGTGAAATCTCACAGCTATGCAGAATACATTTCCTCTTTATCAGTGACCAATATACAGTATTTTTAAGTATTAAAACATTTTATTTCCAGTCCTTCTCTAGTTAATGATGGTTTTCAAAGAATTTAATTCACCCTCTTCAAATGTGATAAAACCGGTGGAATCTCACCAGGAATGTATTTGATGTGTTAACAACAACAGCTTCTTTTATCTTTGTTTCATTCATATCAAAGAATTCAAACTCCTTTATAAACACAGGAATGAGTTCAGATACTAATGAAAAGCAATTATTGATAGGTGAAATGCAGATTTCCTCTTAATCCGCACCCCCCAAAAAAAAACCCAACCAAAAAAAAAAAAAACAACCCAACCAACCAACAGCAACAAAAAAAAAAAAAAACCAAACAAAAAACAAAACAAAACAAAACAAAACAATGCTCAAAATAAAACTGTTCAGCACTGGTAGTAGAAAACAATTTCTCAGGTGAGAGAAATTGTCTTTAACTGAGGTTTTGTTTGGTTTGGTTTTTTTGTTTTGTTTTTTTTTTTTTTTAACTCACCTGAACACAGCAAAACAGCTTGTGTTTCTGGTTGAACTACAGCCAGAGTTTTAGAAAAGAAGAAAGCTGAATTAGGCCCTTAACAAAAACAAACGTATAAGAAAGATGACTTACAAATCCACTCATCACTGTTTCAGCTAGTTGAGACATGCTCGATGAGCCACTTATTTGGGTAGGGACACATGACATTAACAGAAGTATATGCAAGGAAAGAGAAGTCATTCTTGAAATGGAAGGGTTGAAGATATCAATAAAGCGCATTTACAGCAGTAATATTAAGCAGTTAACTGTATTCACAGTTTTAAAAGCCAAAGTCATTTAGCTCACTAACGATAATAACAACTGTGAAATTGAAGTATTCTTCAACTATTTATGAGGTAAAAAATAAAGTGTGAAGATAAAGCATTACAACATTTTGAGGTCTATTTAGATTTTTCTATTAAAACAGTCTCATCTGAGTTCAGTAGAGTCCCTCTGAAGGGACTTTAGAAGTATCTTCAGTCTTTTCTGCTTAGTCCCCATCTTGCATCACAATTTTAGATGCTGTTGATCCTTCATTTGATTGCTTTAGCACATTGGCTGGGTGTTCAGCATGTGAGAAGTGTCAACTGGATATTGTGAATTGAATTCTTATATGCCTGTAGAAAGTTTGATTCACTGAAGTAACAAGTCCTTTTACAGGATTATCAGGTCACAAACCACAGATGTCTAAAATAATTCATCTGATCCCTGTGGCTTCTGATCCCTTCTTTTCATCAGGTATCACAACCATGAGAAAGTGAGCTGCGACTTATACAACAGTTCCTAGTGAACCATACCCAGGTCTACTTCTTACTTTCTTTTCTGAAATTCCCCATTTCTCTTCCATTTTATCTATAGATATGATTCTGTTTTCAATCAGAATATATTATACAATACAACCTAGTGGATAAACAGCCAGTTCTGTGGTGAAATATATACTTCTGGTCACACTCCTACAAATACACCAGGAATGACCTGCATACAGTTTATGCTTATCAGGACTTTGAAAAATTCCTCATATCTTTTGGCAGCAAGGGGGTTAAGGTTTCTTTCCAAAGAAACTTTAAAAGGGTCATTAATCTGGTTTTGATGCACATCCAGATAGGAAAAGCTAGGAAAGCTATCCTCTGCATAAGGAAGCAGCAGCTAAATACACCAAGCGAAGGAACCTGAAGACACTTTTACATAAAGCTGATCTGAGTCTATCTCACAGGATTACAAGTTATTTTAAAAAGCAGTGCAGGGAAATGAAAGCCAAGGCACAATGTCCATCAAAGTAGTGTAGCAAGGTACATAAACCGCCCTTTGACAGCCATCAAGCATTGAATGACACCGCAATGGCATTGGCACTAAACATGATAAAATCCTGCAGTGGTCATCCAGAGTCATGTTGGGTAGTTTCATGCTATGTGGCATTTTGCATGCTGTGCTATCCCTAGGAGAATGAAATTAACTCTGCAGCCTGGTTCTTATTTCTCCTATGAAAAATATTTCCAGGGGGAACGTATGATAAAAGCCACTCCTACAACTAACTCACTGGGCAATACCCAAGAGTTATATTTCTATGGAGTAAGGAAAGGAAAGGAAAAGTAAGGAAAGAGTGAGCTGGCAGATACTCCCTCTGTGTCTCCCAAGCTCTCAAGAGCACCTGGAAATCAGGTTTTGCACAATACATATCCTGTTGCCCATCTGCCATCTTAGCATGTTTCTCTTAACAGCTATTAGCTCTCATGCCTCCAGAATAAAGACTATAATGAAATCTATCATAGGGAACAGTCCTTGTCCTTCCATTTTGCATCCTCATTGGTTAAATATTTTGGGTGGGAAGGGCTCTTCTGTTCTGAGTTCCTTTTCTCTCCTCTGTCCATATCTTTTCTGCCCACCTGCCAGTCTATCTACATAAATAAAATCCACATTAAATATGCAGTGGTGCTAGCAGAGATGTACTGGAGAACTTGTCACTAAATAACGTCATTTAGCTAATTAAGTTAGATTGCTAATAAAGTTAATGATAGAAACAATAGTTTTGGCAACAAGAGCTGGGAACTGTGGAGGAGAATGTGATTGCTTGGATCATATTCACCTTTTAAAGTGCCATTTTGATGTTCACAAAGCAAGCGCTGCTCGGTGGGAAGAGAGAGTGCTTTCAGAGCTGCACAGATCAGTAATAAGTACAGAACTGTGGGATTAAAAAGGCTGCTTAAGATTCTGGGTGCCTTTTATACCAAACTCTGCATTCACCAGAGTTCAGAAGCTTACAGACGTCTTCAGGAAACATGTCACCTTCGGTTGCTATTGATCAGTAGCTACTTACTGTTGCGCTGGAGACTCAGCTCACCAGCAACAAAGTACTGCCAGCACCACGGGCGCTACACAACAGCGCACACAGCCTTTTGATGACTAAAGTAAAGAAAAGGTATCTTTGAATAAGGTCAGAAATTACTCAGTGATAACATGTTTTCATGTTATCTGTGAAAGCATCACCATGCCTCAGTTGACAGAGGTGAGAGACTTCTCCAAAATACTGAGAAACAATCACATAAGCTATCTTGGGGTTTTAATAACGAAAAAAAAAAAAAAAAAAAAAAGAAGAAATAAAAAAGAAAAAAAAAAAGAGCTTTTTTCCTTTTTTTAACCTTAATTTTTACCAACCTGAACATGCACTATTTTACTTTGGTTTTATGCCCTAATCATTTGTGAAAAGTGACTTAATGTATCAGCAAAATATTCTCAAAAAGTGTTGTTTTTTGGTTTTTGTTTTTAAGTACAAAAAGCAGACGTGCAGCAATTCCTATCAAAAATTAAACGTGTCTGATATGGCTATACATTTAAAAAGTTAAGCCTGAGCAAAAAAAGAACTACAGTTATGACAACTGTGATGCACACAGATCACTAAAGCCTACACCAGCACATCAATCCAGTTTACAGTCTGGTCAAACTGTGGACTTTCTGCTCAACTCCTTTCCTGGAAACCTGTGCACTGCAAGGTCCGGAGCTGGGCTAGAAGTGTTCAGGCTGAGGGGGAGCTAATCTTCTACCACATTGTGCGGTTTGCTGAGAAAACACAGGTCCTCCAAAGGTTGAAACACAAAATAACCATTACTTTTATCGTCAATTTCCCTAAAACCGTGTCAGGAGGAGGAACAAAAGTCTTGACAGGTTCTTATAAAAGATAGGAAGGTGAAAATAAAGAAAATAAAGAAATAGTTCACCACCCAGAGGGTAGGCGAGGTGAAACCCTTTCAGTGGTTGCAGCCCTTTCTTTCAGTCCGTGATCCTGCCATGCCGGACTCACCCCCCCCCCCGAAGCACGGACGCCTGCTGCTCTTTTCATCGGGTCTCTCGGAGCCCTCCCGCAGGCACAGACTCATTTCCGCCCCTATACACGTGCCGTGAGCTGCTCTGTAACATTCCAGGCGGGTAGGGTCTGTGGTGAGCACTAGGCCCGGTCACTCTGGGCCCCGAGGTACAGCGCGGTGCTGGCAGCCGCAGGGTCTGTGCCGCTCTCTCCGCGCCCGTCGTTGCCGAGGCCGTTGTTGCTCAGGCCGTTGATCTTCGGGGCCTCAGGGCAGACACCACAGAAAACCGGCCCCTGCCTTTGTGCAGCCGATCCCTGAACTGCCCCTGACCAACAACACGCTGCTTACCACCAACAGGTGCTCAGCCTCCCTCAGTTACTTCTCTCCTTGAGTTGCTGTGACGCGCACAAGAAGGGTCTCCTGACCATCACAAGAAACTATTATTTTTGTATACTCAGGAGGGAAAAACCTTTGTAAGTTGCACTTGCATGTTCTTCTCTGCAGTCCCCAAGATCACAGGAAGGGTTTCCTCAGTCCTCTGGCAGGTGGTAGAAAAGTCCTTTTGAGACCATCAGTTACAATACTCAAGCAGAAGTCTGTCATGCTTTGAGTAAGCATGACTTTTCTCCTTGAGGAATCCCTTACAAACCTACCACAGAAGGAGTGGTGAAGAGGGGATTGTAGAAAAAGCAATGTTGAAGTCACAAGAAAAGACACTAGTACTGCTAGATACAGTAAAATGGTGCATGGATACTTTATCTCAGGCCAGAATTGCAATGGATTATCTTATCCATTGAATCATAGAAAGACAGAATGGTTTGGGTTGGAAAGGACTTCAAAGCTCTTCCACTTCCAAGCTCCCTGCCACAGGCAGGAATACCTTCCACTAGACCAGATTATTGTGGACTTTTCTGAAGGGTGCATCATCATGGACCTGATTCTCTTTTGTCTAAGTTTCTGCAGTTATTTCCCATGCGTTTTCCTCCAGCATTTACAAAAATCACATTCCATTTAGATTAATGTTAGCTTAGTCACTATCTAACTGGTTATACTTAATTTTGGGAGGGGCAAAGTTACTGAAAGGCAGTATTTTTCTTTCCTATCAGCCTCAGTTTTGTGACCAGCGACTGAAAGACTTCCTTTTACTTTTGTAAATTTTTTACTTTTATTCACTTTTCAAACTTTTCAATGGCAGTTAGGAAGGTTGGATAAAATCTATGTCAATGTCAGGCTATTAGTATATAATTAGTAAACGTGTTTAGTGCTTAAGAGCACACATCTGTGGGAAACCAGGGAGTTGGGGGTAAGGTTCTTAAAGTCTAAGGTCCAGTCTTAAACATATGCTGTGTATTTACTGAATTATGTACAAAACCTGGAAAGTTCTGCAGGCTGCTATTACAGGAGGCAATGTTTGGCAGGCTTATTAGAAAGATGTGCCCTTCAGACTGCTCTCAGTTTGTCCTATCATGTCTTTTTCTATCTCCTCCCTTATAACATTTTCTGTGCTGTGCAAACTGATAGGAATTCATTCCTCAGTGGTCATACACAGAGGTTAATAAGCTTCCAGCAGCAGCTGACTTGGCACTAGAGAAGAAATATTCTCCCCTACCTCCAGTTCAGAAGCATTACCTTCATATACCCTTCCCTGTTTTGGGAAACGGTACTGACAGTAAGTCTTTTTCCACCTCAGCTCTTCTGGATGTAGACAGATAATGCAGTAAGCTTTTCCTCGTCCTGTAACTGAGAGGCTGTGTGTTGTGCAAATTGCTGGTCAGTGTGATGTGACACTTGAGTCAGCCAGAGCCATTAGGTATGGTGTACCAACATTGTTCCCAATGTCAAACCACAAAATAGGGCTTTCAGAGTTAAAAATAATCATTCATTAGGTCAAAGTGTAGGACATGCATGTTACAACAGAGAAAAAGATTTTGTAGGGAAAACAGCTTAATTTAAACCGTCTAAACACCACCCTGTGTCTGTCTTTCCTTGTGACCTTGTCCTCCATCCAGCAGTTTTCGCCTTGGATTGCAGCAGACTCCCTCTGACTGGCTCAGAAAGTTTCCTTTCTGCCACCTCTGTGTCTGTGCTCTCTGCTTTCGTGCAGCTCGCATGCCAGCTGCAGGCTCCCTGCCTGCTCCGCCCTGCACTTGCCAAAGGTTTTCCAGTAAAGCCTCAAAGCTCGCTATCAGAGATAACACCACCTCCCTCTCCATTCAGAGGGTGCAAAATCCAGGACAAAACAAAGCAGCAGATTTTGACCTTGCTGTCCAGTGCAGCCTTTCAACAAAACACACTGTGCATGGAAACTGTGAACAAACAAATAACTCAGGCTGTGACAGAGTGGTGAACAGTAGGAAAGGCTAAAAGAATTTAAGAGATCATTGGGGGACAAGCAACTAATCCCATATGTATTTCTCCCACGTTTCTTACATCGTAAAATGTCATTCACTTGTGTAGCCAGGAAGCAAGAGAACTTGTTTATTTAAGAACAACAAATCAGGAAGGTACTGAGGATATTTATTACTCAGAAGGATTCCTTCTAAGGTGATAAAAGAACGTAGTTATCTGTACTGGCACAAACAGCAAGGTGTCTCTGCCTTGTAGCATTAGAGCCAAAATATAGCACTTTCTGTGCCTTAAATTCATATTTATCTTTTTTTTTTTTAAATGCTCAGAAGACATGTACAAATCACACCATAAAATAAATAGGGTTTTGCACTGAGTGCTGAGAAAGTTAGAGGTTAAAAATGTTCTCTACCTCCCACCTTATCCATGCCCTGCCATCTCTATATATTTTCATACATATGCAAGTTTATGCTATAAAATGTTCCTAGCAAAAGACTGCTGGTAAAAGTGCTATGCATTATACCTGATAAAATGTTGAGATAAAATGGAATTACAAAAAGATGTGAAATACACCTTGGACAGTGTACAATGCCACGCTGTAAAATGTACCTCACAGGAAACTATGAAACCTGTAACCTAAAGCATGGCACCAATCAATCTATGAGGAAAACTAATATGCAGTATGCTTGGGTTTCATGTTTTCAGCAAGCATATTCACATGATAAGGTTTTTACCATTTCCATATGCTGCACAAGAATGGAAAGAATAAAAAAATAACTTGTCACCATGTCCTGGGTTCAGCAGTGGCAGTCATTTTTCTCCTTTTTAGTATCTGGTGCAGCGCTGTGTATTTGACTTTCAGCCTGGGAACAGCGCTGATAACACCAATGTTTTCGGTTGCTGCTCAGTAATGTTTACTCTGACCAAGGACTTTCTGAGTTTCATGTTCTGCCAGGGAGGAGGGGAAGCTGGGAGGAAGCAGAGACAGGACGCCTGACCCAAACTAAGCAAAGATGTACTCCATACCACAGCACGTCATGCCCACCATATAAACTGGGGGCAGTTATCCAGAAGGGTTAGATCGCTGGTCAGGTTAGGCTGGGTATCGGTTGGCGGGTGGTAAGCGCTTGTATTCGCTTCCCTTGTTATTTCCCTTATCATTATTATTATTGGTGGTAGCAGTAGTGGTTTGTGTTGTACCTTAGTTACTGGACTGTTCTTATCTGAACCCGTGGGAGTTACATTCTTTCGATTCTCCTCCCCATCCCTCCGGGGACTGGGGGGGGAAGAATAGGGAAGGGGGTAGTGAGAGAGCAGCTGCGTGGTTCTGAGTTACCAGCTGGTCTTAAACCACAACACACCAGTTTGGAATGAGGTCTGTAGCAGTCTGCTGGAAAGGAAGCAGATCATAAATGGGAGAAAGGGAGCTGTCTAAATAGGCAAGGCTTTCTACAAAAAACGAAACAAAACAAAACCATCAAGCCCCCCCCCCCCAAAAAAAAAAAACAAAAAAAAGTGGAAGAATAAAGACAATTGCTGTAGATTATTATTTCCCCCCCCCTGCATATTTTTTTAATTATAATCCTCAAAAGATTTAGAAATAGTAATTAATGTAAATGTTGAAATATCCTCAATTTACCTTCTTTTTTGTTTTCTTGCTCCTTGAAATTCGATAATATAAGCAATGTTGAATATTTTTTTTCACCTTTTCCATTCTTCCAGACCCTTTGGTTCCTTAAACGGTCATGAAAGCACCAAAAGAAATATTAAGCCCTGTAATCTTGGTAGTCTGCCACTCTTCCAACACTCAATTTTTTAAAGTTAAAGAATACCTTCTTTCACTATTCTGAACTTTCATAGGTGCAGTTAAGAATATAAAAATAAACCTTAACAGAAGTATAACTCAGTATATTAAAACAAACAGCAAAAATAGGGTAGAAAGAGAAAGGACAAGTAAGGTAAGTAAAAATTAATAATAACAAAGTTAAAATACTTTTTCCAAAATAGCTGCTTTTAAAGATGCATATATACATACATATTTTGTTAGTGTCTTCTAATTTGATCTTTACAGCACTGGAAGAACTACAATACACTATTTATTTATGGTTTTGGCTTTGCACAAATGTTTCTCTGCTTTTCAATAAATTCTACTTATGCCATGTAAATACCTGTGGCCAAGACTATCCCTCTGCAGTGATACAGGATGCACTGCTAAGCAACATTTTTTGAGTTTGCTTTGGTTTTGTCTTTTTGTTCTCTTTTGGAGTTCTTTCTGTTGTTTGCTGTTTACCATATGAATGCAAAGGGAAGTTCCACCAGGGCTTTTCTGCACACAGCTGTGCACACAGCTATGTAAAGACTTCAGATTTCAGATAGCCTATGGAGAAGACCATGATATTTATTAACTAACTTTGAATCTGATGTCCAGCAGCAGAATCTCACTAGAATGTGGGAGTAGAGATCTGAAGTATTTCCACTCTATATTACCATTACTCTCTAGGTAGATGGGTGTCATGATTTAAGCTGTAAATCACATAGCCCGTTCACCCACTTCTCCCTCTTTCTTCACCCCCACTCCAATTGGGGGGGGGGAGGGGGAATGGGGAGAAGAATCAAAAGAATGTAACTCCCACGGGTTGAGATAAGAACAATCCAGTAACTAAGGTATAACACAAACCACTACTGCTACCACCAGTAATAATAATGACCAGGGAAAATACAAGGGAAGGGGATACAACTGCTCACCACCTGACTGAGCCGAGAGAGGGAGAGATTTCCGGGTTCCTGCCCCCAGTTTTTTTAAATCCTGGACATGACATGCTGTGGTATGGAATAACCTCTTTGGTCAGTTTGGGTCAGGTGTCCTGTCTCTGCTTCCTCCTGGCTCCCCATCCTCCCTGGCGGAGCATGAGACTCAGAAAGTCCTTGGTCAGACCAAAACATTAGCAAGCAGTAACTGAAAACACTGGTGTTATCAGCGCTGTTCCCAGACTGAAAGTCAAAAACACAGCGCTGCACCAGCAACAAGGAAGGAGAAAAAAATGACTGTTACTGCTGAACCCAAGACAATGGGTCTTCTGCAACCTCACTCCACAGAAGAAAATGATGAACTTTTTTTCCTCAGTATGCACTTTGCATGTTTTAGAAAAGAAATCTGAGCACATAAACTAGGTGGGAGCCATGGAGCACTCCAGCAAGGTCCCTCAACTAGGTGATCAGCTGTGAGGACTTGAAGACATGCTAGATTATGTGGTCTTTGACCAACTGTTGGCACAACTTAAGCTTGTCCAAATCACCTAACTAAATACAGAACACACATAACAACGGAGCTACTCGTATCATTGAAAAGCTAGTATGAGCCTGAAGGTCTAAACATGTATCTCTGTACTTAAAATGTTTGAAAACTATTAATGCACGTAAATGCTCTAAAGTTACCGACTCAAACAGCAGAAGTGTATGCACTCTTATGTTCATAGATCTGGATTGTACAAAGTGTTTCCAATACAGAATACTCTGCCAAAAGCTAAAAAACACAAAATCAAACTTGCTGGCATTTTCCTTAAAAAAAAAAAAAAAAAAAAAGAAGACGAGGGTACAGACTGCTTCGGAAGCTGCCGTTTGAGAATATGAAGCTACTCAGTTCCTTAAATCATAACATATCTTCCTGCTTTGCTCTTTTATTGAGACGCACATTTTTGTTGATGCCAGTATTAGGTATGACATGGCAGCAGTTTCAAATGTGTTTGCATCCGACCAGTACCAGTCAGAAAAGGTAAGTATCCAAATGTTTATGACAAAATGCATCTCTACAGACAAGGAAGTCTTATATTGGTATGATACCAGCAGCTCCAAGGCAACCTTGACATAAATTTTCAGCAAACACATTCCTGTCATTGCTAGCTGTGCTATCCTATCAATTCACTGTGATTACCTAGTCCAATACCAGGAATCCACATTTAATAGATGGCTCCAGCAGCAATCCTCTGACACCATCAGCTAAAGCTTGTTCTCACAATCTTCTTTACCCTCATCTTTATTGCTGTCTGCAAGAGAGCTTCCCAGTTCCATGAATTGGCATGTAAGGGTAGGTATTTACTTCATAAACTCCTGCTGTTTCTTACCTGTTTGTTGGTGCAATGTAGGATTTGCAATACACCATGTAATTAACCACTACTAAGCAAGTAAAAACAGGAGCAAGAAGATCTTGTTGTTGAAGTGTAGTAGAGAAAAATGTGATTTGTCAGGGTTGTTCTTTCCTACTGTTTTTAAATTGCACCATGTATTTCCCAAAAACGAATTCATGAAAGACAGTGGTATTTTTACCAGTCATCTCTACTCGTAGAAATGGAAATGCCTGGCTATCCTCCAGAAAAGTAAACTCCCTGTGAACAGATACCACCCCCCAACACTGTAACAGGGCAGCAGTGCAGATGATTACAAGACACATAGGCATGGGGACTAACACGGACATCCCTCACGTTTTAATACAAACTTTCATTTGTAATGAGCTAGCAAAACTAATTTGGGACAAAAGTTACATTTTGGGAAGTAGTTACAGCAAGAATTTTATTTTGAGGTTTCACACTTGGGAAATTATACCTGTGTGATCTTTTCCACTGAGCACAGAAACCATTTTTGCAAGAGCTAAAGCTATTTGGTGGGGATGGTCTGAGACACTCTGGCAATGCCTTTCCCATTGAACTGTATTGTCCTCTAAGGGCACAGAGGTCAAGTCATTAGGCTACTGACAACTTCGCTGTGATACTATGAAATAACAGCATGTATTACATATAAATATTCATATTGAACTAGCAGTTAAGCTTGAAAGTAGTGGTTCCATAACCACCAATTAAAAAACCTTGTTCTAATTATACCAAACTTACATAGAAGATGCTCTCTTTCTCTTTTTGTTTCCCGATTTATATCCTCTCACATACTGTTGCCTTTGTTTCTGGTTCATTCTTGGCCTTCCTGACTACAGCCCTTTCTTGTCAGAATACTCCCACATCTTTTGCTGCTTAGTGCTTCCTAAATGTCTATCATCTCTACAGCTAAACTGCATAAAGCATTACTTTGCTACCAAAAATATCTACTGTGAGGGATCTCATTTTGCTATTTGATGCTTCTATGGACTGTTTCCATTTCACCAGCTATCTTGAGATAGGGAGACCAGCTGTTTGCTTTTTTCACTTCTTTCATTAGAGTTCACACTTTACCTCTAGATACGCTGCCAGAGCAACTCTCTTCCTACACCAAAACTCTCTGGAGATGTATAAACATTAGTGATCATGTTAGGAGTACTAACGTGCAGAAACTTGCCCATATTGCATATGCTGCCTCTTGAGTTCTGCACAGGGAGCAGTTAGTCTTACAGTGTTCCTCCGTCTGAAAATGAAAGAGTGGATGAAATAAGAAAGGTTCTGTGCAACTGCAGGAACATATTTGTTTTCTCTTTATAAATGCATTTACCAGGCAGACATCCAAATCCAGCGGAGTTCAGCCTGACGAAGCACTTGTCCCTGTGGAGCCATGGTTGCTGTCGCTTCAGGAAGAAGCTCTGGATGCTGAAGCACCTCCATCGACTTCTGTCCCTCCTAAGTGGGTGCTCTGTCAGCTCTGTTGTCTCTTCCTTACCTGTGAAATTAAGGCCTTTTGATTATGTAAATGGGTTAGAAATTGCGGTTTTTTTGTTACTTTAATTACTGTTCTTACTACTGTTACTTGATCACAAAGAAGATTGTGGTAGTATCATCCTTGTCACCAAAGTTTATGAGAGAGTCACTCAATAGAAAAAGCATCATCTAACACATGCCCTCTTTCCTTTAGCTTCAACCCTGCAAGTGTTTGCAGCTTTTCCTGTCAGGCAATAATGTGCTGGATGCAATAGTGTTTTTAATTACTTCAGTCACCATACTAATACTATTATTACTCCCATAATATGTTCCTATATAAATGCAAGCTTACTGTTGAATGCAAGTGATGCCAACCTTCAAAATGGTTGGTCACTTTAATTATAACAATATTATAAAAGGAAAATTGCTTTTTAGCCAATATTATCCTGTCAGATATTTTATCTGAACTAGTTCACTTAACAGCTTTTCGGAAACTTCTGTATCATGTAACTGTCTTGTTTGATTTTATTTCCTATTACAGTTTTTCATTCACTTAATTAACATTAGAGCCTCATTAAGCAACAGTATGTTTTCAGTGCAGCTCATTTGTAAAACAGGTATTAAGTTGCATCACGATAGAACCATTGCACTCAAGTTTTCTACAGATTGCACCCTTGCCTGACCCAAGACTGAAATTAGATACAGCCTGAGATATTTAAAGTCCTGCAAAATAATATGAGACTGTGATAAGCAGGAGTGGATAACACTTGAAAGTCCTTCTTTGGCAAAGCAGGCATAGGAAAGAGTTGCAGGGGGTTTCTGTGGCCTAGTCAGATAAAAGTGAACTTCTGTTAAGGCAAACAAGAGCACTTTTCCTAACAATTTGCTATTTACATACAGGTTGGTTGGTTGGTTGGTTGGTTGGTTGGTTGATAGTAGTTCTGGGGTTTTGGGGAGTTTTTTGGTTGGTTGTTGTTGTTTTTTCTGTTTTGTTATGGTGGTTTGTTTTGTTTTGTTTGGTTTTGGTTTTGGTTTTTGTTTTAATAAAGATTTTAGCCCAGAAAATGGCAGAACTGAATTATAAAAGAAGTGCCAGGAAGACCTGCATGAATCATCATATGCTGATGGAATGAGGCTTTGTTAATTGTTGCTGCTCACTGCATTTAAGGTTCAAAATAGAAACCTCTTAGTAATGTGAAGTTGTCAATTTCAGATGACGTTCAAAATGTGCCTCTCTTAAGTCCTTTCAAAGAGATTGTTTCTTTCCATAGGTCCCATAGCATGGTTTGATGATATAAAAATTATTGTTTGTTGGGTTTAGTTAGGTTTTCAAAGTAATTTTTATCAATTTCTTAGTGCAATTTTAATTACATTATACTAAGCAGTAAAGGCAATTATTTAAATATGCACTGGTCAAAACTACATGATAGTACACATTATTCACTTATTTTCTATTATGTTAATTTTATATAATAGCTTATTGCTTTAACTGAACTAAAACAAAGATTCCAGTAATAGTGGATGTTAGCTTAATTTCTTTACATGCCTGTGATTAAATAAACAGCCTCTAGGAATCCAAGTATATTGTTGTGACAGTGTATTAGTCTTTCTGGTGTCCTGAAAACAGAGTGTATTCAATAATACTTCTTTTAAGTACAGAATTAGAAAAAAAAACCAAACAAATAAAAAACCAACCAACCAACCAAAGCCAAAAAAAAAAAAAAAAAAGCCCACCCAGAAAAAGATGGTTACTATTGCAACTGTCTAACTTCATGCTTTCAGTTTGCTTGTCAAAATCTTTAGTTGTAGATGACATGCAGTACTTAAAAATATCCTCTAGATGACACTGTTTACTGCATTTAGAAGATGTGCAGGCGTTTTCAAGAAATAGCTGTAAACTGAACGAAATGCATTTAACAAGTACTGTTCGAGCCTAAGCCTGCTCTCTTGACGTCAGTGGACAAGATTTCAGTAGTTTCAGTGGAAACAAGAAGAGCGCCTATATTTATATATAAAACTAAACAAAAATCTTGTACTTTCACAGAAAAGGCTGTTCTTAAAATACAGTTTTCATTGCATCCTAAGCTATAAAATGTTACATAGGAATGCTTCTTAATTACTGAAACGCCTTCTTACATACACACACATACTTAATTATTCTGGATGGCTTTGTTTAAATATGACACTGTATAAATATTAATCCTTTTTTCCAACTATTCTTTGTTCCATAATCTACATTCATTGTAGCACAGTAAATTTGAGTTCATTAGATCAGTTACTGCTATTCAGATGTAAATGTCTTCAAGGAGGATTAATTAATGCCTAATTCTGTGGGGTTTTTTTGTGTTTTTTTTTTTGTTTGTTTTGTTTTTTTTTTTTTTTAAGTCAGGATAATGAAGACATTTTCTGACATTTCTCTGATTAAACCAAAACAAAACAGAAACAAAAACAAAAAAAGCAAAACCAAACCAAATAACTCCTTGTGTACCTCCGTATCACACAGTTCACAGTAGATAAAGTTTTGGAAAGCGTCTATGTAATTTTTGTGGTACTTGAGCTAGTAATTTAGGTTAGGTTGATGTTTAGAAAGCCATTTAGTGGTTGAAATGTCCATGCTCAAGTTGTCTGTTCCTCACAGGGGCACCTTGGTTGCCTCTACAACAGGTGGGAAGAATGAAACATTCCAGAGTGCTCCCCTTCAAAATGAATGAAGCCATTCTTTTCTTTAAACAAGTCAGAGAAGAGGGAACTGTGACTGACACATGTAGAGCACGTAGCTGTGCATGTTGCGGTAATATTTTGAAAAACTTTTCAATTTGCACGTCCTTACAGATTTGCTTAAAGAATAAGACAGCCCTGTTCAGAAAACTGAAAGTATCTGTTAGTAGGAATGCTTTTGAGTTACCTGTTATAGACCTCTTAGAAGTGGTAAATGAACAGTTAAGAGCTCTTGAATTACATTCCTGACAGTTCTTCAAGGAAGCAGGAGAGCCAAGAGCTTTTTCCCTCTGTCCTCTGTGATTTGAGCATGCACCACTGTTCCATTAGCAGAGTATCTTAACCTGCAACTCATTGCTTATTTGTGGAGGGTCAGGCTTACTGACACTGTACAGGGTTTTCTTAAATGATAGCTTCATGCAAGGAATATACACTTTTCATGGAGCAGGGAATATGAGCCAAGACTCTCCCTCCAGTCTTACCAACTATGCTCCAGAGTCAGCACAGGCACACACACAGCCTGTCCCAGTAGGACTTTAACCATCTTATCAAAGAGCACAGCATCACCAGGAGATGCAGCTAAGATATTCTTCCAGAAATTAGGAGTTGAGATACCAAGGCTATAAACACAGTAAGTGATTGAGTGCCTTCTGGGCTAAAGGAATATTAAAACCATTTAAACACAAATTTCATGGTTGTGCTTAAAAATAAGGTAGAACAAAATACATTATGCTTTACACAAAGCTTGATTTTGTAAGCATGCATAGCTTTATCCCATAAGAAGAGAAAAAGCGTCTTATTCATAGGTCCTGATAGGGCTTGATATATGTGTTGCTCAGACAGGCCAGTACCAAAAGGCTTTTGAACAGTCACAGAAGTGCAAGTTCAGCTTCTGAGAAATTTTAACTATGTAAATTGAAGCAAACTGTGGAGAAACTTCCTCCAGTTTGATGACATTGAAGTTCATATTTTGAGGACTGTATTATGAGGCAGATGCCTAGATTCCGTCCGTAATATACTTTAGACAACTAAGATCTTTTTAAATCTGTTTCTTGAGTCTTTGCTTTTTTTACCACCTATCTTCTTTATAGTCTTACAGTATTATGTAAGACTCACTTCACATCAGAACAAGCAGTATCGGTGTTAATAAGAACAGAATTTGTGCCAGTATGCTCTAAATAAGAGCTGCCTTAGGCTATGTGGGAACGCTGACATAATCATTTGTAATGCTAACTTAAAGAAAGAATGCAGTTAAAAAAAGAACTATGAAAATAAGCCTCATGTCTGTATTTTGTGGGGAGGAGCTGTGTTTTCAACATTATTTTCTCTTAATACTAGCAAGACATGCAGGTCCTGATCTTGAAATGAGTTTCAAGCACCTGAAAACACATGTTCAGGCACGGCACATTTCTGATCCAAATGAATTCCCCCCCAGCCTCCCATTTAGGGAGCCAGAATATATGAGCTTCGGAAAGAGAACCAGTTATGTTCAACTTCTGTATTGAAATTGAATACTCATATCCATTTAAAAAAATAATAAGAATTAAAGAGGTTAAACTTTAGGCATAGAATGCCAAGTTTTGCCAGAAGCTTTGATTTTTACCTGACAGCATTTTACATTAAATGCTTCCAAGTGACAGGTGGTGCTGGCTGAAGAATACCTGGGTAGTTTTTCCATAGAGAAAGTATAGGGCAGTGACCCACCACAGACCAAGGTAGGATAACAAACACTTTTATCAATGGAATGGAAATTTTCACACTCAAAAACTTAGATGCAAGTCCAAATACTTAATGGGCAAGAAAATTGAAGGCTTACAACTCCACTGGTTCTTTCATTGTAGCATAGGTATGTGTACAGAGAAAGATTCTTGCTATCCCATCTGTAAAAAATATGTATCTCTAGGGCTAGCAGAGGCAGTTTCTTCATTCACTTTAATGTAATCATGTTAATAAGAATTTCATAGTTTCCAGATTAAAAAAATTCTTATTTCTGTTAGTAATGAACAGCATATTATTGTGCTGAATACAACTGGCTACTCTGATTGTATATCCTGAAGTCCTCTGGCTCTGACGCTGTAAGGAAAAAAATCCTCTTCAGTAAGTTTCCCTACATTCTTCATTCAAGGATCAGCTGAACAATGTCAATCAAGCAACAGCTGAAGTTCACCTCTGAAATGACTGGTGTTCAGTATATGAAGTTCAATAAATTGTGCAGGTGTTTTGAGGGATTGACAGCAGTGCAGCAGTGGGAAAAAAAAGAAAAAAAGGCTTTGTAATTACTACTCCTCACTGGTATATGGTAATAGCATAAGCAGGGTGGATCTGGTTTTACAGTGATAGCCATACTTTGTAATGCCTGAGTGTAAAGGAAATGAAATAAACTTAAAATTTTTGTATTACACCTTTGTGTATCTTCTTCTAGCATCATATGCATTTCATCTGAGCCTTAAATCCAAGAAAATCTGTAGTTTTTTTTTTTACTGCATAAACTTTCTGGTTTTGGTGACAAACAGTTACACAGATATGTACTGTACTGAAAAAAGATTGTCTAAACAGGACTTTGAATAAACTTGAGCCACTGTTTTCCAAAATATTGTATCTTGGAAACAAGTATCCTCTCTTCATCAAAGGCCTGAAGTTTTCAAGCACGGATATAAGCTCATCAGCCAGAAGGCCTTCAGTCTATCCGAGCTTTAAAAAGATAAAGGGGAAAGACAGAGATATGAAAGGGAATATAAACAGTGATCCCTGTAAATCCATCTGAAAACAACAACTTTCTGGCCTATGTCAGAACAAACTTTGCCAGGAAAAATTACGCTACATCCAAGAGATTCCTAATTTTGCATTTTTCTCATTCTAAGGTGTTCTCCCTGGGAAGGAGGATTTTCATTGCTTATGAAACCTGAATCTACCCAAGCCCAGCTGCTGCACAGGGGGAGATGGGTGCCTTGTTAGGCTTTGCTCTGGACCACTGCAGCACCCTCCTGCCTCTGTTGGGACTAAAAGCAATAGAATCTACCTGTCTAGACAAGGCTTTGCTCTGGTCTGATCCCTCTACTTGGTGTTGCTTGTGACATCCAGAAATTTGACAAGGAAAGCAATTATTGATCAGTCCGAGGTGTGTTTTGCTGTGATAGTTGTCTAAGCATGACTGAGTGATGCCCCAATAGATAGGTGCTTACTTATTTTCTGAGGCATGTCGTCCTCAAAGCAACAGAAACATTGATAAGGAAGAGGACAAAATTACTAACTTTGATGAAGTTTGTGTTGAAGTATCTGCTGCTTGTCAACACAGGAAGCAGAAGCAGTGATTTATTAAGTAATAAAAAAAAAGAAAATGGAATGAAACTCTTTTACTCTTCTTCTAAACTATTTTCTGACTATGAATGCCCAGTGACCTCTCACGAAGAGTGTCATGGCTTAAGTCCAGTCAACCACGAAGTTTTCTCACTCACTCACTTCCTTCTCTTTCTTCCCCCAGTCCTGGGGGGATGGGGAGGAGAATTGAAAGAATGCAACTCCCACAGGTTGAGATAAGAACAGTTTAGTAACTAAGGTATAACACAAATCACTACTGCTACCACCAGTAATAATACAAGAGAAATACAAGGGAAGAGAATACAACTGCTCACCACGCCTGACCCAGCCAGTGCACCCCCCAGCAGCGAACACCCCCAGTGCACACACACACACACACACACACACACACCCTTCCCAGGTCTCTGCTCTCCGTTTTCACATCCTGGGCATGACGTGCTGTGGTATGGAATAACCTCTTTGGTCAGTTTGGGTCAGGTGTCCTGTCTCTGCTTCCTCATGGCTTCCCCTCCTCCCTGGCAGAGCATGAGACTAGAAAGTCTTTGGTCAGACCAAAACATCACCAAGCAGTAACTGAAAACACTGGTGTTATCAGCGCTGTTCCCAGGCTGAAAGTCAAAAACACAGCGCTGCACCAGCTACCAAGAAGGAGAAAAATGACTGTTACTGCTGAACCCATGACAAAGAGAAATTACTGCCCCATTATTTGTGTGTTTTTACTTTGCTTAAGTTGCAACTTACCCATACACGATAACACATAGTTTACTTTAAGACTTTGAGTAACTTCTGCCTATTAAGGAACCTTGCCAGTAAAGTCACTGAACAGAACAGTGAATATCTATGGAGAAGTCAGATTGTGGTAATTCAGATTTTCTTTCTCTTGTTTAGAATCTAAATATTTTTACAATATTGAAGAGAATGTAAATGAATGCAAAGATATTTGGTGACATTTCCTATTCCCTGAACCCATACCAAACACAGACCTTCAATTTGCCCTGCAGAAAAGGACTTGGGGGTGCTGGTTGATGAGAAAATGAACATGAGCCAACAGTGTGCACTTGCAGCCCAGAAAGCCAACCATATCTAGGGCTGTATCAAAAGCAGCGTGACCAGCAGGTCCAAGGAGGTGATCCTGCCCCCACTCTACTCTTCTGAGACCTCATTTGGAGTATTGTGTGCAGTTCTGGTGTCTTCAACATAAAAAGGACACGGAACTCCTGGAGCAAGTCCAGCGGAGGGCCGTGAGAATGAGCAGGGGGCTGGAGCACCTTCCTTATGAAGACAGGCTGAGAAAGTTGGAGCTGTTCAGCCTGGAGGAGAGAAGGCTATGTGGAGACCTCATAGCAGCCTGCCAGTATCTGAAGGTGGCCTACAAGGATACTGGAGAGGGACCCTTCATCAGGAACTGTAGTGACAGGACAAGGGGTAATGGGTTTAAACTTCAGGGAAGATTTAGGTTAGATATAAGAAAGAAGTTCTTTCCTGTGAGAGTAGTGAGGCACTGGAATGGGTTGCCTAAGGAAGGTGTGAATGCTTCATCCCTGGCAGTTTTCAAGGCCAGGTTGGATGGAGTCTTGGGTGACACAGTTTAGTGCCATGTGTCCCTGTTCCTGGCAAGGGGGTTGGAATTAGATGATCTTAAGGTCCTTTCCAACCCTAACTATTCTATGATTCCATGATTCTGTGAATTTACCCCCATTGTTTTAATGAGAGTAATTTCATTTGGATTAATCCTTTATTTCAGGCTAAGCTCTGCATGGGAACTCTGCAGAATTCTGACTTCCGTATCAAGAGGGGCTCTGAGAGGAATTAGCCTCCAGAAAGCCAAAATTACATCAAAGTACTTCCCTAGAACATGGTAGCATGTACAGAGTTAGGGTACTGCCACTCATAGGAAAAAGTCACATATCTTTCACTGCTTTTGAGCCTTGAAGAACAAAGCTTCTTTAGAATCACAGCCATGCTACTGGGGCATGGTAGAGCAATGCAATTCATGAATCCGTGCTCTTCCCTTCAGTGCATATACATGGTAAATAGATGGGCATAATCTGATCAATTAAAGGGTGTAGCTCTTGACATATTTCTACCAGCAGAACACAAAACATACCACCCCCAAAATACAAAACCTCAAAACCATATATCTCTTGGTTTAACTGGAATCTTAAGAAAAGTGAGTTTTAGAAATAAGAAGAATCTATCATAACAGCACAATGCTTTTAGACAGAAATTAGTCATCTGTCTGCCTGCCTGCCTGCCTATCTGTAATTTAAAGAATGAAACTATGTCTATGTCAAACGAATATTTTTTTTTTTCCCCAGAGGACACAGACTTTAATCAAGCTTCACTACCTTAGTAACCTTTTTTGTAAATGGTGAGGCATAACTGACTTCAGAGTAGGACTGAAAAACAGAAGATATTTAGGTTCAAATCTGGATGTAAAGTTGTCCATCTCACTAATGAAAGTAGTGTGAGTATATATATTGATTTTAAATTGAGCATTTTCTATTTTCTGTGCAAGCAAGGAACAGGTCAGAAGTTGAAAGCAGAAAAGCAGAGTAAATGCCTGAAGGAGGTCTCATTCCATGCTTTAGGTCTCATTCTGATCCTGTCATCATTTCATCAGCATAACTCCATCAGTCAGATTTACATTACTGTTTTGATGGAAATGAAAATGATTTAGTAAAGCTTTCTTCAGACATTGTTTTGTCTGAAAACCTTTATACTTTATTTTCCTGTCTTTTTCCTTCTCCCATTTTTAAACAATAAAGCATCAATAAGACATCAGGTTATTTGCACATCTTGGAATATTTTCACCTTGCACAAAAGCACAGTGGTTGGAATCTGCCTCTGTATTCTGATTCATCAGCTACTTCCACCATAATAAGTAACATAAGGGTAGCAAAGAATGAAACATTTTTTTATTTTTGTGCCACATGCAATTACATCTCTTTTAAGTGGTCTGAAAATTGCATTTTAAATGGTACTTGTTTATTATTCTCTTTTTGCCATATCCAAATTGATTTTGTTTTACTAAATACTAACTAAAGCCCTGTGAGGGAGAAAAAAGCCCCACACAGTTTCAAGCAAACAATTCAAGTCTGTAAGTTAAGCTGTACCTTTACATAAACAGAAATAATTAATGGGAGTTCGGCACCTTGCTGTACTGTGCAGTGACAGGGATCAAACACTGGCACTGCAAAATGCCAGTTTTCAGCTTGTGCACTTGTAGACCCTTCAGACCATGAACTGACATTTGCAATCTTTGTCAGACCAGACAAAAAAAAAAAAAAAAAAAAGGAAAATCCAGTTAAATTTAGTTCTGCCATTCAAATGGAATGAAGGTCATCACCTGCCCAGTTTCTGATTTGATTATCCAGGCTCTGAGATTATTTTCCTAAAGAAAGACACATTAAAAGGGCCCGATTCTGCAACTATTGCCCCATCTCAGCATCTCGACTTGCTTAAATTATTCATCATTAACTGACTTAGCTATTGCTGTTTATTTAAGAGTGGATATTAATATATAGTCCAGAACTGTTTGCTTAAGTGTTTTTCCTTTGCTAGAGCTCTCATAACCATTTTGAAAAACAAATATATTTTGAAATTATAATAATGCATGTATTAAATAAATTTATAATTCAATTACCTGGCTTTTTGAAATGCTGTAGTTACGTATGGTTTACATTACTCAAAATATTTTTATTGACTTCATTTAACTATTCATGTAAATAAAGACTCCAGGTTCAATCCCTACACCCAAGAGGAGAAGGAAACTCTGAAGCAAGCTCCTGAAATCCAAACTATTACAGTGTATAAAATACAGACAAAAGCAGAATGCTTGTAAGGAGAACCATGCTTGTAAGGATATGCAGAAAACATAAGCTCCACAATCCTCTTCGTATGCTGATCCCACATTTGTGATGTTCTTGTCTCTTGTATTCATAGAACACCTGAAGTTTTGGGGATCAAGAGGGTGATAAGCATATTTTTTTGGCCCAGTACTTCTCGCAAGTGGATTTTTCTGAGGTTACCCTGAGACTGACCTGTGGCAGAAGCCTGAGTTAAGGACAGAGCAACGCCAGTGCTAGTCTGAGCAGAGCAAACGCCTGTGCTGGGGAGGTGGACTACTTCATGGATTAAATACTATCCGTAACAGGGAGAGTCCTCACTTCCTACCTGCCACAATGAACTCTAAAACTCTTCTCTTCATGGGGACAGTAACATCAGGAACAACCTGAAAGATCTCAGCAGAACCAGCAATTTGGACTTGAGTATTTCCTACAGGAGATGGGACCAAGGGTGTATTTGCTAATGATTTAAGCAACATTTGAGACACAAGGCCTCCATGGATAATATTAAGGACTGCTAAATAGCTAGCATATAACCTGCTATTCGAACACACAAGCAAATGCTTATAATGCATTTTTTTCACTATGCTGGACTGAAGGGTAGATGCTAGAGGTGCATCATAGGTCAGGTTCCAGCATTGCAGTGCAATGGCATGAAGTAAAAGAGCTCACTCATTAGCATATGAATCAGCTCTCCACAGAAAGTGGTAGAACTGCAGGAGAGGAAAAGCCATTTTGCTTTAATAATAACAGCCTGTAAGAGGCAATCCCAGGTACAAAATGATCAAGTGACCAGAGCCAGTTCAGTGAAGAATGACAGCATTTTATGCTCAACACTTCAAGATTAAAGTCTTTAGTTAGCTAAGCATAATGTGAATCAGTTTCATGTATAATGTATTGTGTGAGCCTGTACCCAGTATGATACAATGTAAGCAATTCCATTTAGTGCAATTTGACTATAGCTAGTACAGAATAATTGGAGTCAGTTTCTAGCATGCTAGAATTTGAATCGAATATGATATGGAAAAGAATTTGATACATAATAATATGGAGGTGAAGATAACAAGCAATGATGTGGATGAATAGTTAATATGCTATAATACAGAAGTCCTTTTAATAGGTTATGATGTGATTAGGAGTCTAGTGTTCTTATATGCAGATGAAAGCCTAATACATCATGGTAAAGAAAGGAGACTATTAAGGAACAGTATAAATAATGGTACATAGCTGCATTTGAGGAAAGCGCAACATCAAATACTGCCGTTTTTTCAAATGTAAAACCGAGGGAGTAAACATTTACTGGAGAATAAAACATGGCTACTCAAGTGAACACATGAAATGTTTCAAAGCAGTTCCTCACATTTGAGGGGCAGGGTAATGTGGCACTGGGTGATTCCAACTCCTCCTCAAAACCCCAGCCCTTTCTATTAATTTTCTCCCACTACCAGAAGCAGTTCTGACAGTTGTAGCCCCTTTGATACTCTGGGCCTTTATTTTACAATATGCTGTGCAAATACTATAGTCTGAAGACCCACTCTTCCATCAGGTTAATAATGTATGATTAGTTAAAGAACTACAGCACTTTATAGCAAGTACATAAACATTAACATGGCAGATCCACACGTAAACACCTTTGGCTTTATAAATGTTAACATGCCAGATCCACACGTAAACATTTTTGGCTTTCTAAAATAAGTTCAGAAAAATGCAAAAAAATGCTATTGTTGTGTCTGTGTTGGATTTAAATCCAACAGCCGCTAGTTCACTGAAATTTCACTTATTTTTTCCTCTTGCTAACTTTTCATGAGGCTAACCCTGTGTACATGGGAAGGGCTCATTTATGAGCATGTGCTAATCAGTTCTGACTACAAGTTAAAGTCATCCCTGAGCAAACAGAAAACTACTCAGCTTAGCAATAAAGTTAAATAATTATTACCAGGCTATGTGATGTGACTGCAATGTGACATTGAAATGACTATGGTGTGATTAGAATAAGAATGTTATATGTCTGGAATGTTACTAGAATGAGGCTATAAAACGTCTGTGATGCCATACTGCTGTGATATGACTAGTGTCAGGAAAAATGTGTGCATTATTAACGCATACATAAACATGCCATATTTCAGAAGCAGTCTGCATTACACAGAATGCTAGTAGTTCTAATTATCTTTGTTATTAATGGCTGTTCTGCTTTGGATTTTAAAAGACAAAAAGAATTGCATGCTTAATTCATTCACAGAATTCTTTTCCTAAGTGGTTTGGCAGTAACGTTGCTCCTTCATGTCACTTGCTTAACTTTCAAGTGCTGGGGTTCTAGGCATCCTTCCTGTATTACATAATGAACATTTTTTCTTGAACTATTATTAGATTCAATTCTGTTTGCTACCATTACTTGATGTCATCAAAACCAGGATCAGTTTTATGTGTGTCTGTAACAGGAATCTTTTGGACACAAATACTAAGCACAGCAAAACTGAGAGTTTAATCTTTACACATCATGGGATTACAGGATGTGCCATGTTTTGCACATACAGCATCTGCATCTGCTTCACTAGCTAGGATATGTACATTTATCAGTGTGTACCTCACAATACCAAGCCATGCAAATTACTGACCTCTGACAGATAACAAGCAGTTTCCACCATCAGTTAACAGTGTGCCGTATGCACAGACACATAGAAGAGTCTGAAGGTAGAAGCCTTCATCTGAAAACATAAAATCTTGAAGGTAGAAACTCAGATCTTTTACCTGGCCAATGCAATCAGATGAAAATGTGTATATTATCTGGATATAGTGCTGCGTACAGAAAAAGTCAAATGCTGACCTTATCTTTGTTTTTTGTATGCATGCATGTGTATTTGAAAGCAGCAACCAGCGTGGCCATGTACTTGGGCATACTGAATTGGATAAGTACTGTGTCATGCAGCTCGGAAGTTCACTGCTGAGAAAAGCTAGCAATAAAAGCACAATCAAAGGTTCATTCATGCTTCAGAAAATGTTGAAAAAGGCACTAGATATAATGCACTAGATATAATGCACTATAATCGTCATCTTCTTGTCACACTTTTGAGGTCACTCATATCGCAATACATTGGCATTTTATTACATTGTCTTCCAGGTGTGTGATGCTTCTTTGTGGCTAGCTGGGCAATCTACCTGTGTCATTTATGGGGAAAGTGAAACGATCACTTTTATTATTTATCAAACAAGAGGGAGAATGGTTTCCCGGTTCAACGTTTAAGCAGACAAAACCCAAACCAGCAGAGCAGCTCGCCCCCTCCTTCGGCACGTATCTCGGCTGACCCTTCGGGAAGGGGAAGGAGGAAGGTGTGCGGCCGTAAATAGGAGGCGAGACGGGGCTGGAGTCAGAGCCTTGTGAATTATAGATGAAAAGCCATGTATTAAACATAAACTCGCACCGCGCGGAGGAGGTCAGGGACACGGTATTTCCTCCGGCCCTGCGCGGCGCCGGGCGGTGGACCCGCGCCAGGCCGCGGAGGCTGCGCGGACACCAGAGCTCCGCTACGGCCCCGCTCCCGCGCACAATGGGGGCTCAGCACGCTCCAGATCACGCGCACCCCCCTCCAATACCCCCACCACCAACCCCAACCTGCATCTAACACTTACTTCCCGGGACCCCCGGTGGTACTCGCAAGCCCGACAACCCTTTGCGCCCACCGGGGTGGGTGGCACCGGACCATGCTGCGCTCCCCTTCCACCCTTCCCCCATGGTCCGCGGCCCTGCGCCCCTGAGCGCGGAGCTCCCTCCCGCCTGGTCGCCGAGATACCAACTCCGCACCCGCCCCCGCATACGCCCGCCCGCATCCCCCGCTCCCCAGTTTCGGCGGCGAGACTCGCGCATCCTCCGCACCCTTCCGCGGACCGCTGCGCCCCCGCGCCAAGCGGCAACCCCCCACCGCCCTGCCGGCCCGGGGAGCGACGTGACCTCCTGCCAATGGCAGGGCGGCGCTCCGCCCGTGCCCCGCCCCCGGCGGCACCGGCCAATGGGGTGCGGCGGGAGGGGCGGTCCGGCGTTGCTCACACCCTCCCTCTGGGCATATTGAGAGTTATATCAAGAATTTCGGTTCAGAGAGAGGAGAGAGCGTGTGGCAGGGAGGGAGGGAGCGAGGCAGCGAGGCGGCTGGGAGGGAGGAGGAAGAGGAGGAGAAGGAGGAGGCGGCGGCGGCGGCGGGGGAGAGAGCGCCTCTCTTCCTCCCGTCACTAGAGCAACAACCTATTAGGATTTCTTTTTTTTTTTTTTTTTTTCCTAAATTCGTGGGCAACTGTCACCCCAGAGATAAAGAGGGAGAAGAGAACCACCGCCAGACCAACTCTTGCCATTTCCAGTAAGAAGTTGCAGACTTCACGTAGCTGCCTCTTGCTCTACTGAGAGAGGTATGGGAATTGCGTGCAGTGCAGAGTGGAAAATGCCCCCGGTCTAAAGAAGTGCGCCGGATTCTTTCTTTCTTTTTTTTTTTTTTTTTTTTTTTTTCCCTTTTTCCTCTCGCTGTTTGGGTTGTTGCCTGCACGTTAAACACCCAAAGGATCGTCGCTTAACGGGAATAAAACGTGGGGAGGATGACTAACGACAGCACAGAGAATTTGTTCCCTGGAGTTGCTGCTTTGCTACCCCGAAGCAACACATATCTCGAGGAGGAAGCGTTTGGCATCTGCTGCTTTCTCCAAAACTGGTGGTTTACCAGATGCATTGTGCTGTATCTGCTGGAACAGATCACTGCTTAGCCGCAGCAGATCCTCAAAGGTAGACGACCAACGTAAGTGCAAAGTTACCCATACACTGTACTGCATTTCATTTAGAGAAAGAGAAGCCGCCACCTCGCAGTATATTTATCTAGGGAAAGGATCAGTGTTAAGGATTCAGTTGATGTTGGTGGCAAAATCTCACCTACTCGCTGTCTCTGCATCCCTACCTGCATCACTCTGCTGGAAGTAATCACGGGCATCAGCTACCGTGCAGCTTAATGCAGATAAGATTAGTGCTTAGGGGCTGCCCGGTTCCACCGAGCTGTAGGTGCTGGCAGCCTTGCACCCAGATAATTCGTGGTTAGCGGAGCATGCGAGCAGAAGTCTGTCTATCGCTTTCTCTTTTTTCTTTTTTTTTTTTTTTTAATTGTTGTTGTTGTTGTTGTTGTTCTTTCACCTGCATTGTTAGTCTGCAGTATTTATGTGTGGCAGCTGCTAATAACATCCTGAAGGGAGATCAGTGTCAATGGGGAAAGGCTGCACCTTTTTCTTCCTCTCATCATCAGAAAAGAAAATCCCGCCCCCCCCCCCCCCCATCTGTAAGCATGCTGGCTGCTTCTAAGTTACATTTGGAATTTCCAGCCTCATGATTTTGACTGTGTTTAAAAACAAACAAAGTTTAAGGTTATTAAACAGAAAGAGAAGTATCAACATCTGGAGGGGAAACACTGAGGTGAGAGTGTAAGAAACTGTAAGTCCTGTTATTGTCTCATCATTTAACAGGGATATGAAGTAGCCAGTGACGACTGCTGCAGTAGCAGCATGTCCGGGTGGTTATTTCCAAGTATGATAGCTATGGAGAGGGATGTGAGACACAAGGAGCAGAGAAAAATCTGGTTAGTAAGAGCTAAAAAATACGTGTGTTAGCAAACAACAAATTACATTTGGCAGCTGACATAGCAGTTAAAATCCATAAGTATTGCAGGAAGATTTTTCACCAAATGACTGGGTGGAGGAGGGTAGAGGGGGAATGCACATTATGGATTACACGGTGTGCCAAGAAATTATTCAGAAAGTATGTGTTGAAATGGTAGATACCCTCAAAACTGCAAGTAGTCATTTCCATCCTCGCTCTGTGCAAATGCAGCCGATGGGATATTGGTGCATTTGTCCAGAGGGATTGCTTGTGAAAGGGAGCAGTAGGAAAATGTACTGCTGCAAGTGTGCATTGCAAAAACAAGTATTAGTTTGAGATTGTGTATTTGTCATGCATAAAAAAAACAATAATGCTGTTCTGTGTGGTTGTGTTGACAGTGCTGTCTCCAAATAAGAAATGAGATGTAATGCATCCTGCAGTCCATGCATGCCTCCTCTTGCAAATCGCGCATCATTCCTTTCTGGAAACCTTTAAGTCCTAAAATCCAGGCAAAGAGAATAAAAACATTATCATGGACCTGAGGGATTTTTACCTGTTGGCTGCTTTGATTGCCTGTTTGAGGCTGGATTCTGCTATAGCTCAAGAACTTATTTACACTATTAGAGAGGAGCTGCCTGAAAACATACCCATAGGGAACATACCAAAGGACCTGAACATTTCTCATATCAATGCTGCCACTGGGACCAGTGCCAGCCTTGTCTACAGACTGGTGTCTAAAGCAGGGGATGCACCTCTAGTCAAAGTGTCCAGTAACACCGGGGAAATCTTTACAACATCTAACAGAATAGACAGAGAAAAACTTTGTGCTGGAGCTTCGTATGCAGAAGAAAATGAGTGTTTCTTTGAACTTGAAGTGGTGATTCTCCCCAATGACTTTTTTAGGCTGATCAAAATAAAAATCATTGTAAAGGATACTAATGACAATGCGCCTATGTTTCCGTCCCCTGTCATCAATATCTCCATCCCAGAAAACACCCTGATCAACAGTCGCTTTCCAATCCCATCAGCAACAGATCCTGACACAGGTTTCAATGGTGTGCAGCACTATGAGTTATTAAATGGGCAGAGTGTCTTCGGACTGGATATTGTAGAAACTCCAGAAGGAGAGAAATGGCCTCAGCTGATTGTGCAGCAGAACTTGGACAGAGAGCAAAAGGACACCTACGTGATGAAAATCAAAGTGGAAGATGGAGGTACCCCTCAGAAATCCAGCACAGCCATCCTGCAAGTCACAGTAAGTGATGTCAATGATAACAGGCCGGTGTTTAAAGAGAGTCAAGTAGAGGTTCATATACCAGAGAATGCCCCTGTAGGCACCTCTGTAATTCAGCTTCATGCTACTGATGCAGATATAGGAAGCAATGCAGAAATCAGATACATTTTTGGTGCCCAAGTTGCCCCTACAACCAAAAGATTTTTTGCTTTAAACAACACCACGGGGCTGATTACAGTTCAGAGGTCCTTAGATCGAGAAGAGACTGCTATTCACAAAGTGACAGTGCTGGCTAGTGATGGTAGCTCTACACCGGCCCGCGCCACTGTTACCATCAATGTCACTGATGTAAATGATAACCCTCCTAACATAGACCTCAGGTACATAATAAGTCCCATCAATGGCACAGTGTACTTATCTGAGAAAGATCCTATCAATACAAAGATTGCCCTAATTACAGTTTCAGATAAGGACACTGATGTGAACGGCAAAGTGATCTGTTTCATTGAAAGAGAGGTCCCCTTCCACTTGAAGGCAGTCTACGACAACCAGTACTTGTTAGAGACCTCTTCCTTGTTGGACTATGAGGGCACCAAAGAATTCAGCTTTAAAATTGTTGCTTCTGATTCTGGCAAGCCCAGTTTGAACCAGACTGCCCTGGTAAGAGTTAAACTGGAGGATGAAAATGACAACCCTCCGATTTTCAGCCAGCCTGTAATTGAGCTGTCAGTTTCTGAAAACAACCGGCGTGGTCTATACTTAACAACTATTAGTGCCACAGATGAAGACAGTGGGAAAAATGCAGACATTGTGTATCAGCTTGGCCCTAATGCCTCCTTTTTTGATCTGGATCGAAAGACAGGAGTTTTGACAGCCTCCAGAGTTTTTGACAGAGAAGAGCAGGAGCGTTTCATTTTCACTGTTACAGCCCGAGACAATGGCACCCCTCCTTTGCAGAGCCAAGCAGCCGTAATTGTTACTGTGTTGGACGAAAATGACAACAGTCCCAAATTTACTCATAACCACTTCCAGTTTTTTGTATCGGAGAACTTACCAAAGTATAGCACGGTGGGGGTGATCACAGTGACTGATGCAGATGCTGGGGAAAATAAAGCAGTGACCCTTTCCATTCTGAATGACAATGAAAACTTTGTGCTGGATCCATACTCCGGAGTTATAAAGTCCAATGTTTCCTTTGATCGAGAACAGCAGAGCTCCTACACTTTTGACGTTAAGGCAGTGGATGGAGGGCAATCTCCTCGCTCTTCTACAGCGAAGGTAACCATAAATGTGATGGATGTTAACGATAACAGCCCTGTTGTTATCTACCCACCTTCTAACACTTCTTTTAAGCTAGTGCCACTCTCAGCAATTCCGGGATCTGTGGTAGCCGAAGTCTTTGCTGTGGATATAGACACTGGCATGAATGCTGAGCTTAAATACACAATTGTAAGTGGAAATAACAAGGGTTTGTTTCGGATTGATCCAGTGACAGGTAATATCACTCTGGAAGAAAAACCAACTCCTAATGATGTGGGGCTGCATCGCTTAGTTGTCAACATAAGTGATTTGGGTTATCCCAAATCCCTGCATACTCTTGTGCTTGTGTTTTTGTATGTAAATGATACTGCTGGAAATGCCTCTTATATTTATGACTTGATACGCAGGACTATGGAAACGCCTTTGGATCGGAATATAGGGGACAGTAGCCAGCCCTACCAAAATGAGGACTATCTCACGATCATGATTGCCATTGTGGCGGGTGCCATGGTTGTCATAGTGGTGATATTTGTCACTGTTCTTGTTCGCTGTCGCCATGCATCCAGATTCAAAGCCGCCCAGAGGAGCAAGCAAGGTGCTGAGTGGATGTCTCCCAATCAGGAGAACAAGCAAAATAAGAAAAAGAAAAGGAAGAAAAGGAAATCTCCGAAGAGCTCTCTTTTGAACTTTGTGACCATTGAGGAGTCCAAACCTGATGATGCAGTACATGAACCTATCAACGGGACAATAAGCCTTCCAGCGGAGCTGGAGGAGCAAAGTATAGGAAGATTTGACTGGGGCACAGCACCACCAACAACCTTTAAGCCTAACAGTCCTGATCTTGCCAAGCATTACAAATCTGCCTCTCCGCAGTCTGCTTTTCATCTCAAACCTGACACTCCAGTTTCAGTGAAAAAGCACCATGTGATTCAGGAACTCCCATTGGACAACACCTTTGTTGGTGGCTGTGACACCCTTTCCAAACGCTCTTCCACTAGTTCAGATCACTTCAGTGCCTCAGAGTGCAGTTCCCAAGGAGGCTTCAAGACAAAGGGCCCCTTACACACCAGACAGGTAAACGAGCACTTTTACTGGTCTATAAGTACTGCATACAAGTGCCCAATCAACCAGTATTAAAAGTGCCACTGTGTTGTGGTTTGTTTTTTGTTTGTTTCAGTCTGATTTAGCTTAGTTACATTGTGGGGGGAACAAAAAAGCCCAACAAAGTCAAACAAACAAAAAAAAATTGACCTATTTATCATTTACCCGGGGCTTAACCATGCATTTGTGAAATTCCTCTGATACTTTGGGTTTTGAAGAATACCGATTTTGAAAGGACTATTATGCATGTGCACATACATGTGCTTATGCAAAACTGAAAATAAAGCTTTTTTTTTCTCCCCAGTATATGACTGTCCAAATGTAAAAGCTATTGAAGAAGAAAAACTGTTTCCTTATATGCTAAATTTCAGTCAGAAAATCTGAGTGTTTCAGGACTGAAGGGATATGTACCTTCAGTTTCAAATTTGTGAGTTGGCTTGAGTTTCTTTTACAGTTCAAGCTGCTTTGGAATCTTGCTAAGTTAGTGTTACTAAAGGGGTTAAATATTTTTTCCCCTAACAAAGACAGCCAAATCTCCAAGCTACTTCATCTGTGAAGCACGTGGTTTCTTGGTAGGATATAACTAAGCCATACAGAAGTCTTCCTCTGTTTTTTGTTCAAAACGATTTTGTTGTAATAGATGAAAGTTGGTATCGCACAGACAGTTTGTTGCATATTTTAAAAAATGGCCAAAGCATACTTTTGAAAGGAATGCATTCTCTGAATACATCTGAATTATGCAGGGGGAAAAAAAAAAAAAAAGCCCATTGTAGATATTTTCTCAGTAATGCATAAGCGATCTGTCATATTTAATTTTAAACTGTGAAATACACCATGTGAAGAGGGATTAGGAGGCTGAGAAACTCATATTTCAACCAAATCCAGCATTAGGTGTCTTTTTCTTTTTTTCCCCTTCTCCTTAGGTTTAATAATTCCTTGCTAATAAAGATTTAAACGCGGTGCTGTCTAATTTATTTTGTTGGTGCTTGTCTCTTGGCGCTGGGTCGTCGTGCCGGCTCAGCCTGCAGATGGCGCTGAGGTACCACGTCGCCGGCGCTGGCCCGGTGCCAGCCCTGCAGTAACTGGGGAATGGGGGATGGAAGGGGAAGTGAACGGAAGGAAGGAGAAGGATCAAGCCAATATTACAGCCAAAGAGCCTTTTATTTAATGAGAGTTGCACTGGAGCTGCCAGTAGTTAAGTTTGTTTGCAAGGCAGCATCCTCAGCACTTCGCTTTGGCTTACACTGACTTCGTAGGTGTTAGGAGCCTCGTTCATATTCCCCTGGCTCTGTACCCTCCAAGTGATGGTGATTTGTCTAAATTTATTAGGGATATGAATCCTAGAGAATCAAGTGAGACACATTTAGGCTTGTCTTTGCAAAAGGATTTTGACAGTATCCAAGTTTAGGGTAAAGTCATCCTCTTGCTATTGTATTAGCCTTATCTGAGATGAATGTGATGTTCCCAGAACTGTGTCTTGGCTTTGGGTTGTCTGTAAGGTGTCACACTAACAAGATGCTGAGAATAAAACAAGCACTTTTAAGGCAGTTCTCCTAAAGTAACTGCTCTAAAACAGCTCGTACTTACAGTGAGACACTGAAAACATTGCAGTAGATTGTCATGAAACCTTAACCTTTCTAAAGATTTTAAGGGTAGACTCACAGAGCCATTTTCAGGCTGTTACACAGCACTGTACACATACTGTTAGCGTCAGTTAAAAAAGAAGAACCAATTTAAAAAGAAAACCCAACAAATTTGTGGAAGAGCTCTGCATAACCTGTAGATAATCGGATGAAGCTCTCTCTCCAGTTTTAGTTACAAAATGTTAACACCCACAACCCACACTTTCCTTTTCTGTTCTGAAAGCTTAAATTAGCTTTCCAAACTCTATTAGGAATCTCAAACTTAAGCCTCCCCCCCCCCCCCATCTACAGGCAGTTAAGACCCCCCAAAAATTATTTACCTGGCAGAATGTATAAATTATGCACAGTGCAATTGAATGGGGGGGGGGGAGGGGGGAAGAATAAGAGGGGAGGAAAGCTAAACAAAAAGTACTAATAGTATTTTCAGGTTTACCTGTGTTAATTACATTAACATGTACATAGTTTCAGTTTAATAATAGTGTCAGTCATCATACCTGTATATGGACCTGACTCAAATTCCACTGAAGTCTTACAGAATCCGTTTCTGAAGTCAGCAGATACTCATATGATTTGGATCACTCCCTGCAAAAACTTGCATGTTACTGAAAATATAACTCTTTCTTAGATAGACAGTTAACTGAGCTTCTGTATTTTTATTCTGTGAGGAAAGGAGATAGTGCCCTCCCCCACCCAGTGATGAGAGTTACAGGGCATAACAATTTTCTGTCTTCTTGTCACTTTTGGCTGGAAGAGTATAGCCAGCAACTGGCAGTAGTCATTAGCAGCCGTCTTACTATTCTGTCTGTAATTCCTGAAATTAGGTTGCATTTTAGCTAATATTCAGTTATCACAGGAGTTATAAGACACTTTCATAGGTGTTTTGGGGTTAGATTTGTGATAGAGTATGGCTTCAAGCAAAGTATTAAGACTTAAAAAACTTACTGAATAGTAGTGTGTGCTAGTGCCATAGTGTCTGAAAAACATTTATTAAAATTCTTTTAGGAAGAGTCGCTTAATTCTGTGCCTCTGTACTGTTTTCTTGAGATTTAATGTAATTAATTTCTCTGTATCTTGTGTTAGAAGTTGAATTAAGTTACCTATATATTCAACAAGTTTTCTTTATGTGTTTTGCAAAGGATGCAGGAATTGTGGAGGATGTTAAGGTAGAGAAAGAAGAAACACAGGGTTAATATATATATCTAAGAAATACTAGCATTCTCTGTTTTTGCTTACAGTTTCTTTCAGTCCAAGGTAAATACATCTGCAATGTATCTTGCAGAAACATTAACACTAACAGAGAGCTGAGACCTAAGTCAACACTTGGACTCATTCAAGCAAAATCCTGTTACTTTTAGTGGGAGGATGGCCCTAGAAATCTCTTAAGAACTGTGTCTTAAGTCAGAAAGCTTTTAGAATTCACAAATAGAAACTTCAATACAGATTTCTTAGTTGGGTTTTTGGAGGGGATTTTTTTTTTTTTTTTTTTTTTTTTTTTTTTTTTTTTTGCTGGGCAATTTCTGTGCAATTGTCAATAAATTTAGTGGAAATTCTGTGGTTAAGTCTTCATATGTCACTTTGAATTGCACAGGATGATGTTTCACGAGTACCCAGCATAAAAGCCAAAGCCTTCTTCAAGTGCCTATCTTGCAGTAAACCTGGTGGATGCTCTGAAAAGAGCATTTTTGAATACTTGAACTTGGGATTGTTCTAAATGCTAATTCACATAATTAGGAGTATGGAGAGGATGTTGCACACCACCAGCTTATATAGCTAAGCTTCCAAAATCAGTGTTATGACTCATAAAGAATACTGAAATCTATGCAGGCTTCTCAATCAGTGTTCTTTTCAGTATTTGATTGAAGTTTAAAATGCATTTCAAATTAGTAAGTCAATACACCAAACAGCTACATAGAAATACAGTAGAAGACAACATGTTGTATTCTTCTGTGTGAAAGACCTCTTATAAAAAGCAAATAAACAGACAAAAAATTCTGACTCAATGTCATTAGATTAACAATGGATTAAATGATAGAAGAAATTAGGCCCAATTTACTGTGGTTATCCCAGTGTTAAATTTTAACAACTTCATTTAATCAAATTCAAAGTACAGCAGTGAACAAGTAACACACACACACACATACAAAGTATCAATATGGGTTATGAGCAAAACCGTCAGTCTTCATTCCTAATCAAATAGCATTTAGGCATACGCTTAACTTTAATTTACAGTGGTGGGACTGAAGCAGATCCTTAAAGTCCAGATGATTTCAGCTGTTGTCTTCAAGAAAGACAGCCATAAGCACACTCTTAAGCACTTTTCTGAATCAAGATGATAGCTTATAAATTTGGGAGATGTGCACAGTTCTAGTAGATTCAGGAAAGCTAAATATATGTTAACACTGTCCTCTTCTGTGCTCTGATGTCAGAAATTAGGATTTGAGGCTTGACTGACACATTAAATGTGTTCCATACTAAGGTATATTTTTAATCATATAATCAATAACATAACCTCTATGAAGCTTGCTTTACTCCTTTTTCAGTCAATGGACTTCTTGCCTGATCAAGGAACGAGTAGCCAGCTCCCACTGATCAATGGACATCACTTAAGCTTTCTGTGGCAGACGTAATTGATGTTGTCTTACTCTGTAGCTTTTAAATTCATAACTTTGGGGTTTATGTAAGAGAAAAGACAAGCTGAAAACATTAATGTTTCTTAATTTGATAGACTGAGAATGGCAATTTCAAGGTGCATAAGTTGATGGAGATCTGCATTGGAGCAGCAATGCAGAGCCTACGCCACCTGCAAATATTAAAATTCTGTAACCATAGCATTCCCTAATTCCATGTGTGGTATTATTTTTAGTGGCCTTGTTTTACCACTTAGTAGATTAAGAAAAAAAAAAAAGATTCTGTTGGGTTTTTTTTATGCTTAATTTATTTTATGTGTTAGCATGGATATTAGTCTTGGGTGAGGACTGGTCACCCAGAAAAACCTCTGCATGTGAAATTCAGCTGTTTTCTTGTTCTGTATATTTATATATCTATACTAAAATATTAGAAATGGTGAAAATGTACAGTGTATTTTTCTATCCTTGTGTAACTGAAAAATAGGTTAACATATTTTGCTCAACTGTGTAAAGAAATTAATCTTTGAGCTGAGACCAAGCATGGAAAATTTCAGCTGAAAAGAAGAATTTTTCAGAAAGTTAAGAGCATGTGAAAACTGGGGGTTAAATGGAAATCTGAGCATAACCCTAAGCTATAATACCACTTTCAATCATGGCAGTAGAAATGCTAAACTAGAGTAGGGAACATTTTGTGTCTACAGACACAGCTAGTGAAAGCTTAGCACGCATCATTTCTCTTTAAATGTTTCGCATGCAAAAGATTTTTATCAGAATCACTGGGGTCTCATCTGTCCTGAATGCGCAAAGCCAAAGTTTCACAAATACTAATAAATTTGTGCCACACACGGGAGTGAGAACTGGATCTTGAGAGTTTAAGGCTATTGGAATTTTGTGATAATGTTCTTTTGTATATAGAAGCAAGGGAGGATGGTTTCAGTTTCCATTTCAGATTTTCACTTCCAAAGAATCTATTCTTCTAGCACAGCAAAACTGTATCAGCCACACTTTATTGACAGCAATTTTATTGTAGCTAGAGGCTTACAGTAAGCTGTTTATTGCTGTTCCCTAACTTGGTTGACAGCAATTGGGGAATTAATTCTTTTGCCCCTGATGTGCTTTCTTGGGTAAAACCAACAGATGTTAAAGACACAAAAACTGTGACCCATTTACATTCAGCAGCTCTTTACGGGCACACCCTACCTGTCTGAAATGCAGTTTTCAAGTTGTAAGTAAGAATGCTTCATCAGTTCTAGGATTCTTGGTTTTGCAGTAGAACTGCTCATTTATACATATTCTGTAGAAGGGCAGATGCATAATACCTCATGGACCAATCCTCATCTAGGCAGATTCAGTTCAAGAATACCTGAGTTCAAGTCTTGTTTATTTCAGGATATGCTGTATCTTCTTGCCCTACCATTTAACTGCACTGAACATACAGAATATAACTGACAAAATGGACATACTATGTCCTGAAAGTTCTAACAGGAACTACAGGTGATACCTGAATTTTGTTATCACTTCTCCCACAAAATATCATGGTTATCTCTAAAATCTATACTGAGAAGTATTATCAGTTGCTACTCAAGTACAGCCATCTCACATGTGTTCTATGATGTTTGTGTCTTTGCTGAAAGAAAACCAAACACACACAAAGTCGTGTTACTTTTTTCTTTTATTATTGCTTTGACTTTCCAGCCTGTGGTGAAAGGTGTGTAAAGCGATTTATCCTGAGAGACTGATGTGGACATTTAATCAGTTCATTTCTGGTTTACATGAGATGACATTCCATTGACTGAAAAAAGATTTCCCAGGCTGTACATAAGAACTGAATGGATCCTATAATATTTTACTGAAGTATGGAGTGAAGGGGCTTCTGTTAATTTCCATTGGTGTCTTTTAGCAAGACATTTACAACATAAGGGGCGTTAGCTTCTTGCCTGAGATTTCAAAGGCATGTATAGATGTAAAATGTGGATCATCTTAACTGCTCTTTTATAACTAAAATTTTGTACAAAAGAAGTTCCTTCTAAAATATTTGCAATAAATTTTTTGTAATGGACTGTGTTCTACTGAGCTATAAACACTCTCTGGAAATAAAACTAATCATACCTGACAAAAAACACCTTAAATTGGTGCTACTGCACTATTACATTGGTCCTGCAATTATGAAAACTTCAAATAAATAAATAATGATATGATTGTTTTGCATCGCAACACTGTCGTAGCCATACAAAACCATTTGTAGATTATTTCTAGTACTGAAGGATTCAGGTAATTGTGATAAAGTCATATTGATCTTACTAAAAAAATCTGGACTTTAAAATCTTTGGAAGATTTGGGCTGCATTATGCATTTAGTTTTCAGTTCTTGTGAGTATCATGATGCATGATAATACAGAGAAAGTTGGTTAAGTATCTTGATTTGTAGACAAACCATGGTGTCTGAATTGTACCAGTCTCAAAAGTTACCCATTCTTTGTTTTTTCTTGGGTTTTTTGCAGCTAGTGAGGTGTAAGGAGATTTGTTTTAAAGTCTTGGTATCAGTTGTCCTGCATCTTCTGCTGCACAGAGGGAAAATTGTGTAATTCAGTGTTTGTCAGGATTTGTTGGTTTGTAGTACCTGTAGTTTTCTATGAACTGATGTGTAGCTTTCCCATTTCTTTTGTAAAATGCCACACTGTTGTGGTTTTTGTTTTTGTTTTTTTTTTGTGCACAAATGCTAATATTATTACTTGAAGGTTGTTCTGGAATATGCACACTTCTTGCTACAAGAGAAATATAAGGAGCCCTTTTTTCGAACAGTATTTGAAGCTAGATCCAAACCATGGTAAATCTGATTTATACCATATGCAGCTCTTCCTGATGTTAACTTCTTCGTAAGAGTAATAGGATGATGTTGAGATAGTATTTACAAAACCTAAAAATATGTAAAATTAATTTGGAGACAAATGAATTGAAAATATTTTTATTCTGAGATTAATTTGATAAAATGCAGAGGATCAGCTGTCAGATTTTTCTTCTTTCCTTTGTTTCTTCTCCCACATTTTCAGAAGCATGATCTAGGTAGCATTTTAAAACAGCAACTTCTCCCTACTCCAAAAAAATTAAATCAGATATTCTTGTTGGCTGATAGCTGAAAGGGAATTGCTATTGATACTGGTTTGTAAAATACTTAGTAGCCTCAAACTGATACTCATCTGTTCTCACTCATTCCTTCCAGCCAAATTCTTAGATACAGCTACTTTTATTTGTAATTTTGTAGGATGTTCTTAGTACCTCCTAGGCTTTCATGTGTTATTAGTAAGAAAACTCTGATTGGTTCTCCCAGTTGTTAAAAATTGTTAAATAACTGCCTGTACAATATTTTTGATCAGATGAGCTACTTTAGCCTATGCCTGATATGGTCATATAGCCTTTAAAACATGAGGGGAAAAAGAAAAAGTAAGAGGAAGACCATGTTTCATTTGTGAATGATATTTGCCAACGTTACATACAGACTCTTGTTGATTGCTACCTAGTAGTAATCTCCCTCTTAAATGGCTAAACTTGATAAATATCAACATGTCTCATAATCTGTGCTTCTTCAAAACACTTAAGGTTATGGAGGCAATTGTGTTTCTGGTGTAAAGGCATCTATAGGATACATATGTTTCTATATGTGACCTGTGTATCAGGTTATTATATGGATTATTCACTCATATTCCTTAAGAGAAATAAAGGATTTGCTATTGAACTTCATGACAAAGTACTTTCAACACTGAGGTTTATGTGAGTCTCTGCCCTCTCCTTACCGGTATTTTTTGGAAGGAAGTTTTAACATAAGTTTGGTTTTACAGGAAGGGGTGCAGGAGGTCCAGAAAAGGGTGCAGACTCATGAATTTTGATTAAAGAAATTGCCTCCTTCCTGTGCAGAATAAGATTCAAAGCCTGAGAGGAAGTGATATTTAACATCTGGTTTTCGTAGCTTTCCATTCAGTGGGGTAGGTGTTAGCAGTACTGTTGTTATGCCAGTCCCTCTCCTTGTAGCACATAATGAATATATCTGAACATTATAGTTCCTTCAGGTGCCCAACTTCTGATTGAGGATCCAGTCTAATTTCTGGAAATGATGTTCACAAAAAGTATAATTTATATTATTTCCAACGGTATACTTAGCTGGTAGCACCTGTGCACAGAATACCTGATTATGCTTCTCTTGCCACTAGGGTGGGATTCATCTTGTCAGTTCTAATCTGCTTCACTGGGTTCATGATTTACTGCACCCTAAAGAAAATATGCTGGTTTAAACTGATTGCCAAAGCTGATGGATACAGCTTGGTGAGATGCATCCCACACCAGTGAAGAGTATGGTCCAGTGTGATCCATAATCTTCAGTTTTACCAGTGAAAAGCATGATCCAGTCTAATTTTCTCACTGAGATCAGAGAGAAGGGTTTTAAGAGTATGTATTTCTTTAAGTAAAGGTGTTATTTGAATAGTGTATATGCATACAAAAATGTATAATGTGCAGAGTTGCCTTTGGGAAAGTCTTTAGATTATGGCTCAAATTCAAAGGCTCCTGAATCATCAGAAAGACTCTTACTGACTTTCTGATAAATCATTATCTGGCCATTTGTGCAGCTGTCTATTTTAGGAAGATGGTGCAATGAAACACCAGGTTTTTTTTGCTTTGGTACTGTTTCGAATATTTCTGCTTTTCCTTGGTGCTGCATGCTCCTCGATAACTCATTCTGTGACAGTGAATAGGGAAAAAAGGAAGTTGTAAACTTTTGGTCTCTACCCTCCATCATATCTAGCCATTCACATTATACTGTAAAAATGCTTCTTTTACCTCTCTGGTTTAGATATGTGTCTAGCAGCATGAATTTTCAGTCACTTGTCAGATTATTTTACTTTCACCATTTCAAAAATACAGGTCAAAATTTCAGTGGAGTGCCAGTATTACCAGTAAGAGAATTTGAAATTGCCTTCAGCTTGTGACAACAGTACCCTGAAACACAAATTGCGCTGAAGTCTGTGGCATCCAGAGCAGCAGGAGGTAGACTGTGCACCAATAGCAAAGCACTAGTCATCGCACATATTTTTAACAACTGCCAGATAAATAAAAAAAAAAGAAATCTGCATCTGTCTAAAGACAGTAAACCTTGCCTGTTGAAATTTAATGTCTCCCCTGTACAGGAGATGGACTTTCCTACTTGAAATTTCATCAGTTTTGTTTCAAAAAGCTGTTACATCTGTCAAACATTTCAGTTTAAAGTGAATGCCTGATTTTTTTTTGCCTTTGTATGCTACAAGAGCACCAGGTTGTCAATCAGGAGAAATACAAAATGAGACGAGCAAGATAGGTGATCCACTAGTGATTGGCATTTTATTTTTACTTTACAACCCCTTTTTTCTTCCTCAAACTGGAGTGACTTAGAAACGACAATGCTTGTCTATACTGTGGAATTGGATTAGAAACATGGATATAGTGAAGGGAAGCTACCCTTGGTTCACCCCAGTCCTGTTTTGACTTCTGATGGCCATCCTTTTGAGAGAACTGGTACCGTCCAGATGGACAATGAAGCTGTAAGTGACTACTGGTATGAATTGTGTGAATGTCAATCTCATGTCAATGAGATGAAAACGTATTGTATGAATGAGATTTAAATAAATACACTTACTTTTGCTTTCTTCTTAGCTATGGAATTAATACATTGCAACAAACCTCATGGAATTTGTAATACTTAACAGGTGGAGTGGGACCACTTCTGGGTGGGCTGTGTAGGTTTTCAGAGTGCCTCCAGGAAAAGGAGTAGTCCAGAACCTTCAGCAAGTAATTTGTATCTCCTAATAATTTTGTGGCTTTTTTTTCTTTTTTTTTTTCCTTTTTAATCTGCTTCTCCTGATTACAAATCAGAACTTCTGTTTCTTAATAGGGTTTTTCAAATTCTGGGCTGAGAAATTGTCAAATGGTAGGTGTTTTTCAAGATTTTTAAGGAACTGATACACTTCTGTGGTTCTTCGATGTGTCTATTGATAGCATACCTGCTAAACATCCCTGGATTTCTCTATTACTCATCTTTGCTCAAATCTAGGCTTTGGCCATCTTCTATTCTTTAACAGTTGGTTAAAAAATATTCTAATCCGTCACAGGAGTACCAAGAAGCTAATGGCTTGTGGAGTGTTTTAGTCTTCAGGCTTCCACTATAAATTATCTAAAAAATCATAGTCACTTGGCTGATGTTTAAACATCTTCTTATTTTATGAGAAATTGTCACTGTCCTTTCTTATTTCTTATTTCTCTTTTTAGTCTCATCTTTCATTCTCTGAGCACTTGTATGCACATATTAGAAAGCTGAGATTTCATTCACATGAATACTACCACAGTAGAGAAGTGGCACGTTTGTGTATGATCTGCTCTAGCATGCCAAACTTACAGCCACACATTGCTGTTGGTAAGGATTTCTGATGAACCAACTGGCTTCATTAATATTCAAAGATCTGAAGCATTTGGAAGTACATCTGGATAGAAGCATAATATGGGAAATAACCACATCTAAACTAGATAGATACTTGCTTTGACTTATTCCAGTAGATTTTAAAGAATCAAATTAGCACAAATTATAGTTATTAATACAAATCTGAGAAGAAAATCCATTCCTGCAATGTGAAACACACATTTTCCCTCTGTATCTCAGTGGTATACTACATTTGGGTTGCAAAACTGAGCTGAAAGTTTGGCAGAGGAGAAAATAGGGCCTACCTTCGTCACTGTGGATTTGCAGAGATGTTGGCTGGGACAGCTGCTTCTGATTGTAACTAGAACTGAGGGAGTCAATATATCTGGCCCTAAGCTATACAAATATACAGAATGTTAGTGATCCTTGAGTCTGCTTTTTTAAAGCAGCATGCTGAGCACTTTTCAGCAGAGTAGTTTCATAGATGGTGCAGATCAGTTGCAGACAAAGTACTTCTTGTTGCCATTTATGATTTTTATCTGTCAAACATATGTCACAGAAGTAATTCCTGATTTCAGAACTTTCATTTTTTGCATCAGTGGTGACCACATTAAAAAATATTCTGTATTTGCTAGCTTGCACTTGGTATTTTTTAACATTTTCATGTCCTAGTGCTGAATACAAGCCTAGCTTGTATTCAATACTCTTGAAGTTCATTTGGGAATCCTCTAGCTCCTGAAGAGTGTTATATCTTACTTCCTTCTGTCCACAGTAAAGATAGCTGGGGATCAGGAGAGCCCTCTGCACTGCGTGCTACTTCTTGCTACTGCTCATAACATTTGGAGTCTGATAGGGATGCTGTGATAGCACCTTAAATTAAAAGCCACAGGCCACATAACAAAAAGAATCCTTAAGACTGCTTAGCATTGTGCCATTGCCTTGACTAGAATGAGACAAGCATAAGAATAAATTTGCTATGTTAGTTTAATTGTGATCTTTAGCTAAGTGCTGCCCATGAGACCTTAGACCTGGCAGAAAGCCCTAGATGAAATATCAAGGGGCTTTTTCTGAGATTGCTGAAATATTATATTTCTGTTAGAAAACACTAACACAATTCCAGTTTTAAAGCTTTAAGCTTTTGCTGCCTGTTTTAGGTTTTCATTACTTTTACATGTATAGTTACACAGATAATGAGGAACTCGCAAAATCTGCATATCACTGCATGTAACATTGCTCTACAACTATTTACCACCTCATTAGTTTTTTCAATAGCAAAGTTAGCATGCTGTCATGAAATTTGAACTGCTATCACATCCAGCTGAAGCTTATAAGCCACAGCATAATAACTTTCACAAAGTGCATTAAATCTTGCACCAGAAGATGCAGTCTTGCAAACACAAGAAAAAAAATCATATTACTTTTTCTATATGTGAAGCAAATTTGTATGGCATTTTCTCCTGTAAATTTTACTGCTCTTAGAAATCTTTTAAAACACAAAAAGAGAAATTTAGGTTTTGTGTTATTCTGCACAGTACAATCGACTGAGCTAGACAATCTCATTTACATTTGGACTGTGCTGTACCCACCTAACTTTTTAAACATGTGTGTTTTCTCATTTTTGTTAAGGCTCTGTCCTCACTAAAAGAAAAAATAAAATAAGAGGTTTGTTTTACATCAAGATTACTATGGTAAGGTATCTGTCTAAATGTAAAATCCTTGTGGAGACAAGCAGCACGTATTACATTCCTTGATGTAGCTGGTTGAGGTCAGCCCTGAACAAGACACCTGGGGTTCATCTCAGCTGGCTATGTACAGGTGAAATTGCAATATCTTATCATTAGCAGGATTTTATACTGCACTACCTACTTCAGTGTAAAATTATGTTACACTGCCTTGCAATGTAAAGATGCCTTTGAGGATATGAATTGCATGTGTACTTATTCTAGGTCCTTTGACACTTCCAAAGTGATGCAAAGTGAATCTCTGCCCTACTGCCTGGCAAAACCATACAATTTGGTCCCGTGGCTGAATAAAAGTCCTTGCTAGACTTTCACATATATCCCTGGTGATACTACCAGTGATACCCGCAATAGTTCCTGCCAGGCTTGAGTTACTCTCTGGTATAGTTCTAATGCATTTTCATACCTTCTTCAGTATTGGTGCTTCTGTTTTGCAAACTATGCGTGATAGCATCAATGATTGCAGCTGCATACGGTGGTTATAACTGTCATCCTCCCAAAGTGGAGTAAAATGAAGCATCAAAAATCAAACATCAATTCAACACAGGCCATTAAGTCATGGTGGTGATGGTAGAGATGTGCCTATATTCAACTTTTGCTTCAGTAAACCACATCATTGAGGAGAAAACATGATCAAAATAAAGCATATAATTCAGTCTGCTCCATGATGACAATAAAGGAGTAGAATGGGAACAAATACAACTTCCTTTGCAAGTGATGTCAGCAGCCCTTAGTATAAGTTGCCTTCTCCATTTTTTTTTTTTTTGGTGCTGTAATTTGAGTCTGCCCACTCTTGAGAACGCAGTTTTCAGTGTATGTGTTCCACCTTGGTTAAAGCATCTCCTGAAATTATCCATTGGTTTGTCAACTGAAAGGTTACCATTCCTTTAAAGCCACATTTAAGTTGTGCTGTTTATTTTAGGCGAGCAATCTGGGTAAACAGTTCTTTAATACCTTTTAAAATGTTCCTCTTATCCTGCAGAGATACTTCACCCACCTAAGGATCCTCTCATTTTCAATATTCTTTTTGTTTCTTCTTATTTTCCTCTACAAACTTACCTGCAAGACCACATGTTTGATTCAGACAGTAGTTACTCAGTGGGAGACATTTCCCATTCACATGTGATACCTCCTGATGCTGCTTCCAATTATGCCATATGCTGGAAACCGGAGCTGTTGAAGTATTGGAGTTAATGTTACAATCAAGCTAGTTAAGAGGGTAGCAGTGTGTCACAAGAAGGGTTCTGGACAATGTCTGATTTCTGCCATAAGCAAAATACTGACAAGTCCTTCTTTGTTTTGCTGCTTTTTCAGGTGGTAAAGAGCTAGAAATACATTCATTATATTGTGAAATCACAACCTTCGAGATCTTGCTGAATCTGCCCTACAGCTATTTATCACATGATTGCAGGGAATGAAAATAACATTTTTCCGTCTACCCGCAATGTGTTGCTAACCTTGAGGCAAGATAGTGCATAATTTTATGTGTGCCTAGTCTTGCTGTTATATATAGACTGTTTGGGGATGAAACAGTGTTATCATTTCCCAGAATTTAGCACTCATGCTTTACCAGAGCCGAGGAGATTTCATATACTTAGGCTCTTGGCTGCAACAGAGACCAGGGATCCCAAGTCTGAGTCACATTTACACTAATAACCATTTTATAGTCATGGGAAAACGCCAGGAAAATGATAATTTCATTTTCTCCCAAGTTAAATTTTTATTGTTGATCTTAGAGCTGCATGTAGTAACCTCTGAGTAAAGGCTATCTGAGCCCAACTCTGTTTTCACATTCCTTAATTTTATATTTGTGAAATTGTAGCTATTTCACTGATATCTTTGCTTGTAATCAAGAGTCGAATCTGTCTCCTCATGTCTGCGCGATAATCCCTCTTTTTCTCATCCCGCAACAGCAGGCAGCAGGAGGCTCAGAGAACTCTAAGACACTTTTTTTTCCTTTCCTGAGGCACCAATCCTTCTCTTGCAGCTTCTTGAGTAATCTCTGGGTTTTTTCAGTATGAAGCATTAATTCATTTTAAATAGCAGGAATTAGAGAAGCTGGAGCTTAGTCCCTCTCCACAGTTACCAGTTTAACCATCAAGTTGGCTGTCTGATGCTTTTATAAGCATAGCTCTACTGTAGCTGTGTACCTAGTGCGTAGCTCTGACTTCTTGGTTTACTTTGTCTGCAGGCTGGCCTGCAGCAAGTAGTTTTAAGCATGTTGAAATAATTTCTGATACTACATAAACACTTTCATGGCCCACTTTTGAGCTACTTATGCATGTAGACAACATTTTTTAGGTATTATCTAAAGATCAACATTTCTGGAATGCAATTTCCAAGCTTTATAAACTGTGTTTCGGTTTTTAATATCTGTGATACTTCAACATCTTAAGAACAGCCAGGGCATCATGAAATTTATAGAAAAAAAAATTGAGGCATATGATGAGGAAAACAGTTGAATATGCATATCAGGTGACATCCACAGTCTTAAGGAATATAATACTTCTGAGTATTATTGTCAGGATTGTCTGTAATCTTAACAGGAACTTGTACAGTTATAAAATAGATGTCATTATTTTCTAAGCACAGGGTACAAAAGAATCACATTTCTAGTTCATGGATCTGTATTTTTTTGAGGTAGCTTAACACAACGGTGGGATTCATTGTACATACTCCAAACCCACTGGAGCTTCAGATTATGCTGTTCCAACTTGCTGCCTGAGTTTTCTTTAGGGGATTTCTAGTTGATTAAAGCTTGATAAAAACAAACATCAGAAAGGGAGAAGTTTGTTTTCACTCTCTTCTGGATAGGGGTAGCTGTCCAAAAATTCAGATATGAAAGCAGCAATCGTCTTTTGCACGCTTAGCTGAGGCAAAAATGCAAGGATAAATTCTGCAGAACATACTTGGGCAAAATGCCCATTTGTTTTATTGAGAATTTTGCCTGATTAGGACCTGTTTTTCCCTTATCTCTGAGTTTCTTGGACAAACTGTGTTGACTCTGATCCAGTAAAGCAGAGCAGGCTTCTTAATCTGGCACATTAAATAAAAGCTCAGCTGGGGAAGGAATGCAGTATTTAGTCTTTGCATTTCAATTGATTTGGAATTTCTCATTTTAAGCTTAGGCTGTGAAAATCACCTCCAAGCAATGTAACAACATTTACAAAGTCATGTGATAGGTGTTGGACTGAATAGAAGTGTATGATGGGACACCTCTTTCCTATTAATAAACACAAAAATAAATAAATGCAGTGTTCAGACTTCCTTATTCAGTTGTTTCAAGAAGCTCTGTTCTGACTTCAGCATCCCTGCTGTTTCAAGTCATGGACCTTTCTTTTAACATGGACAGAGTATTATGCTAATCTGCATGCTGGGCAAAAGCCCAGTTGAGAGTAGCTGAAAGTCTAAAAGAAGTTTAACTTTTGACCACATCCCTGTTTCGAACCAAGATTGCTAATGTAGAAAGGCTTGCTACCTCTAGAGGTGTGGAGAGGGTTTTGCACCTCTTTCTTAAAATTCTGGTGTCTTCTCTTTCCTCTCATTTTGCTTCCTTTTCTCTGGGGAAATTACTCATAATTTTACCAGTGTAATAACAAAAAGAGTTGTACTGTTCATTTCTAAAGCAAACAAGCATTTTTTTCCCACTTGTACTGAGATTCTAATCTCTGCCAAAAACCTGAAAAGAAATCACGAACTGTTCTGTAACTCTTCAAGAAATTACCATTGAATACACACGCTATGGTTCAAAATGCAGTAAGTACATGAAACTTCAGCAAAACAAATCTAGCTCAGTCATAAACAAGCAACTGATGCAAGTACTAACATAAGTATTTTGATGTTAACGCATAAATTATGAAATACACATACAGTGTCAGTAATCCCATGAGTGGTTTAGTATATCATCTTATCATATGGTGAATGAGGGGAGGCTCAATTTACACTGAATGCTTGTAACCTAATTTATCTCTCAGGAATACTGAAAATACAGAGTTTAATATGCAGAAGTATTTGTTGAGAAGTTTACCAAAACAATACAGTGGTACTAGGCTAAGATCATACCAGAAGGTCCATCCTTTAGTTCTCTGAATCATAAGAAGAAACAGATTGTGTCAAATGGGAAGTGAGAAATAGCATAATGCAACCAATCTGCACTTTGGCAGAGTCACTGCAGGTTACCTGAGGTTTCTTGCCTCTCCTCAGTTTATATAGGTATTTGACGCAATACTGAATAACTGACCATTGCGATTGTGAATATGTTTTGCTGGAGAGCAGTAGTCTTAGTAGGTTCAAAGAAGTCTTTCTCATTAGGCTTTCTCATTAGGCTAGTTGCATAGTGCTTCTCAGGGTCAACCAGCAGGGTGATCCAGTTGGTTGCATCAGTACTGGCACCAACCCCCATTTGGGAACTGTAGTAGTTCCCAGAGAAAGTGAGCAGGAAGAAATAGATACTTGCTTCCTTCAGAGTTTTTGCTGCTTCCCCTGAAGCCCTCTATTCATGATTCCTGTTGATCTTTGAAGTCCATGAAGTTTTCTTCTGGGGCTTGGGAACTACCACTTTTTAGAACTTTGTTGATGAAAGTTTCTTAACTCCTTCTCTTTTTTTGCTGAGGCTGCAGGCTTAGATTTCCATCTCTTTAAGGCACTTTGGCTTCTTTTCCTGTTGGCTAACCAAAGATAACAAGAGTATTCTTACTTTTTAATCTCTTTCTTGCTCTGACTGCAGACTTACTAGTTTTCACCTTTGCTATATTTCACAGGAGAATGAGCAGATACTCCCACAGAGTAACCGTTATTATGAAGTGAATCATACATCCTTTGCATGTTATTGGCTTGTGCTGTTTTAGCAACAGTTAGTATTAACTATGTAGGCTTAACTAACATATTTCATTTCAGAATCTTAAACTATAAAGCTTTCCTGTTTGCTAAAATAATCCATTTAATTCTGTATGAATGCCAGCTATTTAAAAAGAACAGGCCAAATACTTACATGGCATATAATGATGCATCGCTCCTAAAAAAAAAAAAAAAAAAAAAAAAAATAATTAATTTGCTTAAAGAAATGTTAATGTTTTAGGCTAGAAAAATATAATTATTGCTATTTCAGTAGAGGGTAAACTGAGGTATAGAGAAGCAACGTCTTAAAGGTGACACTCGTTGTCAAAGCCAAGAATAGAATGTAGATTAAAGACTGTATACATTACATGCAGTGCCCCTTGTTCAGAATAGTTGTTGAATTAGATATTAAATGTTGATGTTTTCATGGAGGACACCGTAACAGCTTTAGAAAGCTGAGGTTGCCAATACAACATCAGCAGTTGTTCACAGAATCATAGAATCACAGAATGGTTAGGGTTGGAAAGGTCCTTAAGACCATCTAGTTCCAACCCCCCTGCCAAGGGCAGGGACACCTCACACTAAACCATATCACCCAAGGCTCTGTCCAGCCTGGCCTTGAACACCCCCAGGGATGGAGCATTCACAGCTTCCCTCGGCAACCCATTCCAAGGCAACCCATTCCACCCCAACAGTAAAGAATTTCTTCCTTACATCCAATCTAAACTTCCCCTGTTTAAGTTTGAACCCATCACCCCTTGTCCTATCACTACAGTCCCTAAAGAGGAGTCCGTCCCCAACACCCCTATAGCCCCCCTTCAGATACTGGAAGGCTGCTATGAGGTCTCCACGCAGCCTTCTCTTCTCCAGGCTCAACAGCCACAATTTTCTCTGCCTATCTTTATACGGGAGGTGCTCCAGGCCCCCGATCATCCTCGTGGCCCTCCTCTGGACTTGTTCCAGCACTTCCATGTCCTTTTTATGTTAAGGACCCCAGAACTGCACCCAATACTCCAAGTGAGGTCTCACGAGAGCAGAGGAGATGGCAGGATCACCTCCCTCAACCTGCTGGTCACGCTCCTTTTGATGCAGCCTGGGATACGGTTGGCTTTCTGGGCTGCAAGTGCACACTGCCAGCTCATGGTCATTTTTCCATCAACCAACACCCCCAAGTACTTCTCCGCAGCACTGCTCTGAATCTCTGCCCTGCCCAACCTGTAGCTGTGGCTGGGATTGCTCCCACCCAGCTGTAGAACCTTGCACTTGGCATGGTTAAACTTCATCAGGTTGGCATCAGCCCTCCTCACGAGAGTGTCTAGATCCCTCTGGATGGCATCCCTTCCCTCCAACATATAAACTGAACCACACAGCTTGGTGTCATCAGCAAACTTGCTGAGGGCACACTCAATCCCACTGTCTATGTCACCAACAAAGATGTTGAACAAGACCGGTCCCAACACCGATCCCTGAGGACCACCACTCATTACTGGTCTCCAGCTGGACATTGAGCCATTGAGCACAACTCTTTGCGTGTGGCCATCCAGCCACTTCTTTATCCACCAAGTGGTCCACCTATCAAATTGATGTCTGTCCAATTTTGAGACAAGGATGTTGTGTGGGAAAGTGTCAAATGCTTTGCACAAGTCCAGGTAGCTGCCATCAGCTGCTCTATCCCTGTCCATAAGCCCTGTAGCCCCACCATAGAAGGCCACCAAATTGATCAGACAGGATTTCCCCTTAGTGAAGCCATGCTGGCTGTTACCAACCACCTTGTTGTTTTTCATGTGCCTTAGCATACCTTCCAGGAGAATCTGCTCCAAGATTTTGGCAGGCACAGAGGTGAGACTGACTGGTCTGTAATTCCCTGGGTCATCCGTTTTCCCCTTCTTGAAAATGGGGGTTTATATTTCCCGTCTTCCAGTTGTCGGGAACTTCACCTGACGGCCATGATTTTTCAAATGTGATGGACAGTGGCTTAGCAACTTCATTTGCCAGCTCCTTCAGGACCCATGGACGGATTCCGTAGGTCCCATGGACTTGTGTATGTTCAGGTTCTTAAGATGGTCTCAAACCAGATCCTCTCCTACAGTGGGCCTAGGGTTTTCTTTCTCTCAATCTCTACATATGCCTTCCAAGACTTGGGTGGTGTGGTCAGAGTGTTTGCTATTGAACATAGAGGCAAAGAAGTCATTAAGAACCTCAGCCTTCTCTAAATCCAGTGAAGCCTGTTCTCCTGATAGCTTCTGGAGGAGACCCAAATTGTCCCTACTCTGCCTTTTATTCATTATGCACCTATAGAATCTCTTCCTGTTATCTTTAACATCCCTAGCCAAGTTGAATTTTAAGTGGGCCTCAGCTTTCCTAACCTGGTCCCTAGCTTCCCAGACAATATCCCTGTATTCTTCTCAGGTCGCCTGTCCTTGCTTCCTCCTTTTATAAGCTTTTTTTTCCTTCAAAGTTTCCTCAGCAGCTCCTTATCCATCCAAGGAGGTCTCCTGGCCCTCCTGCAGTACTTCCTTCTAGTTGGGATGCAGCACTCTGGAGCTTGCAGCAGTTGATCCTTGAATATCAACCAACAGTCTTGGGCCCCCCTGCCCTCTAGGGCTATATCCCATGGAATCTTACGGAGCATGTTCCTGGAGAGGCCAAAGTCTGCTGTCTTGAAGTCCAGCGCAGTGAGCTTGCTGCACGCTCTTCTCACTGCGCTGAGGATCTCAAATTCAACCATCTCATGATTGCTGCAACCAAGACTGCCCTGGAGCATCACATTTCCAACCAGCCCTTCCCTGTTGGTGAGGACGACGTCAAACATGGCACCTCTCCTTGTCGGCTCCTCTATTACTTGCAGAAGGAAGTTGTCTTCCACACAATTGAGGATCCTCCTGGATTGCTTGTGCTGGGCCGTAACATCCCTCCAACAGATATCAGGATGGTTGAAGTCCCCCATGAGAACAAGGGCCTGCAAGCGTGAGGCTGTTCCTATCTGCCTATAGAGCGCTTCATCCACAGGGTCCTCTTGGTCAGGCGGTCTGTAACAGATCCCCGCAATAATGTCTTCCATCAGTGTTCTCCCTTTAATCCTGACCCACAAGCTTTCTGTCGACTGCTCACCCGTCCCCAAATAGACTTCCATAATCTCCAGCCTATCCCTAACATAAATAGCAACTCCCCCTCCCCTTCTGCCTACCAGGCCTGTCTTTCCTAAAGAGCCTCTAACCTCCCATTCCAACATACCAGTCATAGGAGCCATCCCACCATGTTTCTGTGATGCCTATGATATTATACCCCCCTAGACATTTACATGTCTCTAATTCCTCTTGTTTGTTCCAAAAGCTACGGGCGTTTGTATAGAGGCATCTGAGCCGAGCTCCTATGGAAGCTGGCTCATTGGCTGGAGCAGCTGGAATCTCTCTACATTGCTCTGAATGTTTACTATAGGTGCTGGCCAGTGACTGGGTGTGTTGGGATGGAATGATGCCCCCCTCTCCCAACACATCTAGTTTAAAGCATCCTTGAGCAGTCTGGCAAGCCTCCTCCCAAATCCACTCTTCCCTTTCCTTGTCAGACCAGCTCCACCAGCCCCCAGTAGACCTGGCCTACTAAATTGAGTCCCCTGTTCAAGATATTCAAGCCCCTGACTATGGCACCACTGTTCTAACCATTTACTAACCTGGCCAATCCTCCTAGCCTTTTTAAGGTCCTGCCCTGTATCCTGGAGAATAGACGAAAAGACAATCTGAGCTCCAGAGCCCCTAACCACCTCTCCCAGAGCTCTGTAGTCCTTCTTTATGTTCTCTGAGCTACTGCTATCTATATCACTAGCACCCACACGGATCACTAGAAGTGGGTATTAGTCAGTGGGACTGTCTAGTGCAGGCAGCCTCTCTGCAACATCCCTGATCTGTGCCCCTGGTAGGCAACACCCCTCCCTTGAGACTGGGTCAGGCCGATAGACGGGTGCCTCTGTTCCTTTCAAAGTAGAGTCCCCTACTACTACGACCCACAGTCCCCTAATACTACAACCCGCTATTTGCATGATATTGTCAGGGTCAACTATTCTGGAGACAATTTAGTGAGTCAGAGCTATTTGATTAATCAAATCAAGTCTCTGTTGTAGCAATGCAAAGAGGTTATGTCTGCTGGCAGTCTGATTTGAAACCAAATGTTTATGGATTAATGAACACAAGACAATTGCTCCTAAGCCTCTTTTCAAGCAAAATCTTAGGTCTTTAGAAATGTGGATAAGTAGGGAATGATTAGCTGGGTCTGGCAGCACAAGTGAGAATTTATCCCCTCGAACATACTCTTTACAATTAAAGAAAATCCAAGCAATTAAAAGCAGCCAAAATTTAGCAAAGAACAAAATTTACAACTTGTGTTTGCTATTTTATTAACATATGGTAATGTAAGCAAATTGTAATCATAGTTACATTACATTCTAATTGAACAGTAAACAGAACTATGTCATTTCATATCAACTACGTGTGTATCCCACAAGTGCTTTCTAAAAGGCGGTCCAGGCCTCATCTGCAAATGGCCTTTGCACTTTAATGTGTTGAAAAAAAAAATCATTCTTTCTTAACAGTTGTTGTTCATTACATTATCTATAATAACTGTGAATAATGGGCATATTATAAAAGACAATGTGTAATACATTTGATCATAAAGGAAAGTTCTTCTACTTTTATAGGAATTGACTCAGAAATAATTCAGGTACAATTCTGTGTTCCCTTTGGTCTCTTTCTCCACCGAGAAGGCTCTCTGCTTTGGTTTAATACTAAATTAGTTATATCAAATGCCACCTTTGTTTCTGCCCCCACTGAGCTTAATAGTTAATTTTCCAAGCTAGAAAAAAGAAATCCTTGATTCCACATTTTATCCCATCCCCATGGTGTAAGTACACCAATAAGAAGCATATAGTTCCTACTGAGTTAAGAGAATAGGAGCACTTCTGAAGAAAATTGGCTGGCTTTCATACACTGCATAAAAAAATCATCAATTAAAAATAGAAACAGCTGGAAATTAACATCTGCCTCTTGTTGAAGGTGAATATTAAACTGCTCCCTGATTTGACTTTCCTTTTATTTGTTTTAAGATGACCATCACTGTTTTGCAACAACCCTCTTACTTGCTAATATAACAGTGGTAGCATTATCAGCTTGGGCTTGTTTTTGGAAACCTTGACTGCATGTAACATTTGATCTACAAGTAGCTGCACTTTTTCTGTGCACAAGGTAGTGGAATCCTAAGCTCATAGCGGGATGAAATTTTTATCAGAACAGTTTAGGTTTAGCAAAAGACTTGCATTAAAATCTGTGGGAATTTTACAATTGATTCTAAGTGCTTTTGAAAAGCCTACCCTTTTGCCTCATGTTAAACTCATGAGGTTCACAGAACTAAATCCTAAGGGTGTTTTATCTGCTACTTCACCTGAAAGGTCATCTGATTTGGAGGCTAGAACATTTTAAACGGAAACGTTAGTGATGACAGTAGTTAATCTGAAAAAAAAAAAAAAAAAGAAAAAAGAAGAAAATAGCACGACATCAGCCACACTCTCTTAAAGCTGTAACAGGTAGGTGCTGTTTCATGCAAGGGGAAACTCCATGAGCTGGCCACTTTACTCAAGTTTCATAGTACATCATGATCTCAGAGTCATGATTCTCTTAGTGTATAATAGTGTTTCATATTTTTTAGCTGCTTTAGTTCTATTAATTTTGCTTGTTTGTTTTTGTTGCTTTGGTTAGTTTAGTTGCATTAATTAAGCAAGGATTAAAATAATTCAGTCAAGGAGAATATGATGTCAGTCATCACGTTGCCTTGTAAGTATGAATGTGCATGCATAGGCATGTGTCCAGACACGCATATGCTTGTTTGTACAGGATTATATATGCTTACTGAAATATACTGAGGATTCTGCCTTAAAGAAAAGGCACAGTGCTAGCCAAAGGTATGTTATTCATGTTGCCTAAAGAACATGCACTGGTATATAGTAAATAGCTAAAGAGTCATAGGAAGGAAGTTCCAATTAGTTTTCAACACTGTAAGAAAGACCAACATTGCCTTTTTTATGACTAACCCAGAACTGCTTTACATTTTTGAGTTGAAAAGTGAACAGAGTCTTCAGGTAGCAGGGGAAAATCTCTTTGTTTATGAAAACAGCTAGGGATCTAATTTAATGATCTGAAGATTTATTTTAAAATCAGATGGCAATAATTACAGCGAACCATCTGAAAATCTAGTGCAATTGAAGTCCAAATCATTGTGGATCTTATCCCAGAAACCTATGGCATATAAACATCAGAGGTGAATATATTCCGTAGGCAGTGTCTTTAGACAAAAGCATGATAGAAGCCAGAAGAGATGAACAGGTTTTGTAAATGCCAGGCTCCTCCTTAGCAAGCACTTCCATTACTGTATCCCGTCTGCTTACAGTCTGAATGAGAATTAATCCAGCTAGGGTTGTCATTAAGGCGTCATCTAGCATGATATAGGGAAAAGTTTTTAACTGGAAGAGATCACGAGGTAGCTCCACATGAATATTGCTTATTTCATTTGGGTTTACTTGCATTTTACTACTTGTTTCTTGATGTGGAAGTCTTCAGGATTGCAACTGTATTGGTTCTGTAGGAGCTGGGCAGATATTTCAAAAAGTCAGGGAAACACATGCTGGTTCTGAGAGTGGGCTGTCAGGTACCGTAGTTTCCATGTGCAGGGGTCTGGCTCTATTGCACTGTGCTAGAAGATAAGATTGTTGTCATCAGCATGGCTTCTGCAGTTGATGGCACAGTTAGGTGCTGCCTGTGCTGATAAAGCCTGCCCTGAACATCTCGTTAGGCAGCCCGTGTGTAAATGTAGTTTGGTCTAATGCGGAGCAGCAGTGCAGACTGGTGTGTCTTGTTTTGAAGTACATGGTCACTGCTGCTGCTAGTGTGACCTTTAGAGAGCTGTTAGGGTCAGAATCAGACACCCAAACCTTCTTTTTCAGTCAGATTTCTCTATCAGTTATTGAATGTGTATCATTGGTCAGCATGCATTAAGATCTCTTAAACTAATTGCATTGAGCCTTTCATTTTCGTGTAAGAAGTTGCACTTTGCTAAGTGTTTTACCGTAAGAGTATCCAGATGTCTTGAACAGTGTTGCAAGGACGCATGGCTGATATTACTGGCAGATCATTTCTGATTATATTTAGTATTATAAATGTTGAAATTCAACAGTGAAATCGCAACTATTTTTAAAACTAGCCATAGAAGATAATTCCAGTTAGCCTTTCAGTATAGAATGTGTTAAGTTTGGATTAGGCTTCAGTAGTCCCATCAAGCTCAACTATGATTCTTCTGAACATATTTTCCAAGTGTTTTACTCTGTGTACATCAAAACAAACAAAACTGGCACAGTCATCTGCACCCATGGGTGAGTAAGTTAAGTCTGATTCATGTAACGGTATGCTAAGAAACGTAAGTGGTGTGTCGCAAGCATGTAGATCATGTAATCACACTCATGACTGCGGGTTGTGATCCTGCTGGATTTCTGAAAGCTGAGATGGTAGTGAAAGTACAATATTTCCAGAAGACAAGTCAGATCTAAGAAATAAAATGTTACAACTTTTAATATCTGATATAGTTAAGAAGAGGTTTATTTTAAAAAATCCTCTGTTTTGTGGATGATTGTGGAGCTTCGGCTGTTTTGGTTTGGGTTTTTTGTGATTTATTTGCATATTTATTTCCCTTCTTTTTTTTTTTTTTTTTTTTCTCCCCAGGATTAAGTCAGCGTTTTTCTTAATTAAAGAGTGTGGTTGGATATATCACTGAATACAGACCTTAGCACGGCTAATAAGTAAACAAGCATTTTTGTAGAGGTCTCACTAGATAATCAATCACAAATCCTGACTGGGAGCTTGTAGTTGTTATTTTCTCATGTCAGTAGAATTAAACCAAGTTTACAGGTTTAAATTAATCAAACTGATAAAAGACTGGGGTTTGTTTATTTGTTAGTTTTCAAAACAAAACCAAAAAGCTGATTTTACTTCTGCCTATATAGTGAAAAGAAAAAAAGATAGAGATGCACATACTTGGGATAGAAAGCATGCATGCATGTGTGTGTGCATCTGTGCACTTTCATATGAAAGAGAGAGAAGATCCAGACAAACAGATTATTTTGCAGTGTAAAAATGTTGAATTAAAAAGAGAAATGCTGGTGTTTATAGAGAATCTTGTATTTAACAAGAACAGCCCTGGAAAGAAATGCTCCCAGTAATCTCTCTTTAACTGACTAAAGTGGAAGAAAGCTAAGTTGTTCAGTTGCACAATAGTTGCAATCATGTGGGAGAGTTCCCAGTTGGGAGTTGAAAACTGAAAACCTGACATGCATAAGCGAATGAGGCTCCACTATGTGATGTGTTGATTTAAGATTTTTTTCTTCCTCCTTAAAAATACAGCTGTGCTTCTGCCTTTGTCTGGGTACCAAGGAGGCGACACTGTGAGACACAAAATTAGTTTAAAATTGACATTTGGATGTCAGTGATAATTTGTCCTGACGTTATGGCTACTGGTTGCGATTGTGACAAGCATGCTTGATCCAAGCGGGCACTGTAAGAGCCAAATTTAATAGATGACCATTGTAATTTTTTGCCTTGCAGATGGCAGAGACTTCCCAATGTTCCTTTACCACAACAATCAGGGATTACTAAATAACAAGTCCACAGGATTGGGGGAGGATTGAAAGGATTAATGGAGTATGACAAAATTACACCTGAGGGGGAAAATCTGTAGGGGTTTCTGTATGGTGATGTGGTACATCAGGCAAATTGGCAATTGCTACTGATCTTTACACATGCATGTCTTCAAATAAACTGTGTGAAAGTCAAGCAGATGCAACTATGTGGCTAAGGCTGTCATAAACATTTATATTATCAGCTGCATAAATCATTTAATATTATCATTTTAAGTATTTCGATGATCAGCTATATTAAGCATCAGTGGATTGTAGGCACTGGACTAAATAATTTTTTTACTCCACTTTAATCCTTATCCTGCTAAACTATATCCTAAAAAAAGATTAAAAATGGTGGTTAGTCCAACCCTTCTCTTCAAAGATAATTAAGGAATACAGTTCCTGTTTAGGAAGAATGTTTCCAAGCTTTAGAATTTAAAAAAAAAAAAAGAAGGTATTTCCCTGTGTGCGTGTGTGTGCATCTATCTATCTATCTATCTATCTATCTATCTATCTATCTATCTAAATAGGTTTGCATGTCTGCATTCTTGTGCTGACCTGATGTTAAAATAACCCCCTTCTATCCCTTTGGTAAATACCCATTCAGAAAAAATAATAAAAATCTTAGCCCAAGTTCTTATGGGATATTAGCATATTTTTAATAAACTGTTTGCCACTATGAAACATTAGCAGTTTGTTAACAGATACATAGTTTCTTTTCATGCTGGTTTAAACCAAGAATTCCACCACTTATGGCAGTGGATTTACATGAAATAGAAACAAGGAGAAGCAATAGTAAAGCTATTCAGCTTTATTTTTTAAACTCTAACTTTTCTTTGGTAAGAAAAACTTCGTAGCATTTTATTAACTTAAGTGGAAGTTTTAGATTTTTGTTGTGTTCATGATGATAGCTGAACTTAACCTTTAGAGCAAGATACTTTCTCTTTCTTCCCAGTTCTGTATAAACACTTAGTCATGAGAGAAAATAGGAGCTGGTGCAAATGGTTAAACTTTTCTCAATATAGTTCTGCACAAGAGAGAGAAAATTAAAGAGGAAAAGTCACAAACACATTTATAAGTTGCTATCTGGGGTCATCTCTCATGTACTGTGATTTGTTCAAGGAGAGGCTTCTTCGGCAGCATTGACTGAAGGTCATGTTGTTATTTAGACTTTTTACTAGTGGAACAGCAAACGATTCATTAATTCCATTAGCCATTCTTTCTGCACACTGGGAAAAGCAAATGTAATTGTCAACTATTCCGACTGTATACTTAAGCTGTCAAGGATCCTGGTAGGCTTCAGTTATCCTCTTTGAAGGTATCAAAGGAAGGGGTGGGCTATTTTGTGTCTTTAAAGCAGAAATAGGGAAAAAATGTGCCAGATAATATAAGCTAAAAGATTTCTTTTTAACCTAAAGTGACACCCTAATACAGAAACACTGGGCAAGTTTCTGACTGGTAAAGCTTCTGGTTGCCATTATTTTTTATTTTTTTTTTTTTTTTTTTTTTTAAAGAATTATGAAACTACAGCCTGTCAGCATGCCATTAGTGTTGTCTCTAAACCTGACTTGTCTGCAGGAGCCATGCCAGGGACTTCTCATTTCCCTTCCCTTTGCACTCCCAAGGCAATCCATAGGTCTCACCCTGTATGATGCTGCATGTGGTGGACAGGGGAGTGTAGCATCATCGAAGTCAGTGGGCATGCTGCACTCTTCTTCCACAGACATTATGCAAAATTGGGGTACATATTTTTATGGCTTTTCACCATAAATTTGCCGGTGGGTTAGTGGACAGCAAAAGTGAAAAACATCAGGTGGATGAACAAAATTACTGTCATTTCTTCCTGCTGTTAACAGGGATGACAGCTGAAAGCCAAGTCTGCTACGTTTAGCATGAAAAGCAAAGAGTTTCCAGGTTTAGTAGCTCAGCCAAAAGTGGATTACATCTGAATTGGAGTGTCTGCCCTCTAAGCAGTCACTGCTGTTAGGTAGTTTTTTCAGAGAGGCAGTAAAATTTTTCACCATAAGAAGAGACAATTATATTGAAAAGACAGTGGGGCACTTCATTGCTAGAGGCTTCATTTTAACTATGGTGAAAAAGTCCAGCAAATGTAGGTAAGCAAATCCATGTACAGTGGATTTAAGTCTACCCTACCTGTGTGCTTAAAAGAAATAGCATGCTCTGTTCTGCAGATCTTAATATGCCAGACATTCTTGGTGGTGGTTAAAAATCCACCATCGGTTATTACACACTTTAGAATATTACTTTTATTTAGACAATAATGAATACAAAGCTGTCTTGTCCCTTGCAACGCTTTGAGCTGTTCAGATAACACATTGCAAAGTGGTTGAACACAAATCACATAACCCTACTGTGCTCTGTTTGAAAGGAAAGTACAAGTTTTACTTCATTATTGGCTAGCTAATTTTCTGGTATCCTTTTCCCACAGTTTTGAGTGACAGTCCCACACCCCCAATGCATGGTTTGTTTAATTGTGGTGCTGAAAGCTTGACTTTCTTTTTAAAGGTATAATTTTACATCCTGATTGTAAAATAATTAATAGTTTGCTGCTTACTTTTTGATCCTGAAAAAGGAAGCATATTCTGCATACTTCACAAGGTATAACTTTGTCACTGTGTGATGATTTTTCTCTAAAAAATGAAGAACTGTGGGAAAGGAGGTCCATCTGTTGGGAAAAGTTTTGCTCTGTGTGTGATATAATGTAATGAGTAATCATAAATGTAAAACATTTGATGTGACAATTTCCTAGATAATGATTATGCAGTAGTTAGTAGCCACAGTATACTATATTACTCCTGTTAATGTATTTTGGAGGTGGATGCTATGGATTCATAATATGGTTTAACTTGTATAAGTAGTATCAGTCCATCTGAGGGATACTTTTCCCCTAGGTTGAGAATTATGAATTTACAGTGTTGATTTTTTGGATCTTATGAGCCACTACAGAGTGGAAAATATTTAAGGATAGCAGTGTATGTACTTCTATATGTTACTGAGTGTTAAAATAAGCAATTGATTGTTAAATAAACTAATATATATATAATACATTATATTTATGCAAAGAAGAGATGCAAAAATCAGGTGAAGTGTTTCACTTTTATTGTAGTAATAGGCACCATTGCTATGTATTTATCTATGCATAGTTTAGGAGAGAAGAAGATGCTGTCAATGATTCTGTAATATTTTCTTCATGTAGTGGCCATTGAGTTGAATAAGCATTCACTGGTATGTATAGTAATGAATCTTTAAAACTATCGTTTCTAATCAGTGTTGGACACTGCAAACCAACAGGTGTCCTTTAAAAAATGGACCTTTGTACACTTTGAGTAAAGAACTACCTGAAAAGGATATAAAGTAGTTGTACATTCAAAATGTGTTAAATTCCATTTTTCCTTTGCTATATTTTGTAAAACATTTTTGTTGTAAACAGTATGCATCTTACACATGTCAAATCAAAACTCTTTATTTTAAAGATATATACCTAATGTAATTGGAAGCTTATTGCACTCTCATGCAATGTATATATTGTGACTTCAAAAAGTCTGTACTGAACTTTGCTTAAACTACTAGTATGTGGATTTCTTTCAAATTTATTTTTAATTAATGATATTAAGGATAAAATCCTTTCTAAATGTACTTTAAAATTCACAATAAAGTTTCAGAAGTTGTTTTGTACAATGTTGAGGCTTTGTGTTGAATTTTCTTGTTGAAATCTTTTAAAACTGGTATCTTGAATAAGTTCCGCATTCCTCAAGTATGTGTAAATCTGTATTTAACACCTTCATGATTTAAATCAGGTGTGCCATATCACAAAATACAGTATGTCCATTTATTTAAGAGCCATCTTCATTAAATTAGGGATTGCTGCTCCATTGAACACAGTGTCTCCTGGCACTTCTGTAATTTCTGCTGGCGATTCAGCCTAGGTTCAAGAAACTTTCTGTATTGGACTGGAAGAGTGAGATAAATTGTATGCTCTATTTTGTATGTCAGCTCAATCCAGGACACAGTACAGAATGAGTTGGATGAAACTGTGGGGTAAACAGAGAAGAACATGTTTATTTTAGAATATCTAAAATTCTGATTAATAGCTCCCAATCGAAACAAAAAAAGATTATGCCAGTATTGGAGAAAGATGCAGTGGTACTGTGTAGAGTCAAATCTTTTGCAAGCTTTCATTTTTATTCCGTATGTCTTTTCATTTTAATACTATTTTATTATTAGGTGATTCAGTGGTTACTGAGGTAAAAATGTTTGTGGCCTTAACGGGGAATTTGCCTAAGTAAATAGGCAATCAAGCTCTGTAGAGCTTGGAATAACAATTATTTTTCATGTCTGTCCTTCCCCATCTGGGAAAAAAGTGACAATTGGTTTGCCCAGAAATGGAAGCTTCTATTTAGCTATGTGTTTAGGAATGACTGAAAAGGTTAAGCAAGGGGATGGGGTAATTTTTCTTTTGAGGATAAAATAGTGTGTCCCCCATGAAATGCACTACCACTTAGCTGTTTATTTAATCAGGAGAGGGTAGGCTTTTAATGTTACAGAAGAAATCTTAAGAATTGAGCCTTGTCCCATTGCTGTCTTTATGAAACTTGCTGGTGACACAGTTATAGCTCATTTGTATACATGTTTGACAACCTAATATGGCATACCTGTATTATCATGAAATTGTAGTTTTTCAGGATGTTTTCACTGTCACTGTAGATATGAAAGCATATATAGCTTGATAGTTCCCATTCAGAAATCCCAATATAGCTCCTTAACTATGGCTAGCTAGATTCTTGCACATTAAAAATGTCATTCTGATGTCAAGCAAATCTGATTTGAGGACGAGCTAGAAAACTGGATGTCTTTCAAAAATCCCTTCTTTGTCTGTTTAAATAGGTAAAACTCTTCCAGAAATTATTTCCCACTGAAGAGCTTCAGCTAAGGTCCAAGGCAAAATTAGACCTAATTATCTTAATGGCAGATAATACTCAGCTGAATACTTTACTTAAGAAATGTCTTAAATTTAATGGTGCTATTCCTACAGAAAAACAGATCTTTCTTTCTGAGTGACTCCTTCATAAAAGACTGAAGAACAGTTTTGAATTGTCTTCAAAAAAGAATCTGAAATTCAGGCTCTAAAGAGAGCCCTCAGATCTCTAAAGAGATTGATACTTTCACCATACTTTGCTATTTTTTTTCAGTCTTTAATAACATTTATCTTGTTAAAGATCTGCAGTAGGGCTAACTCAACACTCAATTACAGTGAAGCACTGATACTCCAAATGAGAGAGCCATTTTCACTCTTAATTCTGGAAATGGGAATGGGTGTTCAAGTATTCACATGTGAGGAAACACTGATGACCAAAAGGAGGTAGGATCATGCACTTTTCTTGCAAATATAGCCAGAGACCAGAAAGAGTACACCAACATGATTGCACAGCAAAATAATCAGAACACTCATAGCCATCAGGAATGGAAGTAGGTGCACTGTCTGTTGCCTTGTTTGATGCTAGTCATCACCTGCTCAGCTTGCTGGCATTTGAGACTCATAATTGTCTCTTGATGTATGATTTTCTGTCTTTTTGCTAAGGTTCACATCTTTACCTTCTTCATTATGAATTACGCTTTTTTTCTTTTACTACAATACTAATGCCAAAGTTAAATGATTAGACTAAATTTAGACCCTGATTGTGTAACCCAAGCTCGTATTACCTGGCAGCTGAATCTGCAATGGCCACTGTTAAGTTTCAATATTGCACAGTGCACTCTTGCAATATTTTGCTTGTACAAGAAAACCGTCTGCATGCAAGGGGTTGTGTCACTCAGGGCTGAACAGGTGGATTACCCTGAGCAGAATCTGACTTTAGCCAAGGTTGAGGGCCCCTGCATTTTAAACAAGTTTTAAACAATTTTATCTCCATGACAGAAAATTTATCCCTGGTGCCCATAAGCAGAAGTCCCATTCTGAGTTTCATTTTATATAGTTTTATAATACTGCAATATCTTGGTAAAATGGTTGCAAAAACAAAGGTGTAGTCAAATTAGGGTATGCTAACTTTCCTCAGGTAGACTTCTTGTATTTGGATTTTTCGTAACAGCTACATGAGAGACTGATGAGCATCAGTTTTTATGCCAGCTATTCATACTGCATACCATTACACCAACAGAAACCTTGTCTATCTTAATAAGATCCAGCATCTGACAAAAGAAAGTTAAAAAGATGGGAACCATCTGTAGCAGGAATTGGGGTAAGACAAACTAAAATCTCTTCATTGATAGCCATCATCAAAGGAAAAAAGAAAAACATAGTTTATTATGAACCCAGGGGAACAATTTAATTTAGTTTTTGAACATAGGTAAAATCAAAAACAATACTCTACAGAGAGAGATCTGAATTAAATATTATTTTGATCTTATGAACGTTACATTTTTTCTTAGTTGTTGCAGGCTTTCATATATCAAGTGATATGATCAATCCATGGAGTTATATGTTAAAAGACATTTAGCAATCAGTCTCAGCTAGTTATTTCTATACTCACATATATATATATCAATTTTATTTTCTTAATAGTTGTAATTATTTTGATGAGGAAGTTTCAGGAAGTGCTCCAGCATTTTTACTTTGCAGCTTTCTTGAAGAGAGCCAGTGTCTAAATATCTGATAAGAGCCTGCTTCATAAGAAATGGAATAAAATGTTCTTGTCTGAAAAAAGGCTTCATCTCCATTTTTGATGGGGAGCAGATTTGCTGGAAGAACTTGTTCAATTTCCTTTTTGCATATTCACCTTGTATTAATACCAACTGTTTTCTTGCTTGCAACATGAAGCAGGCTCTTGTCACAGTGCTGCAAAGGGAAAATACATAGCGAGCCTGGCATTCCCTGACAAAATGCTTTCATTAGAACTTTAAAATGTAAATGTATGGAGAACGGATGTCATATCCCATCACAGAGCTTCACAGCTATTGCATTCATTGCCACTAGTATGTGGCAGAGTTGTTCTTTTTATAGCTTGCTTCCCTTGTAAATGTAACTATATACAGCAAGTTATATTTGGGAGTGAATGTTTTGCCAACCTTAGCTAATCAATAGGAATCTTAGCTCTAGCTCCATTAGATCATTAGCAGTTCAAATTAGTAATGAATGGTTAACAGATTTTTAGTACTGCTATTTTTCTCCCCCCAAGTTCTTAAACTTCTTTGCAGCACTATTTTCAGGTCACTTCTCAATGTCTTATCAAAAGGAGTGGGTGGATTAGAATTCAGATACATGAGAAATGTTAAATGGAAATTGCTCAGTACTACTTTGACTGTGGCCAGAAATATGTTAATTAAAAACACTAGAGAACATAATCCTTTTCTGAATCCAAATGGCTATGACAGCTCCTACAGTTAGGAGGCATGGGACATGCTTTAACCAGTTACAAAGCTATTTAGATGGATAGAAAATATAATGTAGAAAGATTATACTAGTGAATCTAATTCCTGAAGTGTCACATCATCCCTCCTTTTGCCTTTAGTTTCTTTTAATGTTAAATACTTGAAACACAATCTATCATTTGGAACATATGTTAATTACAAAATAACATAAGAGCTCATTTTTCTGTCAGAAACATTATTTTTTTTATCTGCTAGTACACAGCAATATTCTCAACAATAGCATTATCAGTGTTTTGGAAAGCTTATTTTGCTCCAGCTTCTTCAAACTAGCCTTTCTAAAGGCATGTTCAGAGATCACAGAGACAAATCTTGTTTCATGCCAGAAAATCATATGTTCCTTAGTAAGAGAGGGTGACCACAGGGGCCAGTAGCAGAACCTGTCTTTTAGGATATGTTTTTGTTGCTAACAGGAATGTCGCTGCTCTGTCCTTCGTGGGCGATAGCAGTGGAAAGAGCTGGAGTTATGGGTATTTCAATGACAGGGCTAGGAGACATCAGTTTGCAGCCAGTACACTTGGCATTTATCTCTATGTGTACTCTTAAACCATGGTTCTAAACCAATTATTTTTGCAATTTATGTGCTTCTTTTTATAGAAGTCTCTCATAGGAGACTTACAGCTCTGTGGTGACATACCTGCATACCATAGGGGTACAGCAAGAAAGCTCTGACAGGTTAAGTCTTCATGCTTCCTTGTGTTTTTATGATTTATTTTTAAAAGTATTTTGACATGGCTTTTTTGTGGGCTTGTTTTGTTGTTTTGTTTTGTTGGTTTGGGTTTTTTATAATTTTTTTTTTTTTAATTTTCTCTTCTCTTCAGCTAACCCAGTCTTTCCAGACTTGCAAAATTATTGATTTTTTTTTCCTTTCCAATTAATATTCTTACTCAGAGAGTCTCTTTTGCTGATAGAGCTCTTTTTCAGGATGACACAGTTGTTAGAGGCAAACCTAAAGACATACCTTTAAAAAAAAATAGTATATTACTGCTCTGATCCTAATCACTATACAGATACCATTGTAAGCACCTTTTGCTATAGACCATGACAAGAAATTAGGTACTCTGTCTTTGTAAGTGTGACAAGAATGTGAAGCTACAGTAGAAATAAATTGGAAATCAGCATTATTTAAGAGAAAAAATAACTTACTCTCATATCCAAAAATAGATGGTTGCCAAAAGCAAATATTTCACTTAAGGCTTCAAGCCCTATTTAAACAGAGCTATTTTAAGGATTTTAAGAAAAACAAAAACAAAAAATATTTAGAATTATCAATAAAAATACAAACTTCAATAAAAATGATTGTAAAACCCTCAAATATTTTTTTAAAGAACTGGTGGCACAAAATGCCATGTAATAGAAATGGTTTCTGAGAAATAAATGCTGTCCTCTAGTATTATCAGCTCCTTGCTTCTGCAATTATCTTGCATTAAATTCCTCTGACTGAATTATCAAATCACCTAGACAGCCTTTATAGTTAGTGGAGAGAAACAAACAATTTGGGGTTTGATTGATCTCATTTTATCCTGAAGTAGGTGCCCCAAATCAGTCGTATGAATTCTACTCTAAATGTTAAGTAGCTCACATGTAGACATGGACCCTGTAGAGATTTAAAGCTAGGTGAGGTCAGTTTTTTCAGACCTCTTCTTTGTTTGAGTGTTGTGTCTGAGTATTTCCAAGCTCAATATTTCTCTGTCCAAGGCTATGAGCATAATATATATAATAATAGTCATTACTTGCATTGAGCTTCATTTAGAAATGTGTAAAGAATACAATTAAATGCAGCTGAATGTTTTCAGTGATGGCAGGCTGAAATCTTGATAGTCGTTGTGATTGCAGTATCTTAACAAAAGCATAAGTGATAATCCTAGAATTTCTGTTATTCTTTAACAGTAATGTAAAGTAATATTCTATGCCATTTGACCACTTAATGACAAGTGATTTATATGTTGGTCATTATCTCCTTTGAAGTGGGTAAAGGAGTTAATTCTTAGGCCATTTCTAAGACAAAGCCCTCTAACCACCAACTACTTCTTTGACCTAATTTTTAGCCAAAGAAAAAGAAAAAAAAAATAAGCTGAAAAGCATCTCTTTGTTACCTTTGTTACCTGCAATCATTGTCTTGAAGTGTCTGACTTGTGTCTAGCTTACACTGCAAATTAGTATTTTTCTAATGGCCAGCCCAGAAAACAGATCTGAATGACAGGCTAGAATTCTTTATTTCTTATGCATCATCACAAATTATATATGAGTCAGACTAAATTGCTCAAACAGGTTATGTGTTTTTCTTAGTCCCTGAGGAATTTGCAGCCTCTGTAAGGCTTTCCTCACAGGTTTCTTTCATTTACTTTTTTTGAATGGGTGGGGTTTGTTTTGTCATTAAACCCTAGATATTGTGACTGGGATGGATGAAGCTTTATTGAAATAGTTCTGGAGTTTTCTTCTAAATTTCACCTTACTGGCACATCACTCCACAGGGTACGGATTTTTATCTGTGAACCTCAGTGGCAGCTCAGTCCTGCCCAAGCCCTATCTCCGTAACATCTTAAGGCACTTAACACCTTAGGTTTAGCTGGGTATTGTTAAGTGTCAGGGATGCTTGGGACAGGGCTACCTTGGTTCTTTTATTCCTCTCAGCATTATAGCTTCAAATCCACTGCTTCCATTCTTTTGTCTCCAGGGTGAAGAAGAGGATTTTAGCTTTCGATGACAGCAATAACCATAATGATAAAAGAAAAAAAGAAAAAAGGAAGAGAAAAACAATTTCAAGCATAAATTATGAGATATCATCAAGCTTATGGATATGCAATTTCAAAGACCTATAGATTTTCAATAAATGCACTAGCAAAATATTTATTTCACAGTAGGATATGATCAACAGTCTGGAATTTATAAAAGACACTGAGCTCTCTATCCATTCTTTTTTTTTCCAACTGTTCTGCCTTTGGGAGCAGTGGAGCAGTCTGGAAAAGACTGCAACAGATGAATCCAGAGACTCCTTTAGGAACATAGCAATGAGCAAAATATATCAGCATTTCTATACTGACAATGTGCAGTAGGTGATCTTTTCCAAAACTCTGTTACTCACACAATATTAAAAAGACATACAAAAGCTTAGTGTGCCCATAGGGCTTGGGAGTCAGATTATTTCTCTCAGTTGGTTCGCATCCATAAGTTAAGGTCTGTATTCTGGATGTTAGCTTTGTTGGTATAATAAAGTCTCATAAAAGAGAAATATATAAAACTAGATCCATTACCATGGAAATAGTGAAAGGTCATTTCCATGGAAACCATGGGAAGCTCTCATACTATAATTTTGAAGAAGCCTGTCTTTGAAGCTACAATTCATTTATACAATGAGCTTTGTTTTAAATTAAATCAAATCTATACAAGTAAAGTGATAGACATTTTGAAAATTCTAACTTAGTACAGCCATTTGCTGGAAAGGGAATGAAGCCAGACATGTTACTCATTTTGGCTATGGGGAAGCTGTTTGGTATCTTTTTGTTCTTGTGTTGTAAATACCTGGGCTTTCTTACTGAGAACAGTAACCTTTAAGGATTCGTGACTCAGGTTTCTGTTTTCCATGGTTTCATTTTCTGTCTAAGCCTGATGTCGAACTTCATCCTCAAGTGTATATATACATATGTACTTTCCAGTATATATGTATATATTTGTAATTTGAGAACTCATTTAGGCACAGTGATAGGACACTTTGCAAGGACCTAACTTTATGAAGGCACTCTATAAAATTAGTACAAAGAGCAGGGTTCTGTAGAAATGTCTAGTGAAATACTCTGCAAGCTAATTTACCCTAATTTTTTGTTTCTTATCGTCCATTACCACAATGTTTAGATTTTTCTTTATACAGTTCTGTAGGTAGTACTTTTCAGAGACTTTGAATTGCATTTCATAACAATTAAATAGACAATCAACCTATAGATGTTGTTAAAAAAAATATATGAATAAGTAATCCAATAATTCTGTGATTTTTTTTTTTCCTAATGAATGAGAATTTACTGTTTCTCTAATGCAAGTATAGAAAGGTAGATGGAAAAAGAACACTGAGGTTTTTAAAGCTGGGGTTTTTTTTTATGATACTGAAACACACGTATGCCTGCCTTCAGAGTGGATTTCCAAGCAAATTTGAAGTTTGTTTGTAAAATCTTTGAAAGGTTGCTAACCTTGCTTTTTATTTTAAAAAGTAATTCAACTTCAGTATCCTCGAGCACTGGAGGTTACAAATCTTTACTTAAAATAATTTACATAAAAACATAATGAAGGCTGGAGCCAGACTACTTTCTTTTTCTCTTATCTCATCAGAATCACTGAAGCAAAAGTCAGGGCATCTACTTTAACATACCTGCTTTAGATTTGAGACAGCAGTAAGCTTTCAGACATCCTACTCCCTTGGGTTGCCTATGAAGTCAATGGAAAGAGTTAGTGATATCTAATGTTAAGGTAGACTCTCCACTACAGGTCCTGCCCACACAAGTATTTAGGAGTCTATGCCCCATTAAAATCTTTGGAGTACAGTCACTTAAATGTCTCCCCCGGTCAGATTATGCAGTTACTTGATTACACAGGAAACCCGGTGCTGCAGCCTGCATCTCCCTTTGCCTCAGAAATAACAGTAGTTATAGGGCTGTGACTGCACTTTTCTAGAAGAGCCTCTGGGTACTGTCTATACTTTTTTTCTTGTCAAGATTTCAAAACGCTTTCCGAATTTTAAACCTTTTATCTTTCCATGTCTGAGGGAGTTAAGGATCAAAAGTATAAGGCCAGCATTTCTAAGTTTCCACCAATTTGATGAAGGTTTATTAGTACTCATTTTGAAAAAGCTTGAGCCTGACTTCAGTGTAACAGTATAGAAGTCTAGGACAGGATGTTATTACTCAAAGTAGTGTCTGCTAGCATCTACATTAACTGAAAATCAATTTAAATTGTTTATCAGAAGATTTTTACAATTTACAAGTGGGAAAGAAGAAGTGATGTACTGATTTGATGCACTGGCCACTATGAATGAGGTTTTCCTGATCTGACGTCCTGACTTTCAAGGTGCTGGTAAACTGAAAGAGATAAATGAAAACTGTGAGTTTTCTGCATTATCTGTCATGTTAAGGGGAGAGCCTTGGTTGGAGTCATCATGCAGTTTGTCACAAAATGTAATACAACCATGCACTTCAGGCTTTGAAATAGGAGATTTTTCAGTCAAAAACATTTAAATTTTTTAAAAGTCATATTCAGTCAGGCAATTGCAATGCCAGGAACCAGCTGGTTCCATTAAATACTCCAAATGCATAGAACATTGTTGCTTTGGTGTTTGTTTGTTTGTTTGTTTTTGTCATTTTATGCATGTATTTAACTCCATCTGGGAAAACAAATACTTGAACTCACTCAGAGCATGTGTTTAATTCATACTGATTTAGTTGAATGATACTCTCCAGGGTACCTCATCTTTTTGGTCAGTCCCAGATTGACCAGATGAAGAGGTGTGGATGCTGTTATGTAGAAAGTCTACTTTGCTCTGTAATTGGCCTCACTGCTGCTAATCTCCTCTGCTGAGCAAAGATACAGATCTTGATAGCAGAAGATTCTTTTGATGTGAGACCACCACAGTCTCTCTGCTGAGTGATATTTAGATTGGGAATTTTAAGAAGTTCTACTCACATATCATCTTTATTCACTTGTCTTAGTTTCATGTATGATACAGAAATCTCATTTTTTAATTAGTTGAGTTGTCACTACAATCCTATGGTATCTATCAGAAAGTGTCCTGCTTTACAAGTTTTCTGGAAATCAAACCAAAATATTTTAAGTAAGTCATCAGCAAGTAATAATCAGTCTATCTTTTGTCCTAACTTTGACTGGGATAGTGTTTATTTTCTTCCTAGTAGCAAGTGCAGTGCTGTGTTTTCAACTTTAGCCTGAGGACAATGCTGATAACACACCGATGTTTTAGTTGTTGCTCAGTAGCACTTATCCTGATCAAGGACTCTTCAGTTTCCTATGCTTTGCCAGTGAGGAGGGGCACAAGAAGGAGGAGGCAGAGACAGAACACCTGACCTGAACTATCCAAAGGGGTATTCCATACCACAGCACCATCATGCCCAGTATATAAACTGGGGGAGTTACCTGGAAGGGCAGATTGCTGCTCAAGTCAGGCTGTGTTTGGTCAGTGAGTGACGAGCAATTGTATTGTACATTGTGAGGTTTTTTTGGGGGGTGAGCTTTATTCTTTCCTACTTTTCTTTATAACTATAATTGCTGTTATCATCATCAGCATGACCACTGCCATCATCATTGTCATATTTTAATTTTTTTCTATGATTAAACTCTTCTTATTTCCATTCATGGGGTTTTATATTTTTTGTGATTCTGCTTCCCATCCCAGTGAGGACGGGGGGGGCAGTGAGTGAGCAGTTGCATGATACTTAGTTGCCAGCTGGCAACCACAAGACTTTCCTATCCCAGATCTTTTGCCTTAAGTCTTGCTTCTCTAGTTGTCCCCCTGGGAAGTTATGTTCAAAGTTATAATTTTTTTGGCAGGAAAGTTCCAAACTGCATTTAACAAAAGTACATGTATACTTTTAAATTTATTTAGTTCATTTCACCATGTACTGTTGCCAAAGAACTCTAGTTATCTGGTATGTTTTCTTCACATTTGGCCAGATTGAGAGTAAGGTCAAGGGAAGGCTCGGGGAAATTTCAGTGGGCTTTGAAAGAAACTTGTTTTATTTGTATACCACTAGAAATATAATAAAATAGTATTTGTAAGGGTTTCCACTGACATGTATCAGTTCTAAGGCAAATATTACAGTTAGAGCATTTCAGTTCGTATTTGTTGCCTGTGAAAATAGCTTTGAAGTAAATTGAGGTGTAATAAGTAGAAGAGACACACTAATGACCATTTATACAGGATTCCCTTTGTGTCCATGAACCAGATTTTTTAAATACGCAGATTTTGTTTATTTTTTCTTATTTTGTGTAAATTATTATTATTGCTACATCACAATTTGGCTACTTTCAACCTTCCCCACTTCACCCTCCTCCCCCCTATTTTTTTTTTCCAATTAGCTTTTTGGAAGACTAAATTTAGTACAGCAAGTCACCAGCTAGCAATGGTCAGTTGGCCCAAACCTCCCCTGGCTTTTACCATTTTCACGGCTGTAAAAGTAGTATTCTTCCATATTTCCCATCCATTCAAATAAGGAATGAAGCAGGACCTGACTCACTCTACCTAACTTTCTGGGCCCTATCAACATCTTCTGCAGACTTTCTCAGTGACAATATTAATACCATGGTATACTTTTCACCTTTTGTATTTGGAAGTACAAGATCTGTTCCTTTGTTTATTAATTTTTTAAAGGATATTATTAATAAATGCATAAAAATGGCTCTGCATTTCTAAAATAGTAATTTGCATCAAAGGAACTAGGATATGTCATTTGAAATCATTATAACTGATGGTATTTAATTGACATTATTGAGATTAAAAGAAAGGGAAAATAGTTTTAAATTATTAAAATGGGTCAAATGGTAGTTTGGTATCTTGAGCTGAAGAATAAGAACCAGAACAGTATTGCTTTGTGTATTTCCTACTCTTGATGATTTGAAAGTGGGAAATTGGAAAATATAAGTTTGATTTCTTTAGAGGATATTTATCTGCTGAAAGGTCAAGCAAAAGGTTATCCTGAGATGACATTTTTTAGTATTGTATGAAAAGAGGGATAATAAAGATTGTAGAAGGAGATGCAAGGAATTAAAAAGCTTTATAAAACGCATCAAAAGAGAAATTACCCACTATTTCAAATTTTCAGGAGAATATATGCTAAAATGTCAGAAGACGAATGTTTAATTATCAATTTATCAGTAAAAGAGATGACATACACCATCACCCATGATTATTATTGTCTGATTTAGTGTTTTGGTTACAGACACTGTTTATGTAGACAATAACTTCAAGAGCATATTATCACAGTCAGATCCCATGTGCCTTACTCTCTGCATTTGCAGAATATCTTACAGCACTGATGCCAATTCTACAATCACTTTTAGCAAATTAAAGAAAGTTATGTGTATATGTGTTCCAAGATCAACTCCCCAGTTGAGAAGTAACTCAGGAAACCAGAGACAGAATTTTGAGCATGTCAGGTGGTAAAAAAACTGTAGGAAGACGCAGCTGGCAGAGAATTTTAAACTAAAAACTGCCCTCAGTCTGTTTTGGATCATATGAATGTCAAAAGTTCCATAATTAGAGTGGAGATCAGAGAAGATTGGCCTTGAAACACCGAAGTTTTTCAGCATTTTTGAGTGGAGGGCATAATGAAAGCAACAAAGCTATGGTCATGCCAACATAAATAAAATCTAGCTTCATCCATTCTAATTTAATATAATTTATCAATTGTGTTCTTTTTTTTTTTTTTCCTGGTTATAATAAATATATATTGGGTGCATTTAAAGGCTAGAAGAAGTGAAAACCAGTATCTATTCACAAAGAGTCCAAGAATCTCAAGTAATTTCCTCCGGCTCAAAATGTAACGCTGATACCCTGCTAGGTGCAGGGGAAGGGCAGAAGTGGGAGCGCACAACGGTAGAGGCCTCTGTTCATCCTGGGCTCATGAAAAGCAAAGTGACATGAATTTGAGCTGCCTACGATGCAGCTGAGTGAGCTGAGGTCAAGAAGGGACCAGGAACTTGTTTCTCATTACCTAGAGTATCTTTGTAGGGCACAGGGAAGGATCAGAACCAAAGTGATTGTTTATTAGTGCATGTAGTTACTGGCACTAGGCAGACCATACTGATCTTTACACAGTTCTCTGACATACTGTACTGCCCAAAGATCTGTCTGAAGTATAAACATGTATGCAAAATAAAAATCTACCAGCGTTTAAAAAAATTACGTGTTAGTGGACAGTGATGGCATTGTGTGTGAAGTTACAGTTCTTGCTGCACTGCCAGTGCTAAGGGAACTATTATTAAACATAAAACCATCATATCCTCAATAATAATACAAGATATAAGGCCCACTTCTTCCCTCACTGAAAATCTCCTGAAGTTAATTAAGCTGTACCAAGGTAAATTTGGCTTCTCTTGTTCTTTCACAATATGTGAATATTGGATACACAATGAGTTGTTACAGGATCCTAAGGATAACCTTCTGTTAATGACTACTTTCAGGTCTTTTACAAATCACTAGCATTGCTATGCATGAATTATACAGTGCAGTATTTATTTTATTTAATGTTTGGTATAGTTTAGTGTCCTGGGTTCAGCTTAAACCATGACATTTAGTTCTTCCTTGAAATATAATAAACAGAATAAGAACCATTTGAAAGTTTTGTTTGTGGGGTATCCCCTAATCTTTATATCTATTTCCACTCTAAGGTTTTTTTTAAAGTCTTTTTAATTTTTGCATTCTTGTAACAATTCATTTATTTACAAGGTTTTACAGTTTAGGCATTACTGGCAAAGTGACTGAACATGGAGGAAATTAGCAATCTGTATCCTATTTTTACATCATATATCCTTATGTGTAATAACCTTATGTATAATAACACCCTTTTAAAATCTGTGTGGGTGTGTGTGCATATATTTTATAATATAAGTAAGGTGATGTATCTGGTGTGGTTTTACATTTGCCCAGTCCAAGTAAGTAATATGCTTGCATTTTTGTTTAAAAAAATTGTTATGTAGTTTTGTGTGACTTCCTCCCATAAGGTTGCAGCTCATCTGAATGACCTTGCAGTTTTTATTGTGCAGGCTTTATCTCTATTTTATAAATACTGAAGACTTTAAACCCACTTTTCTTTTTCATTGTTTTTATTTGCAAAATGAAGCAACAACTGTCATGTTCCCACTTATAATAAGATGGATTTTTTAAATGACTGCTGTGGGTTCTGGCATACTGGTGTAACACATTTATCTACGTCATCCAAATGGCATTCAGAATCCTCCCAGAGTTTGTTGGATCCATGTCCAATCCAAATTACACAGTGCTGTCATATAGTTATAACTAACTACATTGGAGTCACTAACTTAGTGGAGCACTGAGCTGGTAACTGCACCAAGAGCTAACATATCTTTGTAAATAAGCATTAGAACTACTGTGTTGAGGATATTTTACATCCTTCTTGATACTGCTTTTCATTTCCATCACTCCAAGTTGCACACAAATATTTTAGAGAGATAAGATTGCTGGTAATATGATCAGAAAAATGACTGTGAAAAACCTGTGAAGTCCTGTACTTCCTCTCAATGACTTTTCAGTCAGTGCAGGTAGGAAGTCAAAAATGGCTTTTCTAATTGCCAGCTCTGGGAATGCTATATCTGAAAATCCATGTTTCTGACTTTCACATTTAGCTTACTAATAAAAATTCTGCAGTTCAGATTTAGATAAATCATTTTGCTGATGATGCATAAGATAGAACAGAAAGCCAGCTCACTGTCAAATGAGGTGTAATTCTGATAGTGGTAAAAACTTGGTATTTATTGTTAAAGGAGACTTGCATGATTTTTAGAATGGCTGGGCAGATAGATCCTTATGAGGGGGGAGGGCAAGAATTTGTCAAACAGTGACATTCTTGAGTTTACTTTTGAATAGCCAATGTGAAAGACCTGACCTTAAACCTACTGAAAAGATCCTCTCTAATTTTAGCAGGCTTTGAGTGTTGGACTGACTACAGATTATAAATCACTTATTTCTCAGTTCTTGTAAATCTATTTATGAGAGTTTGTAAGGTTGTGCATGTAGAGTATGTATCATCTTAATACTCTGCTGGGACTAGGCATTTTGAAGCTGTCTGCCATCGTACTAATTCTGACTATGCAGACGTGAGGCCCAGTTACCACCTGGCCTTGCTTTTTTTGAACTCTAGAAACATCTTTATTATATTTTCCACTGAGTATTTTATTACTCTGTGAAAAAGTACTTTTTGAAATTAAATTTGCTAATTAAAGCACAAGATTTTTTCATGCCCTCAAGGAGAGGAACTTTGAATTGAATGTACAAGGAAGGTATGAAAAGCAAAATACTCCTTATAAATAAACATCTATGCTTCAAAAATAGTTTGATGGAATCAAACACGTCTTTGAAACAAAGCTCAAATAAGCATTTGGTACAACAATTACTAACGTCCAGAGTCCATGGGTGTCATGAGACGTCCCTTTTCCCGTTTCTTGGCAGTTTGTAACAACTGATACTGTGTAAGTCAAATCCATCAGAGAACACCTTTATCCTCCCTGCCATTGCAGAGCTTCGTAAGGTCTCTGGGGAGACACGAGGAGAGATGTTTATTATGGGCTTCATTTACTGAAGAAAACAGCACTTGCATTTAGTGGGAGGATCACAGAGGTGCAGTGAAACTCAGAGAAGTCCCTCAGCTCCAGATTTTAAATCGCCCAAGCTTGCTTTTCTTTCATTTGTCTGTCATTGTGCACAGAACAGCATGACCACTGTTTGCCTCCCGAGTCACAGCTGCCAGCAGGGGATAAGAGAGAGGCCCAGCACAGCAGAGGGGAGTATGTTTATATAGATCCAGCCTGCCTGAACTTTATGCAGAAGGAACTGCTATTAGAGATGTATAAAAATGTTAAAAAAAGGGAGGATAACTAACATGGAACTGCCTTAACCTCTGCCTTGCTGTCTTTCTGCCTCACAGAGCAAGGGATCCTCCACCCTCCTCCAGCTCTGCTGAATTTTCTTTAGGTGAATCTCAGCTGATGGGGAGTCTGGTTAAGTGTTAAAACAGGCCAGGTCTGTGTCCCAGTGGGCAGCTGATGAGCTTTCTGCTCTGTGTGGGCAGTGAGGGCTCATGCTGCTCAGTTGCAGTCACACTCCTAGCCCCTTCAGTAGCCTCGCCTCAGACGTGTTTCTCCATTTGTGTTCAGGCTTCTCTGAAAATGCAACCCCCCCACTCCCTTATCTGCTCTGCAGCTGCCTTTCCTTCATCATTGATGGTCACTACATATTTTGCAGCAATTACCAGCATGCAGCATTCTCACTGCACACTTCAGTTTCTTGGGAGTGTCACACCTTTGAATACATATCCCAGGAGGCTGGGGGGCACACAGTTTCAGTCTTCAGAAAGGTGTAATTCACTTCTCCTTAGCCACTCAGCAGCTGCAGTAGGCTCTTATCATCCCTCTTGGACACCTGTCAATGCAAACAAACAGCAATCTCTTTGCTCCCCTACGATACCCTGATTACTGCCGTGGGTGTGCAAGGAACAGCGAAAACCTCGCATGTGATCTCATGAATGCTTCAGATGCAGCTTAGCCTTTTGCTTCTTCGTATAACCAAACATTGTGTGTATAAAAATACATTTGTATTTTTTCTCTAATATTCTAATATACGTAAGCATGCAAAATTCTACTCAGAGATTGTATCACCTATTTATTGCCCCACCATGTTCAGGGTGGGCTTCATCCCACCTAACCCTAATTGTCTACAACTTAGATACTGTATCTGAGCCCTGTATTTATTTGTAAAGAAACAGAGAATAGCGTGTCACAAGCCATTTGTCATTTTTAAAAGCACAAGATGACCTACAATTCCTTATTTTGCTCCACTGCCTGAGCATACTAAAGCTATAGCATACTAATATTTCTTGCAGGATCAGATTATTTGGATTTGATGTGTTTGATCAGAGAAGGAGCTGGTTCAGTGTAACACTTATATGTCAGAACACATTCCCTGAGGGAATGTTAATTGCTTTTATAAAAACAAGTTTAAAGTTGGTTTGGTGTTTTTTTAAAAAAGGTGTTTGTAATCTAGAGCAGCTATATTGTGTGGATACATTTTGCTTTATAGCATGCATGATACTTAAAACTATGTGTTTTTATAACCAAGCACAAGCTTTTCCTCAAATTGAATCACTCTTTTGTATCTATTTATTTCATTTCAAGCGTGTTTAACTCTTCATACCTGTGTATTTTATTTGGCTATGGTTTCTTACTGTTTTATCTGTCAGTCTAATCTGTCTAACCTATTTTAGGCATTTATAGCAGGCTTATCACTACAGTATCTAGGCATTAAATGCTTCAGTGCATTTCTGAAGGCTTTCATTTTACTTAAATGCCTTTGAACACACTTAAGAAGTGTTATTAATTAGAATCAGCAGCCCAGTACAACTTCAGGTACTAATTAGACATTGCCCTTCCATAAGTTTTTTATAACTTTCCTACACACAGAAGGTTTTAGCTAACTCAATAATTTGGAGATGGAGAAAACTATTGTACGTGCTTTTGTCAATCTATACTGCATATACAAAGGGTATAACCTGATTAGATTAGAGCTTTTTCATTGCAAGCAAACATAAATCTTAAAAATTAAGTACTGTGTTTCCAATTATGTATACTTAGGTAAATTCTGTCTTTGGATTCCTTCATGGGGGATTTAATGAAGACAGTGAACTTTAAAAGCAGTCATCCAGTTACGGTTTAATTCTAGCATTTTGTTTTATGTTTGGTAGGGTTTAAAGGGTTTGTTTGTTTGTTTGTTTATCTGTCTATTTTACCTCATAGAATTAACATTTAATCAACATTTCCTTCTTCAAAAGAGTATGACTGTATTTGTACAAGTCCTGTAATTTTCAAGCTGAAAACTCGATAGTGGGTTGGTAAACATAATGTCCAGCCTTTATGTGAGTATAAAAAATTGTTCCATGCTTCAGGTATTATGTCAGCATTCCTAACAAAAAGCCCCGTTAGCCATAATTAAAATACTTTAAACAACTCAGAAAAGATCTTACTGGGTATTGAAAGCTAGGCTATCACTGAGAACTAGCAGAAGCTGTCCTTTCTTCACTGGAAAGCAAAACTTCCTTTGCACTGCTTCAACAAGTAGAGCTGCGGAGTTTGAATGCACCTTTTGCAACTCAGGCTCTGTATGAGTTACTGGAAGCATAATGCTGTTGGGCAAGGTTGCCTTACCCTTAATCTCACCTCTTGAGCTATATCTGAATCCTTTCCCCAGAGTTTCAGTGTCAAGGTTGTTACTAGTGATCCACTAGCTGTAATTGCACTTTGCTGGCCTTCTTACCAAGATAAAGAATGGATAATAGTTTCTCCTGGTCGTGTTTGGATACAAAAGGAAGTCAACTGTGAGAGAGTTCAGTCACATACATAAATGCTTTCTTTGGCATTTTTTTAATGTGGTAGAAGTACTTGCAGGACACTTAAACAGATCATGTGCAGTTAAGAAAATAAATTGACCTAATGTTATAAACTCAGTGGGGAAAAATACAATACATGCTACATGTGAGCTGCTTTAAGTCCAATTCCACACTAATGGGCTGGAAGAATATTTCCTGTTTTTTGTGCTGTAAAGTTTGAACTGCATTTTTTTAACTTTGAAATTGTTATGCTGGGAATGAAAATTGGATGTTAGGTAGAGTAAATGTGAGGCTGTTTATGAAATGTGGCTAGAATAAATTTGCTTAACTTAATAATCTTTTATTTGCACCGCATTAATCTTTACACCAGAACTCTATTTCTGCCTTGCTTATTTCTTTTCTAGGGTAAGCACTCAGTATTGTTTCCCTGAAATAACTCTGTAAAAACCTGAGCCAGCTTGCTACATTTGGACAACATTCAGTTTCTTACAACCCATTTTATGACCATTTTTTTTTTGTTGTTTGAAATAGGCCCTGTACTCCGTGTACCTCAAAAAGTCAGACAAAAGTGAGTTTATTCTATGATTAAAATTTCAGCTAATATAGTTTAGCCTTTTGATACAAGTTTAAAATGAACAAGTTTTTAAAATTATTTTATTTTCCATTACTTAAGGTGCCCAAAAAAAGAACAAGTGTATGTGCTCAGTTTATTCTCTTTCATGTATCAACATTACAGTGAGGGATATCCCAGTGTTTAAGCTGAAGCAAAAAAATCCTTCCTAACAGTAGCACTTACTGTTCTTGAAAATCGAAAGAGATTCTTCCTCTTATGAGCTTACAAGGTATTTAAACTTGCTCAGATTTTGGCTAGAAATTCAGCACCAGCATTTGTCAGGGATGGACCCACACTGTTTGCAGAGGCCAGATCAAATGACAGTCTTTGTTAAAACCATGCTTAAAATTAATTTATGAATCTCTGAGGAAAGTGGTAGTGTACTTGAACACAACTGCAGAGCAGTATGCCAGTTCTAAAGATGACAGTCTCCAGAAAGTTTTGTCTCAGCAGGCTGACTTCTTTACCTGAAAATAAAAGAATAATAGAAAGGCAGCACAGTGATTTATGAAATACAACAGGAACTGAATCTCAGATCTCAGAAATCTGCACATAACCTCTGCATGTCTACAGCTATCCCTGAAGTCATGATGCTGAATCCTAAAGAGCTAGGAAAGAAAGCAAGCTTTTGTCAGAAGTGAAGCCTTTGCAGTTCTTCAGGAAGGAAGCTTTTGTTCAGCTCAGTGCACTGAGTTGCAGCTCAGCAGAACTTTTTGTACTTTTTTTTTTTTGGCTGACATAGGACTTCAGCTGTGATACAGATACCTTTTCAATGGATCTTTGCTGAACAAAATGAAAGGTTGAGACAGGTCAAATATTTTTATGAGGTCCTCGGGGAAGTGGAATCCCTGAAGAAAAGAAGTGAAGATCATAAATTCACGTAGTAATCTGACCTTCAGAGTTCACCTGAAATCTGAACTTTAAACTAAAGGACATATAGGTCAAGTTTAGTACACGGAGTGTCATGACCACAGCATCTCCTCATTACTTCCAGCACAGCATACCATGTACACAGCAATCTAAGTGAATCACAACTTCTTAGTCAGATTCCTATGAAATACCCACTCTTCTCTTAGATCGTATCAGAGTGAATTCACCTGCCAACAGACCACCAGCTTTACACTATCATTCATACACAGAAACTTACTGGTGTAATAGTAGTGGTGTAATAGTAGTGGTGTAATAGTAGTGGTGTAATAGTAGTGGCGTAATAGCAGTGATCTGCAAGTCTGAACTGGGAATGTATCAGCCACTGTACAATGCACTGTGGGTGCTTCCAGTTGTGTTGTTTGATACCAAAGCACATATTACTTCTTCTGATGCTCAGAGTATAGATCAGTGTACAGAGAAATGCTGTTTGTGTCTATGTGTACATTTAATGTATTTTTGTGTCTATATATGGTATGTATTTTGGTTTGTATGCATACACTTCTGATAAAATTCAACATTGTTGCTATGCTTTAAGAACGAATGTGAATTAGATATACAAAATGAAAAAATCATCACATTATATAAACTGTAAACTTCGAAATACCCAACACATTTCCAGAAGAATACAGTTGTATGTGTTTTTTAAATATGTGGAAACTTCTCTCACTTTACTGAAAAGTAGTATTGGCTGACAACAACGGGCATACAATACAATTTCAGGAAAATTAATTCTCTGGGGGTGAAAATTGTATGTCTAATCAGTAAGAAAGTTTTCTTACTTAAAAATGATTGCTTTATTTATTCAGTGTAGTAGAGCAAGTCTTTATTGTGCAAATTGCATGCAAGTTGTGTTATGCCCTTTTTTATTCCACACAGATATGTCTTGGGTTTTTGTTTTTGTTTTTGGTTTTTTTTTTGGTACAAAACACATTTTCTAAAGAAGAAAAAAAGAAAAGAAAAAAAAAAAAAGGAAAGTAATTCTCCATTTAATTTGTTCCACCATAGTAGTTTCTCTTGAGTTGAGCTTTTAGTTTGGGTTGAAAGAATAAACCTTCTATCATTTAAGAAAGCTATCTCTATTTTTAAGACTTATAATGTGAAAAATAGTGTTACAGCTCAATCAACATCCATCTAAGCATTGCAAGGTTGCTTTCCTTCAAGTGTGGATGAAACTCATTATATTTTAATGACAAATATGATAGAAATACACAGGTTCAGTGCCCTGTGCTTTGTTTGGGGCAAGTTACTATTTTCCAGATCTCATCAGGGATCAGTGAGGATAACAGAGATAAGCATTATATCCAAAACACACATTTTTACTCTTTCCATTCTGACTACTTTGCTCCTGGGCATCGTAGTCCTTGTAAACAGATGTTTGCAAAATTTGAAATGAGCATGACTGAAAAAGATTCCTTTTCTTCTCTGTGCAATAAATACCAGAAATTCCTACGAAGAGAATTTTTTTTTCATTCCTTGTAGGCCTAGCTGACCACTGGTGCATGTCATGGGTTCAGCAGCAGCAGCAGTCATTTTCCCCTTTCTTGGTAGCTGGTGCAGCGCTGTGTTTTTTGATTTTGGGCCTTGGAACTGCACTGATAACACCAGTGTTTTCAGTTACTCCTTGAGAATGTTTTGGTCTGGCCAAGGACTTTCTGAGTCTCATGCTCTGCCGGGGAGGAGAGGAAGCTGGGAGGAAGCAGAGACAGGACACCTGACCCAAACTGACCAAAGAGGTTATTCCATACCACAGCACGTGATGTCCAGGTTGTGAAACCGGAGGGCAGAGACCCGGACGGGTGTGGTGGTGGTGGACTGGGGGTGCACGGCATGGTCAGGTTTTTGGTATTGGGGTTCGCTGTTGGGGGTGCACTGGCTGGGTCGGGCTTGGTGAGCAGTTGTATTCTCTTTCCTTGTATCTCTCTTGTATTGTTACTGGTGGTAGCAGTAGTGATTTGTGTTATACCTTAGTTACTAAACTGTTCTTATCTCAACCTGTGCGAGTTGAATTCTTTTGATTCTCCTCCCCATCCCCCCGGGACTGGGGGTAGAAAGAGGGGGAGTGAGTGAGTGAGTAAAACTGTGTGGGAGGGGGGCTTAAACCATGACAGTGCAATAGATTCATCATTACTTAGGAAAAAGGGAACTTTCATCCACTTAGAATTGAATCATAGAATCATAGAATAATTAGGGTTGGAAAGGACCTTAAGATCATCTAGCTCGAATCCCTCTGCCATGGGCAGGAACACCTCCCACTAAACCATATCATCCAAGGCTCTGTCCAACCTGGCCTTGAACACCACCAGGGATGGAGAAGTCATAAATTCTCTGGGCAACCCATTCCAGTGCCTCACCACCCTTATAGTAAAAAACTTCCTCCTTGTATCCAATCTAAACTTCCCCTGTTGAAGTTTGAACCCATCACCCCTTGTCCTATCACTACAATCCCTAATAAAGGGTCCTTCCCCAGCATCCTCATAAGGTCCCCTTCAGATACTGGAAGGCTGCTATGAGGTCTCCACACAGCCTTCTTTTCTCCAGGCTGAACAGCCCCAACTTTCTCAGCCTATCTTCATATGGGAGGTGCTCCAGTCTCCTGATCATCCTCGTGGCCCTCCTCTGGATTTGTTCCAACAGCTCCATCTCCTTTTGATGTTGAGGACACAAGAACTGCACACACTACTCCAAGTGAGGTCTCACGAGAGCAGAGGAGAGGGGCAGGATCACCTCCTTGGACCTGCTGGTCACGCTGCTTTTGATGCAGCCCGGGATACAGTTGGCTTTCTGGGCTGCAAGTGCATACTGCCGGCTCATGTTCATTTGCTCATCAGTCAAGACCCCCAAGTCCTTTTCCACAGGGCTGCTCTCAATCTCTTCTCTGCCCAACCTGTAGCTGTGGCTGGGATTGCTCCCACCCAGCTGTAGGACCTTGCACTTGTCATGGTTCAACTTCATCAGGTTGGTATCAGCTCACCTCACAAGCGTGTCAAAGTCCCTCTGGATGGTATCCCTTCCCTCCAGCGTTTCAACCGAACCACACAGCTTGGTGTCATTGACAAACCTGGTGAGGGTGCACTCAATCCCACAGTCCATGTCACCCACAAAGGTGTTGAACAAGACCGGCCCCAACACCGATCTCTGAGGGACACCACTCGTTACTGGTCTCCAGCTGGACATTGAGCCATTGAGCACAACTCTTTGTGTACAGCCATGCAGCCAGTTCTTTATGCACCGAGTGGTCCACCTATCAAATGATTTCTCTCCAATTTAGAGAAAAGGATGTTGTGTGGGAAAGTGTCAAACGCTTTGCACAAATCCAAGTAGCTGCCATCAACTGCTCTACCCTTGTCCATAAGCCCTGTAGCCCCACCATTGAAGGCCACCAAATTGGTCAGACAGGATTTCCCCTTAGTGAAGCCATGCTTGCTTTCATCAACCACCTTGTTGTTTTTCATGTGCCTCAGCATGCCTTCGAGGAGTATCTGCTCCAAGATTTTGGAAGGCACAGAGGTGAGACTGACTGGTCTGTAGTTCCCTGGGTCATCCATTTTCCCCTTCTTGAAAATGGAGGTTATATTTCCCTTTTTCCAATTGTTGGGAACTTCATCTGACTGCCACGATTTTTCAAATGTGATGGACAGTGGCTTAACACTCTTCTGTGTCTTTTTTCTTTAAAATTGATTAAAAGGCTTTTGTTTGTAATGACAGGAAGAATACACAACATTTTTCAGAGAAGTCTCACTAGAATTCTAAAACTTTCTGATGTCAATTGATTTAAAAATCTCCAGTCACTTCTGTTTATATTATAACATATAGAATAGGCAGCTCATAAAGTCATTCCTAGTGTCGTACCTTTACCCAGCCCACCATCCACATAACTCTTTAGAATGAGAATTTAATGTCCAGAACTCCTGGATGAAAAGCCGTAGCAATTTGACTCCTGCTATGACTCTCAGACATCCCGGAGATAATGTAGTATCTGTTGGTTGACATCATCCTAAAAATGTACTTTGGATGGATATTTTTTTTAAAGTTATGTTTTCCTGTACAATCTGCTCTGTCCAGTTCAGTACAGAGAAAGGTAATTTGTCATTCTGCTGACATATTTGATCAGATGTCATGGGTTGGCTCCTGTGAGGTTAAAATCACTGCAGTGTCTGCAAATACTAGCACCTGGGAGCAATGGCCTTGCAGTTATTGCATGCTTAGTGATTTAGGATTTCTAGAATTCTCCAAAGAACACTCATCTTCCAGTCCTCTCCCAAGAAACCTGAGCCTCAAAAGACAGTACCCTGCTGTCAAGGCAACAGCTGTGTTTGCACAACTGGTCCAAAACAGACCCAATGGCATTATGCCGTTGCATCTTGATGGATAAGAGGTCACATCTGCAGTTCTGGACCATCACTGTGACATCTCCACTTCCTCAGATGGAAAGACTGTCCTACAAAATGCCCAGGTTCTCTCTGTCCTGTGTTCAGTCGAGAAGGGAAAGAGCATGACAGTGATAAAGCTGACTCTCTTACCGCCTGACAAGACTTGTCATCCTCATTGGTTGGCAAAGGGAAGATAATAAATGCTGTTATGTGACTAAAGGTGGTTACAAAACATCTAAAAGATCCTTCTCCATAGATTTTCCTGCTATCCAGTGGGAATTAGAAGTGGCTGCTCACAGAGCTTTTCCTTATATGGCAGTAAAGGCATCACACATTTTATTTCCCAACAATTTTGGCTTGTATCAAATGTGAAGCTGGCTCAGAAACAGCCTGTGAATAAGAGAAAAGTATGACTTAGCTCCAGTAAGTGCCTGAACACTCTTTCTCATTAACTTGGCATGAATATGGTGGTATTTCAACTTGACATTGACATGAAAATTTCAATGGCTGGACAGTAAGCTCTCTGATAAAGCTGTTGTCTGACTAGGAAACAAGACTCTTTTACAGGGCAGCCTCTTTATAGAAATTACAGTAAAAATTAACCTTTCTGAAGTTAAGTTTCTGTTTGAGGGGGCAAAGCAAGGACTGAAAGCAAGGATTAATTTCCCAGCAACAATCTAAAAGCTTTTCTTTTCAAATGAAAATTAAGCTCAGACAGAATTTTATAAGAGATATTTAAATGCACGTGAAAATATCAGTCTTTTAATTTTTCTAATTAGGCTCTGCTTCAGATATGAACACAAACAGAGTCTTACATGTGGAAACAACCCTTTCCAAACCTCTGGAAAATGCAAAGCAAAGTACAGAAGAAACCCACATGGAAAATAAAGTTTTTTAGACTGTGGCAAGATTGCATTTTTAGGAATAGACCTTGACAAGAGTTGCCTCATTATGCTTGGTATATTTTGGCTAGTAGTGTGAATATAGCACTCTTTCTGAGTACACTGCATAAAACCAGCTTTGTATGGGTTAGAATGTCTGTTCTGTGGTTCTCTGTGTATTATTTAGTTTTGAACTAGTTGCCACTGTGTTTCCAAAATATGCATGTGTCGTGGTTTAAGCCTCTCACACAGTTTGCTCACTCACTCTTCACTCTTTCTTCCCCCCAGCTCCCTGGGGGATGGGGTGGAAAATCGAAAGAATGTAACTCCCACAGGATGAGATAAGAACAGTCCAGTAACTGAGGTATAACACAAACCACTGCTGCTACCACCAACAATAATAATGACAAGTGATATACAAGGGAATAGAATACAACCGCTCACCACCTGATACGAAGCCCAACCCAGCAGTGAACTAACTCTTCTGGGTTCCTGCCTCCCATTTTTACATCCTGAGCATGATGTGTTGTGGTATGGAATACCTCTTTGGTCAGTTTGGGTCAGGTGTTCCTGTCTCTGCTTCCTCCTGGCTTTCCCTCCTCCCTGGCAGACCATGAGACTCAGAAAGTCCTTGGTCAGGCCAAACATATCTAAGCAGTAACCAAAAACATCGGTGTTATCAGTGCTGTTCCCAGACCGAAAGGCAAAAACACAGCCCTGCACCAGCTACCAAGAAGGAGAAAAATGGCTGCTACTGCTGAGCCCATGACAGCATGCAAGTCCTTTCATCTGTTCTGCTTCTTCCTGCTTTGTTTCCTTCCCTTTGGTTGTGAGCATTTGATATCAGCCCTCAGGATCTATGTTAGTATACTAGAGCAGTGCCATAAAGTGATATCATCTGGAAATTAAGTAGAAGCATTATATATTAAAATGACTCCTAGATCATATATTCCACATTAAGAATAATCAGGGGGAATAAACTTTCTCTCATGACTTGTAAGTAATGTAATTAATGTACAAAAGAATTGCCCAGTACTGTCAGACAGCAAGTGATATCCACAGTGAGAGTCCACCATATTTAATTTATCAGTTTGCAGTCCTTTCAGTTATATTTTTTCATTTGATCATTTATTATCAGTTAATGTACATTCACCCACTTATTTAGGTTTCAGTCTTCTTCTCTCTGAATGTATGATCTTCAACCATTTATTTATCTGAAGATAAATCTACTTTTGAAGAGTACTTTTCCCCCTGATTAGCATCATGGCTAATAGCTGTATTTCTTGCTATTTTAGATGAATGCAAATTGGTTTTGTTTGTACATGATGGCAAATTAGGACTTCTGCCAGTTCCCTTCCTTGTTTGAGAAATTCGAGACAGCTAGAAAGTAGTAGTTCCTTAATGCATGTTTAGTATTGTAAGCCTCCCATTGATGGTGCATTAATAGCTGTCATCATAAGTATCATCTAAAAATCTTGGTGTCAGCAGTGCTATGCCGAATGGCAGTCTCCTTGTGAACAGACTACAGAGAGGTGAAAAAAGATAGATGATTGTTTTAGGCCCTTGTTCTTCATTTAAAGGAAAAGAGGGGTGAGACTGCACTTTAAATAATAGTTTTCTGCTTCAGGAGTTAGTTTGTTAGTTGTTCTTTCTTCATGTTATGCCAAAGTTGATTTTTGTATACTGGAGATAATAAATGTAATGCAGGAGCCTGATACATATTCATAATTTTGATGTAAGGCTAAAGTGCTTTCCTCGTAAATTCATCTAGCTACAGATATTGTGAGCAACAAAAGCAATTACTTCACCCCATCAGTTTGGTCTAAAAAAGAATAGCATTAAACTCTTTGTTCTCTATTTATTGTTCTAACAGGGAACAAGAAGAACTTCTGCTGAGACACCAGTGCAAGAATCAAAATTAGGAGGCTTTTATTCAATTATATTTGACAAAGCTGGACACCTTTTTTTTCAATCTATAATGTAGTAAATTTATGTACCTATCAAGAACAATTCATAGAGTTCTCCAGTGTTAAACTGTGGTAAAAAATTAAGGCTAGGCAAATTTACAAAAGGAGCAATATGCTTTCCATTTGCAAAGACAGACATAAGACATGAGACTCAGTAAAGAAAGCTATTTTTTCAAGTTGGTGTTTCTATTATCTGTTTTATCACTATATAACACCTAGAGACAAGAATCCATTGATTCTGTTCTGTACTGAGATAAAAAAAGATGTGTCCTGCCTCCAAGACTTGTATATAACACAGAATTAAAATTTGTATAAAATCAAAGAGACAGTGGGAAATAAAATAAAATAAAAAAAAAAAAAGAGGAGCTATTTCATAGTAAAGGACAATTACAAATGAAAATTAAAAAAAAAAAAAGGACTAGCTTTCACAGTGGGTAGCTAGGAGGCATTTCACAAGCTTGATACACATACAGAGAGGTACTTATTTAAAAGTGAATAGAAGACAAAATGGGCTCAGGGGTGCACCAGAAACAGAGGTCAGACTCAGTATGGAAGAAAAATTTCATTAAGAGGAAGGTCAGTTATAAAAGTTCTTGAACACTAAAAAAAATACTTTCTATGAGAAAGTAGATAATGCAGATGAGACAATCTTTAAAATGAGCACAAAACAAGGCATATGATGAAAGCATCTGGACAAATAAATTACCATTTGCATAAGGATTTTTTTATGACTGCTACTATGTCAAGATTGCAGTTGTTGAGGCAAGGGGGGACTGTGAAGATGTGAGATGGCGAGAAGCTGGATGGTAATTTTTTTCTATGTGCTTTGAACGACATGATGTACAGATGTTGGCCTGAAACCATTCTAATTCATGGAGCTGCCTACATTAATAAGTTAGTGGTCATCGATTCACTAGTCAATGGACAGAGGCACCTCCAAAACATCTCCAGGAAGGCAAAGTAAATGAGATGTTTCATTTTTCAGGGATTCATGGTTGGGTTGTTTGGGGTTTGTTTTTTTGTTTGTTTGGGTTTTTTTTTGCTATAGAAGGCAATTTAATGACTGCCCCAAGTTATAAACATCTTGCCATAACATTATGCAGAATGAATCTTACCAATAGGGGGATGGTAAATGTAGACTTTCATTGCAGTACTGCCAAAAGGCTTCACACTATGTTAAAATCTTGTTGTGCACGTGCTGTAAAATAGAGCCCCTTACATGAAGAGTCACGTATCTTTCTGTACTTGCATCATGCATCTTACTTGGAGTCCTCTGAAGTACGACTCTTATGGACCAGAGGCAGAAGCTTTATGAATTGGAGCTCAAAGAGCTTTTGAAATGTTTCTAAGTTGGATAAATTGTGAGCAAAGGTGTTTATAGGCCTTTCTTTTCCATTTGATGGTATAAATTTAAGGAACTGTTTTTGTGTTTGGGAATGCAGATAATGTGAACTACAGCAAAATAACTTGCATTAAATACGTCTGTATACCATATCAGATGAAATACATAAATTAAATAATATAATAATAGAATCATAGAATAGTTAGGGTTGGGAAGGACCTTGTCGTGGTTTAAGACTCCCACCCACACAGTTTTACTCACTCACTAACTCCCCCTCTTTTTCTTCCCCCAGTCCTGGGGAGATGGGGAGGAGAATAAAAAAAAATAACAAAAAATGCAACTCGCACAGGTTGAGATAAGAACAGTTTAGTAACTAAAGTATAACACAAATCACTACTGCTGCCATCAATAATAATACAAGAGAAATACAAGGAAAGAGAATGCAACTGCTCACCAAGCCCGACCCAGCCAGTGCACCCCCAACAGCGAACCCGCCAATACCGAAAACCTGACCATGCTGTGCACCCCCAGTCCACCACCACCCCCTTCCGGGTCTCTGCTCTCCGTTTTCACATCCTGGACATGACGTGCTGTGGTATGGAATAACCTCTTTGGTCAGTTTGGGTCAGGTGTCCTGTCTCTGCTTCCTCCCAGCTTCCTCTCCTCCCTGGCGTAGCATGAGGCTCAGAAAGTCCTTGATCAAACCAAAACATTGCCAAGCAGTAACTATAAACACTGGTGTTACCAGGCACTGCTCCCAGGCCCAAAATCAAAAAACACAGCACTGCACCAGCTACCAAGAAGGAGAAAAATGACTGCTACTGCTGAACCCATGACAGACCTTAAGACCATCTAGGTCAAACCCCTCTGCCATGGGCAGGAACACCTCCCACTAAACCATATCATCCAAGGCTCTGTCCAACCTGGCCTTGAACACCACCAGGGATGGAGAAGTCATAAATTCTCTGGGCAACCCATTCCAGTGCCTCACCACCCTTATAGTAAAAAACTTCCTCCTTGTATCCAATCTAAACTTCCCCTGTTGAAGTTTGAACCCATCACCCCTTGTCCTATCACTACAGTCCCTAATAAAGGGTCCTTCCCCAGCATCCTCATAAGGTCCCCTTCAGATACTGGAAGGCTGCTATGAGGTCTCCACGCAGCCTTCTTTTCTCCAGGCTGAACAGCCCCAACTTTCTCAGCCTATCTTCATATGGGAGGTGCTCCAGTCCCCTGATCATCCTCGTGGCCCTCCTCTGGACTTGTTCCAACAGCTCCATGTCCTTTTGATGTTGAGGACACCGGAACTGCACACACTACTCCAAGTGAGGTCTCACGAGAGCAGAGGAGAGGGGCAGGATCACCTCCTTGGACCTGCTGGTCACGCTGCTTTTGATGCAGCCTGGGATACAGCTTGGCTTTCTGGGCTGCAAGTGCATACTGCCGGCTCATGTTCATTTGCTCATCAATCAAGACCCCCAAGTCCTTTTCCACAGGGCTGCTCTCAATCTCTTCTCTGCCCAACCTGTAGCTGTGGCTGGGATTGCTCCCACCCAGCTGTAGGACCTTGCACTTGTCATGGTTCAACTTCATCAGGTTGGCATCAGCTCACCTCACAAGCGTGTCAAAGTCCCTCTGGATGGTATCCCTTCCCTCCAGCGTTTCAACCGAACCACACAGCTTGGTGTCATTGACAAACCTGGTGAGGGTGCACTCAATCCCACAGTCCATGTCACCCACAAAGGTGTTGAACAAGACCGGCCCCAACACCGATCTCTGAGGGACACCACTCGTTACTGGTCTCCAGCTGGACATTGAGCCATTGAACACAACTCTTTGCGTGCAGCCATGCAGCCAGTTCTTTATGCACCGAGTGGTCCACCTATCAAATGATTTCTCTCCCATTCAGAGGCAAAATTGCATATTTACGTATTTTCCATGAAAAAATGATAGTGAGAAAAGAAAATTGTGTTAAAGACTAATTTAACTTGTTTTTTTTTCTTTATTGAATGAGTGCTGCCAGTCTAGATCTGGTGTATGCAGACTTAATATCTTCATTTGTCTTTTTTTTTTTTTTAAATGTGTTCTAAACAGTTTTAAAGTGTCTGTGAGTAAGTACTTGTAGCTACATAAGAATTTAATACATGTGGAAAGAACATGTTTCTAAGTATATACAAGGACAAACACCCTTTTTTGCACAAATTTTTAATTTTATTTTTTTCCTGACTCAACACGAAAATATTTACTCAGGGGAAATAGAGCTTTTATGTTTTATTGTTTTTTAAAATAGCCTATGGACAAAGTATTTTCCTATGCAGCACTGGTCTTCTAGATTCACTTACTGCTGTGTAAGAAAGAAATTGTATCACCTAGATTTGTATCTCAAGATAGGACTCTCCAGAGGCTGAGCTGCTACGTGATGGTGAGGAATGGATTTACCATGGCATCAGAAATGTGGTTAGAAGCTGTTGTTGCCCTATTACTGTGCTATCTCATCATGACAGTTTGAATTTAGCTATTGTTGCTTTTTTTTGTGAAATAGGATGTTGTCTTTTCCTCTGAGCTAGCAAGCTTGCTGTATTAAGTGTTTTGGCCAAAGTAGCACAAGAAATCTGTAGCTATAGTCGAAAATAAACATATGCCTCCTTAAGCCTATTCTGTTTCCTGTCGAATCGCATCACTAAAAAAACTGACACACACACACTTTTTACTTTTCATTAAGACAGGTGTCTCAGTGGTGCGCATAGAAAAAACTTCGAACTCTGCTGAAGTTGGAGTTATATGTCTCATAATTCCTAGAAACTAGTAGCGGAGATACAATTTTATGAGACTGGTTAATTTAGGAGGAATGTTTCTAATTGGTGTGATAACTATGAAAAGGCAGTCTTTCCTTACAATTAAGTAACTGGAAAGAGGAGCAGAGGGCCTCCTGTACTTCTGGAAACCCTTACAGTTAATCTAGGAGAGAGCAGACATATGTCTTCATCTGTTTGTCATAGTTTGGTTCTTGGGGGTTGTTTTTTTTTGTTTGATTTTTATTTGGTTTGATTGGGTTTTTTTTTGTTTTCTGTTTGTTTTTTTTCTTTTCTTGTTTTTGTTTTTTGGTTTTTTTTGTAATTTTGGTTTTATCTGAGTTTGTTTTAGGGTTTTTTTTTTTTGTTGGGTTTTTTTTTTCGTTGTTTGTTTTCTTTTTTTTTCTTTTTTTTGCTACTTAAAGTTATAATCTATGTCATATGTTTTCTATGTCAGTTTTAAAAACATGATTTCAATTCCTGGTTGGCTTCTCTGTTCTTAACAAAGCTTCCCACCAACACATTAACATCTCAACATGCTTTCTGCCTGGACACCCATTACAGGGTCTCCTCCTCATGGCAGAATGCATTGCAAATGATCTGTTCCCTCATGTATCCATGTACACAAGGGCTTTTTTTCTCCTGCAAACACTTTTTTGTTTTTTAAACAAATTTTTTGCTGGTGTGAAAAGGATCTGCCTGTGTCAAGGTGGGAATGAGAATTAGATTTGACTCTGAGTGTCCATCTGAAATAGGTAATTTGAAGTTTTGCTTCTATTCATCAGTATTTAGGAAATATTTTGGACATTAATCTCTGTTGCTTTAGTTACATCTGTACTAATAAAAACTATTGTAAAAGTCACACGAAAAACTATCACTGGTAAATTTCTGATAGGGGAGCTTTCAATTCAGTGCTTCTAATAAATCCAATAATATAAGAAATTAAAAAAAGAATAAGTCTTTTCTGTGCAGATGCTGTAGTGCAAATAGGATAGTTACAATGAGCTATTGCAGTCATTGTCAAAAGCCCTTTAAAATAAGATTAGATCATTTCATTGTTGTACCATTTTCAGCTGGCAAATTGCAACTTTGTTTTATGAGGCCTATTTAATATAAAAATTTCACTGGAACTTGAAGGAGTGAAGTAATAGTTGTGATGATTAAGTATTAGAAGTGTTTGGATAAACACAGATGGTAGTTGCAACAAATCTGACTTGTCACCTGAGATTATGTAACACGATTTATCATTTCACTGAAGAAGTGCAGATAACAGTTTATAATATATTTTCATATGTAGTCTTGTCATTGTTTTCATTAGTAAATTATGCTCCCCTATATAACAGAAACAAGAGTTTTATTTTGTCCTAGGGACATATAAGATTTATGGAAAACAGTTGTTTTCTAGGTAGAAGAACTGATATTATTTGCTCATTCACTTTGAAACAGCAAGGGACAGTTATGATCTTCATGCACTTGTTTGTATTTAATGCATTTTGTTGCTCCTTCATGTTCTGGAATTGCCAGAGTAACTGCATTTGTGAAAACTTGCAGTAAATTTAATTTCCATTTGCCAAAGTTAATAAAACCACTCTAAGAAAATTGCTCTTTGCCAACCTATTCTAATGATTATGGTGACTAGACAGGACATGTCCCTTATGTTCTGCAACAAGAGAGAAACAAGAAAGGATTCTAGTAGGAAAGTATAGTTTGTGCATAAGTGGGTCTGAATAAGTATTTTTTCATAGATTTATCAGCCAACTTTTCCAAACTTTATTATGAAAATTTAATGACTTGTTTAACAAGGATTTTCTGTTTCAGTGGTCATGAGTCAGATAGTTATTTTCTGTGCTCAAAGCAGCAGTTCATCTGACATCAGGGATCTTTTTTTCCTGAACACATGATCACAGAGAGTGCTGCAGACAAACGAATGCGCAGTCACTTTCCATCCTCCTGTAGAGTGTGTAGAACAGCACAAGGGTAAGGTTGCACCTTATTTTCCTCATTCACTCAGGCCTGTAGCCTTTTTGTCAAGGGCACTAGATTGTGTCCAATTTTTATTTTCTGATGCAGTTTCCTGCTGACTGAGATCTAGGTCAAAACCTTGTGACCTTACTCCATGTGCAGCCTTTCTGCCTCTCAGCAGCAGTGCTGTTTGATGGTTGCACCAAGAGCTCATAGATAGCCACTGAGAGGCTTGTGGCACCCAATGGTTTTGGCTGCACCTGAAACCATTGCTATAAACCTTTCTTATGCAAGAGCTCAAGAGTGAATTTGCTGTCTGTTTAAACACATCATATTCCTTCATGAGTGCTGCAGTATTTCAGTAGTGATCCAGCAGTATCTCCTGGAATACTAAAATACCTTTCTGGGGTCAAAGCAAAGGTCTTGCTTCTGGCAGGGGATGGCAGCAAGTGTCAAAGGAATTGTGTGACAGCAGGCAGATCACAGAGGTGACCTGAGGTAGGAGGTTATTTATTTCTTGCTGCTCCATTCACAGCAGTTAGCATTTAGTACAGGTAGGAATCAGACCTTCATTTGATAGCCGGAGAAGAGGGAGTTAATGCACAGTAATGGGAAGTAGAACATGAATCAAGCAGGAGAAATATAGCCTGAGTATCAGAGAAACTACTTAGTGGTAAGCTGTATTACAGAATCAGGCAGCTTCCCAAGGAGAGATGACAGATTTGTATTGCTTGTGGCATTCAAAAGTGAGCTGCGCACAGCACATTAAATGCGTTAAGAGAGATCTCACCATCTCTAGCAGAATGACAGATTAAATGAACATTTCTAGATACAAATGTGTTGCTACTCAGGGGAAGATTTAAATAATTTCTACAATAGCTTAAATAAACACAACAGAAATAAAATGCATTAACTTTTTCTTTGAGATTGTAAAAAGTTTTGATTTCTTTTCCTGTTTGTCTTGAAGAAGCTGCCTTCCTTCTGTGAACTATACTTTTGCATGGATAGTATTTGCATGCATATATAACACTTGTTCAGTGTTATAAAGGTCATATTATAATCTGCATTGAATTACATGCTGCAAGATGTACTTAAAATGCATGTGCTTTTTTATAGAACTCGGTGACTAAAAATATCTTGTATCCATTTTTTTTAACGAAACTAAATTAGTATGCACTGAATTCTAGCTAATGCCAAACAGGATCTTATACCGACTGTAGCTCCATGGAACTAGCTTGCTGTTCAGTCTAAATAACTATATCATAACCTGGGCTTTCATTTTAACCAGCTGAATGCATCTGCCTTGTGTCTTTTAATGAATACGTTGTCCAGAGTGTCATACACCCTCTCGTGAATTCAATTCTCCATAGACTGAAGTATTTACTTTTAAAGCATATTTAATATGCAGCTCCCAGCTAACATACATAGCGAATCTCCATGTGAAGGTATCAAGTGGAAATAAGGCATATAAACACTTTCAGACATAACAGAATTTTGCCACTGAAGGCAGTGCAAAGCTGTAGGCACTTAGGTAACTAAATTTTTATGTGAGGGAAGAAAGAGACTTAGGCATTCAGAAGATGAAGTCAGAGTGCTGTGCCAGGTGTTTCAGCTGTAGGAAAGCTTAAAGCATGGAAGGAGCAATGTAGCAGCAAAGCAGACCTGCTGAATAATTCATCACTGTCTTACACACTTCTCCTGCTGTACCATTATTTAGGAAAGAATATTATTTTGTTATTGATTATAGCACTTGCTGACACGTTTCATTTGCTGGGAGGTGTGTATGCATGCTTTGTATTTCCGACACTTTCACTACCACCAGAGAAACTTATGTATGAGCTTGATTAAAATTTAAGAGGCTGGATGTTATACACACACATGCATGCACACACATACTCAGTATTTATCCCTAACGCTCCTAGATTGGTGAGGGAGACTTTGTTTCATGTGTCAGAGGAACATCTTCCCACAGATAGTATTTTCAAAGTGATGAAAAACGTTTCTTAAGGGTGTACAAGCAGCTTTGCCTTTTTACCGTAACACCGCTGGGAAAACAATTCCTTCATTATACCAACCTGCCACCCTGAAGCGGCACAGGAGCATGAGGGAAAGGACCCAGAAGCATACTCTGCTGCAAGAGCTAGCCCTGCTGTGCCATGATCATGAACAGCCCCACTTACACAACCCAAACCCCAAGGGTGCCCTTTACTTAGGCTGCTGCAGTTGCTGATACAAATAAACTTTTGCCTGTAGTTGGCTAAAGGCCAGAGAAACTTGATGGCTGCTGCAGCTAGTGCATGTTATTTGAACAATGAAATGAAATCATGTTCCTTTCATGCTTGAAAACAAATATAGAGAGATATATATGCATGCATGTCTATTTATAGAGAGAACTGAATAGGTACATAGAATACGGATAGAAGCATATACAAATTTCTATATATACACAACCCTGGAAGTGCTCAAGGACAGAATGGATGGGACTTTAAGCAACCAGGTCTAGTGGAAAGCGTCCCTGCCATGTCAGGGGGATTGGAACTAGATGATCTTTAAGACCTTTTCCAATCCAAACTATTCTATGATTCTATAATAGATATAGGACATTATTTATGCTTTCAGATTTATACTGGAGCATTGAGAGAGTGAAGCATATTTTCCCCAGGTGAAGAAAGGGGAAGGGAAGAAATAAACAAATTTTTTTTTCCTGATTTGTTCTTTCTTTCTTTGTTTAAGGGAAATCTGGTATAGATGAAAAAGGTATAGTGGCAAAACGTAGATTTTCTAAAACAGTACTGAGAAGATCTCAAGTGGCTGTGGTGAGCTTTCTTTCAAATGTTGAGTTTGCAAGGGATCCCATACCAAATTCTGAGCAGCATTGAAGGCTGACAGAGAATAAATTGCTTGTATAGTAGAGGAAACCTCTTTTTGCGTGTCCAAATCCATAAATAGCAAACCAAACACCCAAAAAAGCAAAACCACCAAAAAAACCCCAATCTAAAACCAACAAAAAAACCCCACAAAACCCAACAAGAACCACCAACAGCAACAAAAAAATCCCCAAAGCCCCACAACAACAACAAAACCCAAACAAAAACAAAACCAAAAAAACCAACTTAAAATCCCACCCAAAACTATGAGCGGAAGACAAAATGCTTTACTAAAAATGCTTTACTAAAAGAATAATAAGGTTCTTTCCCCATTTTGAAAACGAACTTGGTGGAAATGAAAGTCATTTTATACCACAGTTTGATACTGACCTGTTGAAGCAAATGGCTGCCCTCTCAAAGATTTTGAGAATCAGGGCTCTTTTCTAATGACCGGTTTTCTCAGGTAACAGTGATTAGATTTGTAAGTATTTGTTCAATAAATATTTGCATCTGCTCAGATTTTGGAAGGGGCAGTTCATATTTAGCAGGTACAGAAGATTGGCAGATTCCATGATCCCCCAACACATCAGTCATATATACACAGCATATACCTGTTTGATGTATACAAACTAATTTTGCAGATTTTGGATGGTTTTAGTTCTCTAAATCCTAAATGAGGACTGCTCACTAAAATAATCAGTAATATGACTAGGAAGTGTTATTTTCAGGCTTGTTTGTTTGTTTTAATCCCCTTCTCTCTCTCTTTCCTTCTTTACCAAGAAGAGAGTTAGATGGAAAGCAGTGTGCTTGGAAGGGAAGATTTTAAATAGATTTCTTGTGGTTTGTGTTTTTAGGTGGCTCTGTATGGATATTGGATCAATAGCTGAATAGAAATTTGTGAATATAAGTTTACAAAACCATTCCTCAAAATGCTTTGTCTTTGCTATGGCAAGCATGGATGAATGCTGCAGATTTAGAAATAGGTGCTTCAAGTCTTTGATGCTTTTGCATCAAAGACATCTCTTACTTCCACTGTTCAGTTATTGTGCTTTACCTAGAAGAAATCCATACAAAGATTTAGTGTTTTGACTCTTGTCAGATTTAGTCAGTGTTTTGATTCTTGATAGCTAGTTAAAATAAAAAGCAATAAATCTCTGAAACATAACAAGAATGTTAAAAGTTACAACTTAGTCGTTATTTATTGTCTAGAGCTTTTGGTATGTCTGATTAATTTTCCAGATAAGTGCCAAAAAATAGGAATGCAATGTATCTTTTACAAAATGTTCAGCAAAACTCACAATAATATGGTAGTGATTAGTGCAGAGCAATGCTTACAGCAGTCGTATAGTGCCAGTGATTATACTTCAGATCCCCTATGAAAACAAGCTGTTCCTGATGTGCTCCTCTAAAGCAGGACAAAATGTTCTCCATTAGTCTGTTGCTACTTATCATCTTTCTCTACGTCACATCTTTTTTTTTCTCTCATGCCATCTGCAGAAAAACATGTCTCTCAACCTTCTAGTTCCTGAGATGGCAATATTCGGAGCTGTAACAGGAATAAGGCCATGTGAAAAGAGAATCTTGTCTTAGTGGTGTTGTAGAGGCTTTTAAAAATATACAGATAAAAAACAAAGTTGCCAGCACTGATTTCTTTTCTTCAATAAAAGTAGTTGTACCATTATTCACATATAAAGCCAAATATAAATTTGCATATAAAATCAAAATATAAATCATATTCTGTGATTTCAATCTATTTTTGCTGCCAAACTATACAAGTGTTTACACCTTCAATCTTGGCCTTGGTCATTATGTTTTGGAGCAATGTGAGAACAGAATACATTTTGGGGCCAGCTGAATGTATCTTTTATTTCTCTAGAAATGAAAATATTTCATAAAGAATTACATATAAAAAGGTACTCATTGTGAAACATATTTTTGTGTGTGTATATACTTTTTATATTTCACAAAGAGGACTGCTACTAGGTAGGGAGCATTGTGGACCAATCTGACAATCTACATTTGCTCCCTTGCCAGCAGAAGCAAAAGCAGAAGAAAGCTGATGAGGTAAGTCTGGATCTAGGTGCCCTGCTGGACTGACACCAAAGTGCTGAGCATCCCACTATCCCTGGCTGTCCTAAGGGCTGCCTTGTACATTTTCAGCTGCTTTTATACCAGGTGAAGAAAGAATGTGTTTCTGCAGTGTGGCAGTGCTGGGACCTCTCAAGACTGGTTGGTGATGAATGGGGAGTGGGAGCAGTGCAGGAACTACTTGAGTACAACACATAACTTTTCAGAAAAAAAGAGCATTTATGACCTAGTGACACAGTGAATGGTGGCAGTTTTCTATAGCATACGTTTTTTCCTGACATGATAATGCCATCTGTGCCCTAAAAACTAATGCTGCTCAGTTACACTGAACAACTTGGCTTAAGAAGCTCAAGGTATTATTCCATCTGTGAGAAACAGGGCTGGTTTGGAAAAGATTAAGAGGCCTTAGTGGAGCTCAAAACCCTACTCTGTAATGCACCGACAAACTTGAAGCTTCGGAGTGAGTTAGAACTGTCATGACTGTAAAGAAGTACCTATGGACAGAGTCAAGGCAGATAGAAAACTTTGAATGTCTTTGCTGAGTTGAGAGAGGGTAAAAAAAAATGGGAGATGCAACTAAGGATCTTATGACAGGCTGAGACATATGATTGAACTTTTGTTGAAGTCAGTGACAATTGGTGGAGCTGAGCATCAAAGGAATGTCTTGCTCACCATGCATCCATGAGGCATGTGGCAAATCCCTGAGACTTTTAACATGTATAGTATTCTTCTTTGGCTCTTTTTCCTATTTCAGACATGCTAGCTTTCTCTTTCCCATGCACCTTTAGTTTTATTTTTACAGTGAGTTTCTTCTTTTGCTTAACAGTGAATATTTGATTAGCAGCTACTCAAGCACTACCCAACTTCTACTCCAGGTAGCAAGTCTTTTTTTCCTTTTTTTTTTTTTTGTGTGTGTGTATCTTTCACAGTGGCCTTTTATCCTCAGTGTTTTTATCAGTGTTTCACTTTTGCAACTCTCACTGGCATCACCATTTCCTTTTTCCTTATTCCAGTTTACTTTCCAGTCTATATTTCATTCAGTACTGAGAAGGGAGATTGGCAGGTAATTTATACCAAAAATTAAAGGGCTGGAAACAAAGGGTTTTACGGAAGTGGATAGAATTTTTTATTGCTGAAAAAAATCTCAGTGATCTTTTAAAATTAATTGAAATACCTGCAGTACTTCAGTGCCTGCAGAAGCCCAAATATCACAGGGTTGTGAAAGAGCTTATCCTAAAGCAGAATGATGCCAATACAAGGATCACAAGTGACTTATAGCCAATTGATATTACAGCTGATTGGAATCTGTGACACTTCTGTGAAAAAGATGTCCCTCTCTCTGGGATTAACTAGCCTTAAATTATATCTACAGTGTGAATATAACTGCTGTTGCTATAGGATATGATTGCCTTTCATTGCAATGTACTATGTCATGTACTATATTATATTATATAGTTTGGGTTTAAAGATTTTTCTGTTTTCCATTTTACAGTTAAGAACTAAGGCACTCACTGCTTCCATGGCTTGCTCAGGGTAACACATGGAAGTCTGTTTCAGAGCAAGGACTTGAATTTCAATATCTTGTGAGTCAGTGCTTTAGCACTAAAACAGTTGCTACTCTGACACCTCTCTAGTAATCAAAGACCAAAAAGTGAAGAAGGGTAAAACACATATGGTATATCACTCTTTATGTTGAACGAGAAACTGAGAGAAAGAATTAACCTAAAAAAACAAAACCCTCTTAAATGTTCTTATTCTATTGAAACTGGGGCACTTGTGCGCCCAGGGATTCAAGATTCATGGATTTAGGACAGCAAACATGAAGGTGCTTGGTTGTACGTCGTAGTGGCAGAACAACTCTCTAAGGATACAGGAGTCTTAAAGATTTGCTCATTGCACTGTTCAGACATTTTACATTAGAAAGTTGTTAGGTAAAGAAAAAGAAAGGAGGAATAATGGAAATGAATTCTCCCTCCTCCCCCCAAAATATGCTCAAGTTAAATTTTAAGGATAAATGTAAGATTTATTCTGCATTATTCTTGCAGAAACAAGATCCCGAAGACTTCTTAAATGAGTGGTTGCAGATATGCTCAGAACAAATACCTAGAACTTGTTATGGTATACATTCACAGTACAGATGAGACTGATCAATTTAGATGTCTTTCATTATTTATGCAAGTATTTTATTCTACATTTGTTTTAAAGAATGTAATTTGTGTTTGCTGTACATAAACCAGGTACAGTTGTGTATCTGAATAACAGCTCTCTGCAGTTTACCATGTAACTGTGCCTCTGAACAGGATGGGTAATGAATGCATCAGAGAAAATATGGTTGGCAATAATACTATTTCTTTAATTAATTTCATGTCAGTACAAGCATACTTGGACATGTGTCTTCATGGACATGATTCCCCCATAAGAACTGTAGAACTATATGGGAAAAATGTTACAGCTTTAAATTCTACTGTCTTATAATAAAATAGACATGGTTAAGCCCCTGGGATTAATCATGGATATCCAGAACTCAAAGTCTGTGGTTGCTAACTCAACTTCAGATCACTCCCAAAAGGGGCACTTGGTTATGGGGTAAAACAAGCATGACTGACCCTAGGATACCACGTGTGTTTGAAAAGTTTTGAGAAAAAGTGGCCATACCTGAAGAATTAAAGTTAATATGCTTAATATGCACTGTCTGATAATTTTGCATGTATTGACAGGTCTAATTACAATAGTCACTGTTAAAAAACAGTGCTTTTTTTTTTTTTTCTGTAGCCATATATGTACATGCAGCCTGGCTATATTAGCTTGGTAGGAGTCTTCAATGAGTGAAAAATAGTAAATAGCATATACCTGTATGTACTCTGTGTACATGTGTTTAGTTTTGAAATGGGAAAGTATTAGTCAGTTTCAGACATTGAGATGTTTCCTGTAATCTAATTGTATTCTCTTGTGTAGTGGCATTTCTTTTTCAGAGGTATCCCCTATTTCTCTGTTTTCCTATCTATCCCATGTTATAAAGGACGCCAGTATTAGCAACATGTATTGCTGAATATTTTTTATGTACTTAAGGCTACTTGCAAAATATTAATACCTATTAAAATAATTGTTAAAAACTTATTATTTGTGCATAAGCTCGCATGCATGTTCGTATAGAAACACACTATATATCTTCCTCCTTCCTTCCTTTCTTCCCTCCTGCCTGCCTTTCTTCCTTTCTTTAGACATAACTGCTTTCAGATTGCTCTCTGATCTTGCTGTTCAGCAGGGACATCAATCATTTTGAAGCTGAAGAGATTTTCAGGAAAATGCTTGGGTCTTTTCATATTGAAAGAAGCTTGATTTAATCAGAGATTTGAAAACTTCTTTTACCTGTCCATGGAATCTATGAATTTGACTGCCCTAGTGTTGTCACTGTAAAATAAAAGCAAAAAAAGGTCTGTGAAAAAGTCATTCCTTCAGTTTTGCTTTTTTATTGATAAAGCAGCTTGAATGGCACAACATGGCTTCAGATACTAAGGGTACATAGCTCTAAGAAGTAAATTGTTAATTTTACCATCTCAGAGAGAACTGGGCCTGGGATTCATTATTCCATTTTGGCATCGGAGCAGAGAATTAGACTGGGGCTGGCCTCTGCATCTGCATGGAGCCCCTCGAAAACACTCAGGACTTCATGTTTGAAGCTAGCTGAAGGATGATACTCTCAGCCTAAAGGAAGCAGAGTGTGTTTTTTACTTTTGTGTATTTGTTTTGCTCACTTTTCTTCTGAATGCGATAGAGTCAAATAAGGCAGGCTCAGGAGCTTTCTAAGTTCTGTGACATGGTGTGACTCTTAAGTTTATCTAAGATCATATTTAGATAAACATGCTAGTTTGTATCCAGCAAACATTAAATTCATATCATGTTTGAAAATACAGAGGTTCTAACTAATTCTGTAGAGGTGACATGATATGAGATCGGGCTGTACTGTTAAGTCACCTAACTCAATGCTACTGTGTAGTTTCTAGAAATACCTCCGCTATTGACTTCTACATGCTTTTCTTCTTTTCTGACTGAACTCTTCCTGAAGTGAGATACTTTTCTAAACTAGCATAAAGTCCCTCAGAAAAATAGTTATGGAACCTTTAAAATTAAGTGAAAACAGGATCCTGTCCAGCTAAGTAGTATTTTTCCCATTGCTATTGTGCATTATTGCCTTCTTTTTCTGCTTCTGTTGTGTTCCCAGACTCGAAACTCCTGGGGTGAAAAAGCTTGTTTTGCTGTTCCTATCTCTTAAAAATAAAAAGAGAGAGAAGAGGAAAAAAATGTAGCTTACAGTGAGCAATGTTAAGTCATAATATTCACTGGTTTATAAAAAAAACCAACCCTTTTTGATTCCAGATTTGGGCAGACTGGTGTTATTAGATTGAAATCTTACAATCATTTAATTTGTGGGATGACACAACATTTAATAGAAGTCTTATTGTTATTACATTGAAGCCAGTTCACACTCTCAGTGACTGCTGCGTGAAGAGGATCAGTTTTTATGCATGCAACAATCTACATCTCCTGCAGTGCTTTTTTTAAAAAAAAAAAAAGAATAATGTTTACCTCTCTGATAAAACCAAAATTGAATTAATTCTGCTTCTTTTCTGAGATAGTAGTGGCCATAAATCATGACTGAAAGTCTGCTTAAAAGCCTGTGACTACCAGCACTTTAATATCTCAGTTATCACAGAATTTCTGGGTTTATAAAGAAGCAAGTATACATGCTGCGCTCCTTGAGTCAATGAGAATTTTGCATTGATTTTGAGGGAAGCAAGATGTAGGCCCAAGTGCGATAACTTGGACTGTACATTCTAGTTATCGATGATAAATATTGACTTCTTTCATGGCAGGTACTAAAGATTATTTTCCTCATTTTACAAGTGAAAAAAGTCAAAGCTGAGAGGTTAAATGCCTTGTGTTCAGCCACAGGTGAAGAACATGTATGAACTCAGAGACTCAGGGAGCTCTTGGCAGTCAACTCCGAACTGAATCTTCCAGAAATCTGGCAGATACAGCGGGCAGCAGATGAGGAAGGAGGTATATACTGACAGAAGGTCCAGGGAAATGTATGGAGATTCTTAGTGCATCAAGTGAAGCATGGACTAAAAAAGGGCCAAGAAACATTTTCATGCATTCAAACTGCAGTATATGCTGTTCCTAGTGAAGGTATGGAGGAGCCCCTTCAAAGTCAGGACTTTAAGTGTGTGGGACCCCTGGCTGTGGATCCTGATCTTCATGTTCGCTATGTGATGAGGTTTGAGAAGGTCATGCTTTGTTCACTGGCACAGTGGGAAGTAAAATAGCAATGTGTACATACAGAAGCGCCAAATTAGCCTGCCTGTCTGGTATACTGTGTTCAAGGAGGCTGAGACTGATTTAGCCAGGTTTGTCTAGATGAGAAGGACCTGAATGAGCAGGTTAGTGGCCCTTTTAACCTTAGAACATAAAACCTTTTGTACTAATGAACTTTTCCAGAAGGCCTCCCAATGAAAAAGAAAATTTCTTTAGTATTAAATGATGTAATTAGCAGGATGCACAGCCCAAGGTGGAGGGCTTTGTTAGGCTGTTGCTTAGAACGGTTTTGCTGTCTCAAGTTTCTACAGAAGGGAAAAGACAAAAGAAATAATGGCTGTAGGAGCTACAAGTTGTACAAGCTAAATTGATGTTTCAGATTTTTTTTTTTCATGAAGGTTCTAGATTAGAGTAAAAATTATCTATCAGGTTAAAATAGGTGACAAAATATGACTTACACAGAGCTAGACAGAACATAGTGTGCTTACCTTGTATTCCCCATGCAACATGAATCATCCTATTACCAAGGAGAGGAAGGCATGTATGTTAGGTATAGAAATTAGAAGGAGATGGGAAATGTCTACAATTTGTCCCTGACTGTGAAAGGAAGTGTTTCAAACAAGGAAAATTATCTTGTTAGGTAGTTTTGCCTTTTCATTGATAAAGGAGAAAAAAACTGACAGAAATTACCATTTTTTTTTTGCAAGAAAATAGTCTGAATGTATAGTCATACGGCCATAAAGAAGTGTGATACACATTTCATATATATATGCATCCATGCATAATTTCTTATAAATTCTCAGTATCACTAAGAGCTACTGGGCTGCTGAAGACTTATGTTAAAAATATAGACTTGCATTTAAATGCTGATCTCAACTTTCCACCAGGGACCACTAAGAAGTCTTTCAGTAGAAAAGGCTGGGATCAGCAAAACATGAAATCATTATAGCTGCAGACTTTCTAGACCTGCTTTGTATTAAGCTTTTGAAAGGGACATTTGTTTAAGGATAAGTTTTATCTTGCCTAGGTGCTTAATCTTCTTCTATGGCAGAATCCCCACGTTTTCACAGCAAGGTCACTGAACAAGGACTGGGGCACATACACATCCACCGCCACCAAACTGAGACCTGACACATCCTACCCTCAATCTGACTCTTAAAGGATGCCTACACGAGGAAACCTGGAAGTCTTTGTCTTGATTCTATTGTTGCATACACCATCATTTATCAAAACAGACATGTCTTAAGGTGTAACATGGGTTTAACACAGGTGAGGGAAAGCCAGGTGAGAATTTACTGGGGTGAGTGCCTTAGGGAATATGTCAGCTTTTTCCTTCCTCACATTCTTTACTACAGGTAAAGTCAAGGTAATATGTCCACTGTTGTGGAGCTGATATGACTTTTTCAGCTTGTTAGGGTCCATATTGGATTCCATTATAAAATGGGTCATACAATGATGTTCTCTTTTCCTTGTGGCAGCTGGGTGAGGTGCTAGCATGAAGTGACCTGCAGCACCAGGGTGAACTGGTGAAATGCATGAGTACATTGCTCCAGAGAGGAAGAAATGTCTGCCCACCCTTAATTCAGTTGCAGGAAAAATAAAATACCCATATTTGGGGTTGATTTTTTTTTTTATTTATTTGTACAATGAATTTGCACAATGAAGTGTCACTGAAGAATTACACGGGAGCACAAAAGAGATCCCATACAAAGTAATCCTGGAGAAATTAGAATAATGAATTGTAGATCATCTGGGCTTTACCTATGAGTTGCTTTATCCTCCAGCTGCAATCAGGTCATTGGGAAGATTTGCAGAACTTGGTGGTCCATATAGTCTGCACCCTATAGAAGACAGAGACAATTTTATGAACAGACAGGTGGTAAGGTCATAGAATTATAGAATAGTTAGAGTTGGAAAGGATGTTAAGATCATCTAGCTCAAATCCCTCTGCCATGGGCAGGAACACCTCCCACTAAACCATATCATCCAAGGCTCTGTCCAACCTGGCTTTGAACACTGCCAGCGATGGAGCATTCACAACTTCCTTGGACAACGCATTCCAGTGCCTCACCACCCTTATAGTAAAAAACTTCCTCCTTGTATCCAATCTAAACTTCCCCTGTTTGAGTTTGAACCCATTACCCCTTGCCCTATCTCTACAGTCCCTAATGAAGAGTCCATCCTCAGCATCCTTATGAGCCCCCTTCAGATATTGGAAGGCTGCTATGAGGTCTCCATGCAGCCTTCTCTTCTCCAAGCTCAATAGCCCCAACTTTCTCATCCAGTCTTCATACGGGAGGTGCTCCAGTCCCCTGATCATCCTCGTGGCCCTCCTCTGGACTTGTTCCAACAGCTCCATGTCCTTTTGGTGATGAGGACACAAGAACTGCGCACAATACTCCAAGTGAGGTCTCACGAGAGCAGAGGAGAGGGGCAGGATCACCTCCTTGGACCTGCTGGTCACGCTGCTTTTGATGCAGCCTGGGACATGGTTGGCTTTCTGGGCTGCAAGTGCACCCTGCCGGCTCGTGTTCATTTTCTCATCAACCAACACCCCCAAGTCCTTCTCCACAGGGCTGCTCTCAATCTCTTCTCTGCCCAACCTGTAGCTGTGGCTGGGATTGCTCCCACCCAGCTGTAGGACCTTGCACTTGTCCATGGTTAAACTCCATCAGGTTGGCATCAGCCCACCTCACAAGCCTGTCAAGGTCCCTCTGGATGGTATCCCTTCCCTCCAGCGTTTCAACCGAATCACACAGCTTGGTGTCATCAGCCAACTTGCTGAGGGCACACTAAATCCCACAGTCCATGTCACTCACAAAGGTGTTGAACAAGACCGGCCCCAACACCGATCTCTGAGGGACACCACTCGTTACTGGTCTCCAGCTGGACATTGAGCCATTGAGCACAACTCTTTGCGTGCAGCCATGCAGCCAGTTCTTTATGCACCTGAGTGGTCCACCTATCAAATGATTTCTCTCCAATTTAGAGACAAAGATGTCATGTGGGAATGCCTGTAGCTGTGCCGGGGATAACCCTCACCCAGGTGTAGGGCCTTGAACTTGGCATGGTTAAATTTCATCAGCCCACCTCACAATCATGTCAAGGTCCCTCTGGATGGCAAAGTATGATTTAGGATTTGTAGACATAAAAGACATTCAGAAAACATATAGTATGAAAGTGAATACTGTTTAGACTATGTTTACTCCTCCCCCCTCCTAGCATGTATTTTTGGAATTAAAAAAAAACTCTTTTTCCCGACTTCTTGCTGCCCACCTCTTTCATCTGTCAAGAGAGAACTCCTCATTCTTGTCTCACTTCTTCATTTCTTCATGGTTATTGAAGAGGTAGCACATTCCAACAAACTTTCTTTTTTCATTTTATTTGTATTCATCCCTTCTATTTATCTCTACTATTTGTCTTAGATGTCAAGTTCTTTAAAATAGGGATTTTCTCTGAGTGCCTTACCAAATTCACCCATCCAACACTCAGAAAACTTTTAGTAAAATCCACAGCAGTGAGCATGACTTCATAATCAAGCTGATTCTTACTCAGTTCTTCCAAAGTAAGAGCAGATGGACTTCTTCTGAAGTAAAAACTGTAAGAATGACAGGTACACTAAAGGGAGTGATAAAGAAAAAAAAAAATGGTTATGTGTATGTAATAAGCACAGACCTCAAAGAAAGAATCAGTTTTCTCGTAATAGCCATACATCACAATGTCTTTGATTTGTTCATTTAAAAAACAAGACTAGGAGTTCAACATGTTGAGAGTGTAAGAGATGAACTTAAATTCGGTTGCTGGTTTATCACCTGAATGTATAAAAAATAGCAGCATAGATGCTGATTGTTTAAGCTGCTCAGTGAGGCATGCCATGTATCTGAGTCTATAATTTGGCATCTCAGTTATAGAAACTGTTCTCACTAGAAGATTTGCTTATAATTCAAGGATAAATGGCATAAGGAGTGTCTTTTCCTAGAAATGAAGGGTGGCCAAGGAAACAAGCTTTGAAATCCTTAATCTCTTCCCCTTTTTTACAATAACTTTGAGTCCACTGAAGTATTCATATACCTGATGAACGCTGAACAGGAACACTGTGACAGAAAGTGCACTACTTGATGGTGCAAATGCTTAGAGGCAGATCACACTTCCTGAGGTTCTGAATTTTAGGTGTGTGTAGGTGGAACGTAATGAAACAATGTCCATGTAGTTTGTGCACTAGTGCATAATTAGCCAAGCTTTCCTTTTTATTTTTGTTCTTTTACATGTAATAGGTAATGTTCTGTACATAAAAATCAGACAAAGTGCTTTTCACAATTCTTTCTGAGTATTTCCATTTATAGAGATGTCAGAAAGCTTTTTTGTTATAATTCTGAGGAACATGAATATCTGAGCCTCTGAACTGATTAACATCTCATGCATGCAAATCTAACACAAAAGAATCTATTTACAGCTTGACTTCACAGCAGATTGCTACCATATTAGCAAGCACCTTTAAGTAGCTTTGAAAAAAAGCAATGATTTGTTTGGGCTGTGTATCTCTGACTTGTATATGACTGCATTTTTCTCTTCTTTTTAATGATGTCCTCATCATCACTGCCACCACCAAAAAAAAAAAAGAATAAGGCTTTATAGTTTCTCCCCATCTTGTTGATGGATAATATACACAAAAAATCATTTAAAAATGTGTCTTTGAAACCAATTACTTCAGTCTATCTGTGTTTGTCTTTAAGTTTTTACAGATGGCTGGAAGACAACCCATAGAATCTTAATCCAAATTAGAATTTCAATGTGAATATGACTGAGTATGAATAGTGTGTGTAACCAAATACCTCAGAATAAATTACTAAAGAAAACTGTTTTTTAAAAGATTTTTAAAACAAATTTCTGTTTAGCTGTCTCTGCTGTACATTCATTATCAATTTAATACTGGATCAATTCTATTTCTGCTGTACAGGTAAAAATGTATGTGCATTAATTAGCTTACAGACAAAATAAAAGGAAAGCTGAATGAGCATTGAGATTATTTTGCGGTCTCATACCTAGGAGTGGTTATTTTGGGTCAAGGATATTGTGAAGGAGAGAGCAAGCAAGGACAAACAAGAAAGCTTGCTCATTGCTCCTGTTTATGCCTGTTCTAAATTTGTCTGTTTTCAGGGAATTCAATCCTAGCATGTTCAAAAGCAGAGCTGAATGAACAAAAGCATGTCTGGGAAAAGGGGACCAGTTTCTTAGATAATGTAAGTTATCATGGCTGCTCTGACATCTATTAAGCTGCTGGTTACAATATACAGTGTTCTAGGAAACACACACAATTGTATATTATACATATGTGTATCTTTGTGCTAAGATATTTATATTAATGGAGAGGAAAAGAAAGAGGGACTCAGATAAATGTTTGCATTTGTAATGGGCATGGAGAGGAAACCTACTGAAAAGTAACACAAAAATATTTTTATAGTTAAATATAGCCTTAGAAGTAGGAAAATAAGGACTACTAAGTGTTTCATAATAAAATAGTAATGTAGAAGAAATTTCACTGTGAAATAGAAGGAATGATAGTTTTAAGTCTCCACTCTCAACTTTTATGAGCTGCTTCTAAGCTGTCCAAAACAATATGATATGAGGAATTCTTTGGTGCAAGAGTACCTAAGCTAAAACCAATGCCTCTCTTGAAAAGTCTGCTTACTCTTACTGATATAAAAATGATGCTACAAAGAAAAAGAAAAAAAAAAAGGAATAAAAATATGTATCACAAAATACATGGCATCATCATCCTCCAGATGATCATCATCCTCCAGATGATGATGGATGTGTATTTCCTTGTGTATCACCATTATGCGACTGACACAGTTGCAGTTTGGTGGTTAGTTTTGAGAATGCCCAAATGACAAAATAGCATTTTGCAATACTGTAGTGCTATGGTGCTGTGAGCTTAACATGATGTATTACTTAAAGAAATTAATACAGTACAAATGGTGCAATATTTAAGGTCTAGGACTGATTCCTAGTGTAACTAAATGGAATACAGTGACTTACTGTTTATTGGTCTGCCACACCATATAGGAGCCTTAGTCTGGAGGTGGATTCAGTTGCAGTAAATGTTATCCAAGCACTGTTAAGGCCACATCTGAAGTACTGTGTCAAGTTTTGGGCTCTCCAGTACAAAAGAGGCATGAATTTAGTCCAGGGAAGGACCACTAAGATAATGAGGGGAACTGAGTGTCTCTACTGTAAAGAAAGGCTGAGAGAGCTAGAACTTGTCAGCTTGGAGAAAAGAAGACTTGGGGGGATCATACTAATGTGAATAATACCTGAGGGTGCAAAGAAGAGGGAGCCAGGCTCTTTTCAATGGTACCCAGCCACAGAAAAAAGGGGAAATAGGCACAAACTGAAACAGGAAATTCCTCCTAAACATGAGGAAACGCTGCTTCACTGTGAGGGTGACCAAGCACTGACACAGGTTGCCCAGGGAGGTTGGAGATATTCAGAAGCTGTCTAGACATGGTCCTGAGCAGCCATCTCTAGGTATCCCTGCTTGAGCAGGAATGTTGGATTAAATGACCTCCAGACCTCCCTTCCAACCTCAGCCATTCTATGAATCTTGCCAGCTAACTGGTGAATTTTTGAAGGTTCAGAGCTTGCTTTATGGTGCTGGATTCTTGCCACAGCATAAAATGCAAGGGCTATGTTAGGTAACCATCTGAATTTATCTATTAGAGGACTTTTTAAAACTGAAGGCAAATAAATGATTGCCTAATGCTAATGTGAGAATTAGTCTTATAACACTTTATGCACAGTGGAAATTATACTTGTGCAAATAGAAACTGTAAAGGATATAGCTGTGCTAACTAACATGTTAATTCCTTTTATGGCAGAAGAAGTGAACCAGGTTAAAATGAAAGCTAAAATTAGAGACTTCACTGGAATGAAAAGCATTGCAGGACTGGGAGGGAGCCAGTGTTTCTAAGAAGGATGTGAAATAGCTGAAACTGAAGCTAACCTGTGCTTGGATTTGAACCTTACTATTCCTCTTTACTTAAGAGGTCTATTTCCAGCAGATAATGCCATTGAGACCATTCTGTGGTAATAAGAAAATATAAAAACATTGTGTTCTGGGAAATGGTCATACGTGTGAGATTTTACTCCTCCCACTCCTCCCATACTTCTACCCTTGAAGTACCTTAAATTACAAAGTATTAAGACTAGGATCGAAAGAGCAATCAGAGGGAGCAAAGCTTGTGTGAGAGGCTGACATCACAGCTCTTTCAGGTATCTCTTGAACAGACTGAATATGGAAGGGAAGAGCAGGTGTTCATTTAAAATAAGGTCACCAACGAATAGAATACCAGACACAGTTTTACTAAAATTGGGTCCGATTCATTTTGGAACAGTATGAAACTTTTTTTTTTTTTTCTTTTTTTTTTTCCCCCCCCCTCAAAAGGACCAGTTCTCAAAAGCTTTTTTCTCCGACAAGCTGGTTGGTCAATCCGCTTTTAGAACATCGTATGAAGGGACAAGGAGTTGAGAAGTATTTTCCTTAAACCATTCAAGTTTTCATTATAAAATATTTGCTCTTTCGTCATGAGAGTAGTGAAGGCTTGCTAGCATAACAAAATGATGCTCAAACATTTTTTCTTTTCAGTTCTATTATATTCTGTTCTGCCACACTTCAATCTATTGTATGCCTACAGAGCACTATAAATGTATCAGAGTATAGTTTGCAGTTTATCATTGTCAAAACATAATGTGGCTGTGATTAGTACAATAAATGTTGAAAGCACTGAAACCCAGTAAATACTACCAAATCTTTAACACAATTCTAAATTAAGATGTTCTAGTTGTTTGCAAAATGAGCTGTGTGTGTATTGTCATACAAAAAAACGATGCTAAGCAATTTCTAACTCGAACAGACCTTAATGATCTGAGATTTAACAAAGAAGGATGTATTAGGCTGCCTTTTAAAATATAATCTCTGTGCCCATCTGAAAATTATAGCCATTAATCAGTCAGACATTTTGAGTAACCTAAACATTGAATTTAGTCAGGGAACTGAGAAAATACGCTAGAGCATGGGAGGTAAAAGGATTTGGACACCTTGTGCTACAGAGAAAATTGATTAAGAGAGTTTGGAGTTATGAATAAGCAGTTTCCTGTGTGGTCCTACTTCTGAATTCTTATCACTCATATCTCCTGATTTAGTTTGCTGGCCTCTCATTCTTAATCCTTGTTCTCAGTAAAGTCCTTCAGGATGCTTAGATTATGGTGTGTTTTTTTTGTTTTGTTTTGTTTTTTTGTTTGTTTGTTTGTTTGTTTTGTTTATTCTAGCCTCGTTAAGATCAAATAGCTATTTCTTATGTTGACCTGAGCCTTTATTTACCTCTTGTGCTCATAGTTTGGTTTTTTTTTAGATTTGTCTTCTGTTTCAGAAAATTGACTAATGCTTATTTAGCAGAGCAAAAGTTAATGGAGCATTTCAAAGCAATGTAGATAGTTTTTTTTTTTTTCTTTTTCTTTTTAATTTTGGCAGTATCAGATGACATGTTAAACAGCTCTGTAAAAATCTTGGTGTCACCTTTACTGACATTACTTCTAGCTAGTCTTGTTTTATTACTTGTTTCAAAATAGAAAAAGACCTCCTTTGAAGAACTTCAGAATTGGAACAGCAGGGATGGAAGTGAATCCATGTCTCTGCATTATTCTGCAAACCCTAGTTATACAAAAGAAAATGCTAACTCCTTTGACATCTTGGTATGTTTTACAGTAAGACCATTTTTACATATCAATTTTACAATGATTTACATTCCACCTTCAATTTTTATTTTTTTTAAAGCATGTGAATTAGCTATTAATACAGTTTTGCTATATCTATGAATGTTTTCAGTTTTGTTGCTGCATGTTCACTTACTGATAAATTATAAAGGAGATCATCCTAAGTGTGATGTCTTTTACTTCTGATTAGAAAATGAAGCTATATGGTTCCACTCAGATGAGATTAATATCTATATATTGTGCTAGGGTATTTTCTTGCTAGCATGTTGATCAAATCTGTTGAGTTTAAAAGTAAATAATTCATAAAGTTTCAATGAGATTTCTGATTATACTCATATTGAAGATTAATTTTCCTTATAAAAATACTAGACACTGTTCTTATAAAAGATGAAATTCCATTTCTAGCTATTAAAATACCTAAAATGTTACATCTTCATTTAAAATTCATAAACTATTACTACCTTAACTGATAATTAGTTATTCCATTACCTGTGTGAACCAACAAATGGTAAACCAGCATTTCATGACTTTTAATACACGAAAATGCAAGAAGTTGGATGATATAACATTTGACTCTATTTACATTTGACTTTGAGAAGGTTGCCTCAGATGATGAAACTGGATTTGTCAAAAATCTTTTGTCTTTCATGGAATTCACTTAGAGCATAAAAGAATTTAGTTTGAACAATGAGTAAAATCCTAATCCAGTGCAATAAATTATGAGGGTGCTTTGGCTTTAGCGGTGACCATTAATTTATCCTGGTTGCCTACAGAAAAAATTCCTGAGAACCATGAATGTAAATGCTCCTAATTCATTTACATTGCGAAAACAACTTAATCAGAACTAATTTGTAGCTTGTATAATTTTCTTCACATACATATTTTATACTTTGACATTTGCCTTAAACCTCTTTGGTTTTAGGAGTTGACCTATGTGGCTTGAGATATTTTCCTTACAATGTCTAGTTTTGTTATGAACCTACTCTAAAATTTCAAGCATGGTTTAGCATCTTTAATTCCTCTATTTGTCATTGCTATTACATTTCATTCATGTCCTCAGCTTAGATTCTCTGTCAAGTCTATGGACTTCGGTTTCTATAGGGAGGTATGGACTGTTTAGTTAGAAAAAGCATTCAGCTGTATGCCAAAAGCTGCAGTTATTACTTAGAATTAACGATGTTGGAAATGCAGTGGTTGAGGTTTTTTTTCAGTACTTATTTTGGTTCTGTTTGAAGGCACAGGGCCAAAATCGGAAACAGTATGAAAAGCTATCGTTCTATTGATGTCAGTATATTCAATCCTCTAACTCTGAGGCTAGATTGGCCCATTGCCTATGCATTTTAACTTTCAGAGGATCTGATTCCAGAGCAATGCACATAGAAAGCATTTGCCTGTCAGTCTTTCAATTACTTGAGAGTCAGTATGGTACATTCTTCTATATCTGTAATTAGGGTTCTCAAGGGATAGTCAAGACACAGAGCTTTCCTTTCAGACAATGCTTGTTGCCTCAGGGGAGAACAATAAACATGCAGATATTCTTAGACAGCCACTGCCACTCACAATAGCTGTTCCTAGATGTATAGGATCATAATGCTGAGGAACTGTATGGTTCGTTGTAAGGATTTTTTTATATAGATGCCAGCAGCCTCAAACTGCAAACTAGTCCAAAGACTGTATTCATTTATTAAACTAGTATCAATAGCTCATTGAAATGGTAAAGAGAGTCTCATAATAGGTTCATAAATATGCATACACCGCAAAATTAATTTCAAAGTTAGCCTTATCTGCCTGGCATTTCTCTTTAAACAATCAGTTTTAGACTGGTAGGTCAAGACTGCAGGTAAGGCATGGATTCTGCTGAAGATTCTATTCTCCTGGGTCAGAAATTGCCCACACACTGGGCAAGCCACCAAAGCAAAGCCACCCAAAAACTGATGGCTCTATGGTGCCTTTCTACATTCTCCCCGAAGATCAGCCATGATTGACTAGGAGCAAATGGTGAAACATCTTAGTACATAGAGTGGTGGGATCTGTCCTCATCAAACACAGCTGAGAGCAGAAACAAAAGACTCAGATACTAATGGAATCACTTTGCTGTAGGATGCTCGCATGCAAGCAAGGTGGGCCTGATGCTTGGTCTTGGGTTCCAGTCCCTCAGCTCGCTGGCTCCTGCCGATAAGACTTCGATGCCAGAATGAGCTGCCCTCTCCATCTCCCTCTGCTGGCTACAGGAATCAGAGATAAAAATGGAAATGGTCTGTCATTCCTTGTCATAGGCAGCTGCTGTTCAGAAAGGAGAAAAGAGGGTTCTAAAGTGGAGGCAAAAGTGCATTCCTATTATAATGTCATTTATTTAAATATCAGGATCACTGAAAGGGTATTTTATTCATTTTCTTGCTTTTGAAAAATTAAAGGAATATGCCTGAGAGTTTCACCTCAATGATTGCAGTACAGAAAGTGAGGAAAAAGAGGTCAGCTGTTGGTTGTCGGTTTTCTCATTACATTATACATCAGAAAATAAAGCTCTCTGTGATCTACAATTTGTGTTGTTTATTGCTTTCATCCAGTTTTGAAAAATCCATTTTTTAAAAATTAGTGTTAAAACCCAAGTATCCTTGATTCTGTCAGAATGTAAGCAAATTAGCAGAATTCATAATGAAATTTTTATGACTCCTGGTTCTGAAGGTACCTTGAGCACTGCTGCTGACGCATTCTTTCAGGCAGTATAATGGTTATTAGTGCAATAGATTCTTTATCCAGTACATTTTTTTAAGGTCTTTGTTCTTTTAATAAAGATAAGAATCTGAGAGACTGATTACTTGCGTAGTCTTGGGTGGAAATTACCGAATGGAAGACAATTTTCAGAGTTGTGTTTGAATAGGTTTGGACTCCTGTCGCAGAAGTCTACACCTTTTCCATTCACAGAAATCCCACAGAAGCAGTGGTCCTAGTAACTTAAACTCCTTAAAAATACTTGAATGACTGTTTTCAAGTTTGCCCTAAGATTTTACTGTGATCAACCAAGCCTCTGTGTGACTAGAGTGAAGGAAGAGTGAAAGGTTTCTTGCATCTTTTCTTCAAAGGAGTACATCTTTCTCTTCATATGACTTTATGTGTATATCTTTGTGCTCAGGACAGAAATGGTTTGAGGATGAATGCAAAAGAAAGAGGGATTGTCTGGAAGACCCATGTGGTCTACATTTATAAAAATTATGACAAAAATGAGGCCAGATGTGAAAAAGGGCCCGGGTATTTTTAGGGATGTGTAGCTGCTCTACTCATTTCTTCTGTAGATGTCTATGAATGAATAAATGGAGACTTATGTTTTGAATATTCAGTATTGCAATTCTTCCAGTGTAAGCATGCATCTGTGAGTTGTCCACTGTTCTTCTACAGAGGCAAAGGAAGTAAGGGAAGAGGAATAAGTTAAAAGTCTGCTGTGAAAAATAATGAGCATAATACAGTTCTTTTCCAAATCTAGGTATGTAGTGCGGCATTGAACACCTTTGTTTGAAAGATGAGCTTCGGAACAGGAGAAGTTATTGTGATCCACAGCTGAAAGGCAAGGGAGATCAAATTAGGGGCTCCTGAAAGAAATATAAGTATCAGTTATCAAAATTTATCTGCATTGTTTAAGCCCAGAAGATAAAATTAACTCAGTCCTGCCTATTAGAAACATAGTGGATGGGTTTAAGCTCAATTATTCTTATTTTCTGATATATTTTTAACCATTGAGGACAGTTTTATAGTTAGTAAGATCTTTGCTACCCAAGACCTCTTTTCCACATCACGTAAGTCACTGGAGGGTGGAAGTATGTGCTGTAGGAAAGAAACTAGGCTTATAGTACTCATTGTTTATAAATTGTTCGGAGTATCTAGATTAATATCTCATGCTCTTTAAAATGAGGAAAGAGACTCACAGTTCCTTTTTTAACTGCTAAACAGTTAAATAAATAAATTCTGTATTTGTCTCTCAATTTTACTCTCAGACAGCACTCATCTGCCCCAATAAAAAAGAAGTAGAGTGATTTTAAAGATTTAACTTCTAAAACAGGACTTAAACTATGTACAATCAATAGTGTGCCTGCAAAGTTCAGGAGCCTTATTGATTGTACATAGTTTAAGTCCCATTTCAGAAGTTTCTCAGAATTACTTTGTAAAGTGCTTATGAACTCCTGTGGAACTAAAATGCATAGAACTTGGACTAAATATATCCTTTATTTTTGAATACCAATTTAAAGAACCTGGTAAAAAAAAAATTGAAGAAAAGAATCTCTTTGTATCAATAGAATTTTAATTTTTTTAGTAGATGCTAGTTTTGATGATGATCTTCAGTTGTTTTTAATATTAAAATTAAATGTTGAAATTATATCTTGAATATATATAATTTAGATAACACCAGAACTTAAAGTAGATAGCCAGTCCCTTACCATTCTAGGAAAGTTTGGTTTTGCTGCATTCATTTTCTCCTCTCCTTCAGGGATTACTCAATGTTTCAGTGCTGTAAAGCTGTATTTTTCTCTACTTCTATCCTCTCTAAACTGTGCTCTTGGGCCACTCGTAGTGAGTGTGCATAACTAACTTCCTTCACTTCGGTACAAATAAACTGCTTTGCTCCCCCAAGTCGATAGCTATGTAACTGCATGCCTTCTCATATTTTTCTGACTGATGAGCAGAGGGCTGGAGCCTGTGAAGACAGGATTAGAGAGTTGGGCTTGGTCAGACTGGAGAAGAGAAGGCTTCAGGGAGACCTTAAAGCAACCTTCCAATACCTGAAGGGGACCTACAGGACAGCTGGACTGGAACTTTTTACAAGGGCATGTAGTAATAGGACAAGGGAGAGTGGCTTTAAACTGAAAGAGGGGATATTTTAGATAAGATATTAGCATTAAATTCTTTACTATGAGGAGGGTGAGACCCTGGAAGAGGTTGTCCCGAGGAGTTCTGGCTGCCCTATCTCCAGGAGTGCTCTGGGCCAGTCTGGACGGGGCTTTGAGCAACCTGGACTAGTGGAAGGTGTCCCTGCCTATGGCAAGAGGGTGGAACTAGATGAACTTGCAGGTCCCTTGCAACCCAAACTATTCTATGGTTCTATGATACTATGACTGCACATGTGTTTCACCCGGAAAATACCACCTTTATATGCTTATCTTCTGACATAAGTTTTTTGTTTTGTTTTCCTGAGTCTCAAGCCACATATATATTTTTTTTTTTTCTCAGAAACCATCTCCCAGACAGAACTAGTTTCTTTAACAGTTGCCCCTTTCAAGGTGACCCACTGCAGCAGACTCAGTGACTTTAATTTGTCTTTACCTTCCCCAGGCAAAGCAGAGATCACAATTCAGTAGTCTGCTGGCAAGAAAAACAAACAGTGACAACCTCAAGCACTTCTCAGAGAGCATTCAGTGTGTAAAAATAACCAAGTTCATATTCATTTTGTTTGCTTTTTGGTTTTAGAACATTTTGAGTCCACCTGGGTGATATTTTTTCAAACTCTTCCCTGCAAATAGGGAGCTGTATGTATATTTTATTTACAAGCCACATGGCCTTCTTCCCTCAAAATGCTCATGCATTCTTACGGCAAAGAGCCAAAAAGCACAGAAAAGGCTACAAAATATATGATATATCCTGAAAACTGATCCAAAGCAGATTTGAAAAGCACAACATCCCTTGGACTTAGTATTCCTTCCCTTCATTGTGGAGGGAGAAAAAAAGAGGGTGGCATATTTGCAGTCCTTTACTCTGTCATTTGATTCTTACTTCTGCTCCAGCAAAGGTGAGACAAAGGACAGTTTATCACAACAAATAATCTGTTGCTAGAAAAGGAAGCTTTACTGAGTTCAATCAGTCTTCTATACAAAACAGAAATTGAAGTTCGCCTGTGCAAATATCCTCATTGTATTATTCTTTTTAATTTTTGTCACTTCAGAATTGAGCCTGAAATAAATAAATGCAGTGTGAGTGAGCATAGTGTAACAGAGGACCACTATATGCGTACTGTAAATGGAAGAAAATTCTACAAAAAATGACTACTTTCCTGTTGCAGGTAAAGCTGAAGCTGAGAGAGTTGCAATTGTTGCAGCGATGCTACCTCTGGCATTGTGGAAAGGGGAATGGGAGGGGGTATGACATGGCAGAGAAGCAAAATAATTCGAAAACCCTTTAGACAGCAGAGACTATAAAAGCCAGCTTGCATAACAGGATGGAACAGTGCAGACATTTCAAGTTGTGCAGCCCTCTAGTGTTTTAAGATCAAATACTGCGAATAGTGGGACCTAACAGCTTTTTTCCAGCTAAGGGAGCTTTCTGCTGAGCCAAACAACTTTTGCATATTCATTATTAGCTGAAGTGTAGCAATGAAGAGATCTGATTCAAGTAAATTACTCACACGTCAGCTGTTTGCATGTATGTTATTTACTTGGAACAAGTTCCAAGTTCCAGCAGCTTTTATAATCAATGCAGCAGCTCACTGAAGAAGACATACTTTGTGCAGACAGATTTTGTCATTTATTCTGTCAGTTGCATAGTTGCCAGATATGGTATATCACATAAGATCTCTTTCTATTATGGTGCTTTACTATAATCCTGAATTTAATTGCATTTTACTGAAAGCAATAGAATTGTGCTCTTTTACTTTCAGTATGAATTTGACCCATTGATCTAATTTGGTCCATTCTATTTCATCAGCCACTTCACATACCTACTTTCTGGGGCAAAATATTTCAGTAAGGTGCTTGTGCGCATATTATGGAAACTTAACAAAAGATGACACAACAACCCCACCACCACCACCACAAAGCCCACACAATGAGGAATTTTGCCTACTTAAAAGCACACACTGAAAACAGTAAAACAGTTAAGAAAACTGACATGGCACATTTTTTTTTTTTGCCTCAGAGTGGAAAGGACACATTCTCAGGGTAGAGCCTGTAGCTCTGAGTGCAATACTTAAAGTGTTGTGTATAATTAAGGTATTATGTGCTTTAAATAAACCTGAACTGAAAAATAAACAAAAGTATATTTACAGGTAGCAAATAAAAAAGTTACAATTTAATGCAAATTTGCAAGTAATGAAAAATTAATGTAATTACCTAAATACACACACACACAGAGTAGCTTCCTGTGTTTAAAAATTTCTTTGGAATCCTCGTCTTTGTAGAATAACTTTGAGTTCCTAATTTTGAAAGTTTATTTTACTTATACTAGCGAAGTGGTGAATCTATAGCCACTGTTTTAGTCTCATATGGTACAGTAGCAAGGTATATATGAAAAAGATTTGATAAACCAATTCATCAAGTCTGCTTTGCTTCAAACATTTATTTGTAAATCTGTGGTTGAAAAATATTTTATACATCATACTACTGTGAGTGAAAAAGAGAAGCTGAAAGTGCCAAGGAGAGAAAAAACAAAACAGCTTTGACTTTTCTCTAAGTTGAGCTAAGAAAACAAAACCTTCTCAAGCTCCTGAGCCTGTCTGTGTGTGTTGGCTCTGTGCGTGGGGTGTTTTATCTGTGGTGCTGGTAACCTAATGGCAAACATCATAAAAGATGTACCAAAAAAATAGAAAAAAAATTGTTGGTAGGGCATACGTAGTCACCCAGAGCAACAGAGGGGATTGTTCTAGGAGAATGACAAAGTTTCTCCTGGTGTATACTGATTCGTCACATCCCTTGGGAAATAGAAACATCAATGCATTTGCCACCTTATGTGTAATAAAATACCCTTCCAGCCAAAGAAACAAATAAATGCTTCCTGCCTCCTTCCCTCTGCAGGTAATAAGCAAAACTGAAGTCAAACTCACTTTTAATCTCCCAGCAATCCCTCAAATAAGCAGTAGTGTCCTGTAATTTGATTTGGTTAAAAACTACCCTCCATTCCTTTATTCAGAATGTCAAATCTAAGCTTATGAGAGAAGGATTTTTAGTGAGGGTGCATTTTTTTACATGGGTAAGGTTTCTTTTGATTCTACACACAGAGTAATCTAAAAGCAGGCACAATGGATATGAAGCCTGTGCATGACCTGCATACGTGGGTTTGCACCTCTGCACAGTGTACACAGCATGAGCAGCCCATATGATAGGTTGCAGCCACACACTAGCAAACAGCACATTCATTGGGTACTCACTGCAGAGGGTACTCCTCAAATGGGTGTCCAGGAAAGCTACAGATTCAACTTTATATTCTGACATAATCCTCTGTAATGGAATCTACTGTAGCGCTGGACAGACAGCACCCTTGTCTTGGTCTGGGCCATCTGTCTCTTGGACTTTATTACTCCTGGCATAGATGAATTTATGCAAAGTTTGTGAGTTTGTCAGCATTGCCACATTGAGCTTCCGTTTTATTCTTGTACAAGAACATGTGTTAGTGTAATCTGTGAGTATAAGTAACTGAGTTCAGCCAGTTCTTCAGATGTGCTTTATGGGAAATGTGTAGTTGCGCTGAGGTTGCCTCACTTAAATCATTTCCACATTGCTCTGTTTAAAGAAACTTGGTAGAATTTGGTGCATGCGAATTAAGGAAAACGCACTTTTTTTTTTTTTAAATTTTAATTTTTGGGGCTTTTGCAGTCATTGGCAGTGCTAACAAAACATGTGTAATATAAATTAGTCCCAAAAATTGTGTTCTCTATAAAACATTTGTTATGAAGTATCAATCTGAGCTTCAAAAAGTTCAAGTATTCTCTTGATCAGAAAAGTGTAAATAGCAGCCATTTTGTTGTATGCTTAAATTAAAAGAAAAAACAAAAGAAGAGCTGAAAGATTTATTCTTATGTTTCCTTTTGGTTATTCTTTTTTTTTTTTTTTTTTTTTGTGAGTAACTTCTGTTTCTTTTTCGCAAATCTAGTTCAGTTCATCTGCGAAAGTAGATAGAGGGAAAAATCATAAATACCTGTTTTATTCAGGAGATAAATTTTGCTCTTCCAGTTATGACTTGTTTTTTGACAGTGTCTTAGTTCAACGTGTCGCATCTTGAAAGTTCTACAGTCATTTTAGACCTCTGAAATCTCTTCATGAATACTTAATTCTGCATTTGTAGGAGAAGAGTCTGTGTTGGAGAGATCTGTAGTACTGTTCAATCTGTTGCAGCTAGTTCTCAGTGCAGATTGTGCAAGGCTGTAGAATAAATTAGTATTATATTGAAACACTGTTTGTCCACCAGAATGTCACCCCTTCAGATCCTTGCACGGAGCACACAAAATGACACAGATGCAGTGATGTGTGTTCCACTGTGGTTCTCCCAGTTATTGTTGCGAAGCTCTCTTGCCTGCATTGATGTTTTGTGAGAAAAGCAGCGCTGCTTCCTAATATATGTGTGCGATGGATGGCATTTGTTTTAATTTCTTTGTTCCTCTAAAAAGAGAGTGACTGAGTAGGATAGAGGTAGCTTTGTTTTCTTTTGTAGGGGAGTGACTGAGTAGGATAGAGGTAGCTTTGTATTCTTTTGTAGGGGAGTGACTGAGTAGGATAGATATAGCTCTGTTTTCTTTTGTAGGGGAGATCCCAGAGCACATGGCATGAGGCAGCAGGAACCTGCAGCATGGACAGAAGGCAGGGAGCTGGGGAAGAATGCAGAGAGCACATGCGCTGCAGAAGTGCAAACATGATGGAAAGAGAGCTTTTGAGGGACCCAGAGGGTACTGCACCAAGTGTAATGCAACCCAGATTGAGTCATTCGGTCTGAAACAAAGCCTAGAGAGAAGGAATTGCTTTCAAGCATATGATTTAGCATACACTGGAGGGAGCATTCTTTATAATCCTGTTTTATTTCTGTTGTTTTACTTAGCTGATTTTGAGTTTTCTCCAGTAAAAAATATTTGGTCTAGTCTTAGTTCATATGCAAACTTGCTTTAATGATTAAGAACCTGTTGGAGTTTTCAGGGTACTGCTTATACAGAAAGGGATTACCATTTCAATGTAAGTAAAGGGAGTACTTCGAAGATCTGGCTGCCTTTGGCTCTTGTCACAACAGATTGAATTTTTCAGATCAGAAATGCATATTTATTTTTTTTTTTTAAACAACCTCCCTGAATTACTTGCTTAAAAAATGAATTCTGTAATCACTGAGCTATCAGGGTTGGTCAGACGTAAATCAAGTATGGCATGACCTTTGCCATAGATTTTTTTTTTCCTTTTCTCCTCCCCTGTTTTGCTTTTAACTATTCAGAATTTTTCCAAAAGAAGAAAAAAAAAAAAACAAAACCAACAAAAAACACAACAAACCAACAAAGAAAAAAAAGGAAAAAAAATCCAAACCACCCCAAAAAATCTGACAAACACCAAAACCTAGTTAACATGCAAAGTATTGCTTTTTATGTCTGTTAGAAGTTGTTCCTTGACAACCCTAATCTACTTCTGGAAACTGTAAAAAAAAGCAGCAAGGAACAACAAAAAAGAAAAGTATTAAATTATTTCCTCTTTTTCATAACTTCCAACAGAATTAACTTGTTTGAGCAACACATACATGGCATCCTTAATGTACTGAATGCCATGCTGTTTAGGCAAACCAGAACCCATAATAAAACAATTCAATTAAAAAAAACACTTAACCACTTTACCCTTAAGTGTAAATTGATATGTGAACTGAACTCAGTGGAATTTTCCCACTGAGCTCAGTTGTTATGGAAGTAGATAAGATGTTACTTGTTTATGTGCATGTCTTAAAAGTTTGACACATGCTACAGCAATTCTGGAAAACATTGCCTCTCACCTTCTTTTTTTTTTTGAATATCCTGAGGGTCCTATTTAGCAAAGTTAGTAAGAAAAGCAGTCACAGTCTATCAGTGTCCCTAATGGACTTTCAGTAGAAGGGAGGCCAACTTGCTTGTTACTGATACTCAGTACATAGGCTGCAATATCTGGTTTGGATCTGAAACCTTTGTTTCCTTTCAAGATTTCTGTAATAATAAATTCTTTGCCAGGCAACTCTATTTTCTAAATTTCATACTGAGTTATGTTGTCTTTACAACGATGTCTTTTTTGGGAGGGTAAAAGTTAGGGGGCTTTGTGGTCACAAATCTTCTCTTGGGTCTCAACTAAACAACTAGCTTCTTAGCCAGAGCACCTGAGAGACACAGAAACCAATATATTTGCACAAAATGCTGCCTATGCATACCTATGAAATAACAGTTAATGAGCAGAGCTCAAGTATAACCTTGGGGTTGGCTTTGTAAGAACAGCTTGTTTAAAACCTCTCAGTGATTAAATAATAAATACTTAGTTCTTACTTTGGCATTTATATGAGTAGATTTAAAAGCTTTTTCGAGGAGGTAACCTTGACTAACCGTGTTTTACAGATGGGAAGAGAAGTATGCAGTTCTCCTAACTTTGCTGAACAAACCAATAGCAAAGTTACAATTAGAAATTCAGGGCTTCAGGCTGCTTGTCAGGGCCATCTATGCAAGGTCCCACTTATAGGCAATAATATAAAGTGAAAGTTGTCTCAGTGCTTATTCTGGATGGGCTATTATTAGTGTTGTGTATTTACAGAGGTTTGTGTCCTTTGAAATTTACACATAGGAGTCAAAGTTTGCAATAGGTGCATAATGTAACACTAGCAACACTAAAACAAATGCAAGTGGCTGGAAACTAATGGGGCTTATGGCAAAGGCACTTGGGTGGCAGACTTTAGCTTTTTTTTCTGCTTCATTAACCATTAAAAGAGGCAGAGGGAAAGCCCAGTATGGAAGAAGGCAGAAAATTGTCAGTTATCAATAATATTGATATCAATATCAATAATAAAAGATAAAGAGCAATTGGCAGAAATTCTGAAGGACTGTGAGTAGACCTCTAGGAGTGTGAGGGAAGAAGTCCAACTCACAGACAACTGTACATTGACACAGCAGCATTATTTTAGTAACAAGGGGGAGGAGGTCAGAATGGAACAGTGACATGGGTACACTGGTTTAACTCAAACTAAGATTGAAAAGCTAGAAGCAGCAACTAGTATTTTCCTAATCTATGTGGTATTCCTCGCTAATTTTTATATGAATGAGAGTAGATCCCATGGTCAAGGTTTTCCATGTAATTTTTACCTAAATTGGTATTAAATTTAAGTTTAGTTATGATAATTTTTCTGTACAGAGCAAGAAGAGCACACACATCAGGGCACTCCTGCCCCAAAACCAAGCAGGGAGGAAGTGACCTCTAGCAGATTGGATAAGACAGTCGATTTTAATCTTATAGTCAAACGGGGGGCTGAATGTGAATCTAATGAGTCAAACTGAGAGTATTGGGTGCAACATAGTGTGCACCCAATTGCTGGCAGCCCTCTGGGCTGCATCTCTTGAGGGGAAGATCAAGCACTCAGCAATGGAAGAGAGAGATGATTCACTATGGAGGCTTAAAACTGTATTCAGTTTAGGCACCATTTAACCTCCAGGACCTTTATGAAGATGAGACACAGGAAGTAAGGAGTGAATAAAGACAGAAGGGAAAGGAAGGATAATTGAGTCAAAAGTGGATATAAGAGAAAATGAGTAGGATATTAGAGAGGATGAAGTGGGGGAAGGATGGCAAAAGATAGAGAGGGGACCCTTTTGTGCTAGGGGAGAAATGCAGAAGCTTCCTTTTAGAAGTTTTCCACCCAGCAACATCTAAGTCTTTATACTAAAGATTTCGTTATTCGTCCTACTTTCAGTAGAACTAAAGCCTAAGTATAACATCTGGGCTTGAGCCCACCCTGCTGCAGAGTGTCCATGTGGTGAGCAGGGGGTGAAGGTGGCTGCCCCCCAGCACCTTTCCCTTCCTGGTGCAGGCAGTTTGCCCCAGGCTGCAGGCGCAGTGCAGGGGGAATGTAAGTACAGGAACAGTGAGGCTGTGAACCGAGGCGGGCTGGGCCTCAGAGTGAGCTCTTTGCTAGAGAAGCAGCGAGACGGGGCTCTTGCCGTGGTGGGATGCTGCAGCACTTCTCAGAGGTACCATTCAGAAGTGGAAAGGAGGCAGAAATGTCTGCTAGGTGAGTGACTCAGAGGATCTCTGTTATTTCTCCTGGCTCAGGAGCTGTCATATTTTTAGCCATCTTCATTATTTTGCTGCTTTCCTCTGGATGGACTCTTTTTTTTTTTTTTTATTTCTCTTTTTGAGACAAGGCAAGAACATAGACTGTTTGAGGTCACTGTATTTAAAGGCTTTATTTTCATTATTGTTCTCTCTTTCAGTACTCTGAATTCTTCAGGCCTTAATAATATTATTTGGCTTTTCGACTTCTGTTGTACACAGAACAAATGGTTTTATTGAACTGTCCAAAATACTTTCCTCATCTTTTTCTTTGCATAGGCACACTTAATTTAGAACCTATTTGTACATAGGGCCAATTCACATTATTTCATCCAGCATGCGTTACCTCTTGTATACACTGAATTTTATCTCCTGAGTTCCTTAAATGCATAACTTTGTTCAGCTTTTGTGAAGTTCTCCCTGTCCTTCTCTAATCTTGACTAACCTGAGCCACTTCCAATGTGAGTTTTAAAAGTTCCATTAATACTTTACACCTTCTTTAGGTTTTTTTTTGTTTTGTTTTGGGTTTGGCAAGGCAGTATCAGAGGTGCATTGAGAATACCTTTGTTCAGCAAAGCTGCAGTAATTACTTCTGTCTCTTGTAGTTTGAAGAAAGTGAAATAAAGTGAAAATACCATTCATAACAAGAAAATGTAAAGTCAAATAGGCACAAAGTTTTTAATATTTAATTTTCCACATTATAAAGCAGACTCTTCTTCTCCACTTTCCCATAAATGCAGAAATGGATAGGATTAATTAAATATTAAACCATTATTCTTCCTAAAATAAAAGTCCTTGCAGGTCGTGTTTGGTATAATAAGTTCCCAAGGTGATCTTTCCCCCATATGAAGTTTTCCCATCAGTGGTTTTAAAAAATAATTAATAATAAAGAAATAAGTATTTTGTTATCATATTGTTCTTATCTTTTTACTGAAGGAGGAAGAGTATTATATGGCAAATCTTCCTTTCATTAAATAATTGACTGGAGGACTGATTCCATAATGGAAATGTGTGGCATTCAGTACAGGCAGTGATTTAGAAATAAGCAGTGAATCTGTGGAAGTAAAAAGGTTTCTAGGTCCTTAGGCTCTAAGGAAGAAGCATATTTACTTTATAGACTGTTTGCCTTCTAGAAAAGAGCAGAGAATGAAGCCAACAGAATACAGCCACTAGCATTTTTAGCTAATACTATGCAGTGTCAAGAAGGTGCTGTTTTATATCTGTGAGATATTGCTATGGGCTGACAGAATAAGAAAACAGAAACATATGAAGTAAACTGAAGAAAGCAAAAATATGCCATTCAGGAAGAAAATAAACCAGAAATTTCCTTTTCTTTCTTTTTTTTTTTTTTTTAATAAAAGCATTTATATTCGCTTAATTTACTTAAGGATTGTGTTTTGCTTCTGTGAGGATATGAACATAACTATCGCATTGTCTATGTCCTGTATTCTTTAATTTATCTCTATTACTAACTGTTATTTTGCAGAGTGTGCTTAGGCTAAATGGATAGCTCTGGTCTACATTTCAACCATAATAGCACTGAATAAAAATGATAATTACAAACATGTTTACACAAATTACTGGAAAAAAAAATAGATAGCCTTTATAGACCTACAAAATTAGGGCATGGATGGGGTGATAAGAGAAGGACATATGTCCATGCAATAATTTCCTGAGGTGATACTGGTAAATGATGAATTGCCATTAACTCTCTGGATTTAGGGAGATATACAGTTTAAGAAAAAGTTTAATATTTATCTACTCCCTTTGTTACTCCATGGAAGCTTGGAGGACTTCTGATCTTTTAACTCACATTTTACCTACTCTCTTTGGAGCAATAGTTATACAATTTGTAGTACTTTATTTTAATCTCCCTGTGGTATATTTACTACCTTAGATCATATGTTAACAGCATAGTGAGTCCCAGAGAAGGAAAAGGAAGACCTATTGTCACTCAGATGTATGAAACCTTCTCTCAGGCGACATTCAGCGGTATCTTTCTAAAATGAACTAAAAGAAGAGTGAACAAATGAAACAAACTTGGAGTGCAAATGTCAGTGGGAGAGGAAGTGAAAAGCAGAGAATGGACCAATCATTGCTGTGACTACAAGAATTGAACCTGAAGTAGGGTCTTTCTAGCTCCCAACTGCCATAACTTTGATTAACCTTGCAGTGTTTCAGCACAAGGTCACGCTATCCTGTTGACACTTTTCTTTTGAGATGTCAGTCACATTTCAATAACTTTTTGGTGTGGGGTTGTAAGTCCTCTCTCTACATTGACTTTGAATGAGGCAGGTTGCTTATGAATGCAGCTAGAAGTGTCACTCAGATATTCTTGCATTGTGTTATCTTTGATTGACTTGTCTGGAGTGGTGAAAAAATCAGGGTATCTAACTGCCCCTTTTTTGACAGTGACAATGCTCCATATTTTTATATTTTTATTTTTATTTATTTTTATTTTATTTTTAAATTCCTGCTACTCTTTCACCCTTCTGATGATAATGAGATTTGGAACTGCTTCTTTCTTTACAATATTAACAAGCACAGGAGAGTCCTATCCTGCACATGTAACATCTTAGCATTTCTGTCTGGAGTTTAGGTTCTCATATCATGAAAAGCATAAGCTCCACTAATGGAAGATAATGTGTTAATGACAGTAGAAAAAGCACCAGTTCAGGAAAGAGCGTAAAAGAAATTCCTATTGGTTTAGCCTTCAAGATAGCTTTTAGTTTATGTCTGGCTTGTGTAATTCTGAAGAGCTAGGCCCAAAGCCATTTAAAAAGGGCCAGCAGGAAGGAAGAGAAAGCATTTCTAGTTTTTCAATGTTTATTATTAGCAACATAGACTGTAGCTGTTTTGTGCAAGTTTTGCTGTGTAGTAGGAGGCTGTGTCCCAGAACGGTGATTTTTCCAAGGCTGCGTTATTCAATAAACTGATAACATATGACTGCAGTTATAATCGAAGAGCTTCTCCATTTATGTAAAACAAAATAAATATTTCTCTTCTGTAGACACTTGAGGTTTATAATCTTGTTTTCAGGATTGCCCTGGCTCACATAAACAGACTTAGCCCCCTTCCAGTGCTAAAAGAAAATGCAGGATCTGTGATGGAGGAGGGGAAAATTCTGTAATATAAAATAGTTCATATCTGTTTCATAGTGTTTCATAAATCTGGTTCCCAGGTAGTAGAGGAAAATGAATGAGAAACAGTTTTGGTTTTTCAAGCTACTACTATTGCTTTTTTTCTCAGCTGAATGGAAAGAAGTGTATAAAAAAAGCTAGTGCTAGAAACTAGACGTAAAAGAGTAACAAAGAAAACCTCTTCAACGAGCATAATCTGTTGTCAGTGAAAGGCAAAGACATCATTAAATTCACAACAGTGCTTATTTATCTAATGTAAGTCATGGAGGAAGCAGTCATGCTGAGATGTGAGAAAGGAAGCAGGGGCTGTATCCTGAGCATTGCCATGCCAAACTTGCATGCATGTCTGTCTCCAAGCCAAATCTTGGGTAGATCTGGGGCCACCAATGTAGTGCAGGAAGACTGCCGTGTCTGAGGTGGAATCCACAAAATTTACATCGATGAGAAGAGAACTATTTAAGCAAGCTTACAGCAGGGAGAAGGCAGCATCTTATAAATCATCATGTATAGATTCAGGAGTAGGAATAAAAATACCCCACCGTAGCTCATACTATGATGGTTATGGCACTTTGCTTGGCTATAGAATTTGGAATACTCTTGAAAGGCAATTGAACTTTATCCTCTCACGTTACATCAGTACTTGAACTACTGGAAAATTGGGACCAATGGTCCTTCCTGCAGCTAAGTTTCATTTTTTTAAGTGGTTCTTACAGTGGAACTCTGTACAGACCTTGACCTACTACAGGTGCTTGAGAGTGCATGTAAGGTCAATCCCTCAGGAAAAAGAGGCAGAAGAACATAGAATCATAGAATGGTTTGTGTTAGAAGGGACCTGAGAGGTTGTCTAGTTCCAGCCCCTCTGCAATGGGCAAGGGCAGCTTCCACTAGACCAGGTTGCTCAAAGCCCTGCCCAACCTGGCCTTGAAGACTTCCAGTGATGGGGCAGCCACAGCTTCTCTGGACAACCTGATCCAGTGCCTCATCACCCTCATAGTAAAGAATTTATTGGTAATATCTAATCTAAATCTACCTTCTTTCACTTTAAAGTCCTTACCCCTTATCCTATCGCTACTTGCTTTTATAAAAAGTCCCTCTCCAGCTGTCCTGTAGGCCTCCTTTAGGTACTGGAAGGTTCTTCAGAGGTCTCCCTGCAGCCTTCTCTTCTCCAGGCTGAAATCGCTCCAACATATCTATCTCTTTCTTATGTTGGGGGCACCAGAACTGAATGCAGGGGTCTGGTGAGAGTGGGAGAGAGGGGGCAATTACCTCCCTTGACTTGCTGGGCACTCTTGATACAGCCCAGGATGTGGTTCACTTTCTGGTCTGCAAGTGCTTGTTGCTGTGTCACATTGAGCTTCTTATCAACCAATACCCCCCAGTACTTCTTCTCAGGGTTGTTCTCAACACATTCTCCACCCAGACTGTATTTGTGCTTGGGTTTGACCTGACCCGTGTGTAGGACCTTGCACTTGGCCCTGTTGAACTTCATGAGGTTGTCGTTGGTCCACCTCTCAAGCATGTCAAGCGTGCCCCTCTGGATGGCATCCCTTCCCTCCAGCATGTCAACCACAGCATATAGCTTGGTGTCAGTGGCAAATTTACTGAGGGTGCATCCAGTCTGACTGTCCATGTCATCAACAAAGATGCTAAAACTGCACCAGTAGCAATACCAGCTGCAGAGAATCAACACTTGTCACTGGTCTCCACTTGGATATTGAGCTGTTGATGGCAATTCTCTGCATGCAACCATCCAGCCAATTCCTTATCCACCAGGTGATCCATCTGTCAAACCAATGTCTCTCCTATTTAGAGACAAGGATGTTGTGTGAGACAGTGTTAAATGCTTTGCACATGTCCAGATAGATATCAGTTGCTCTTCCCTAATCCACCAAGGCTGTAACCCCATCATAGAAGGTCACCAGATTTGTCTGATATGATTTGCCCTTAGTGAAGCTGTATGCCTAATCATAGTTTGCAGGAGGATCTGCTCCAAGATCTTGCCAGGTGCAGGGTGAAACTGACTAGCCTGTAGTCATCCTTTTCAAAAATGAGGGCTGTGTTCCACTTTTCCTTTCAGTGTGAACTTCATTGGACTGCCACAACTTCTCAAATATGATTGCTACTGGCTTAGCGACTTAGAGACTTAGTAATGTTCCATGCCAGTTCCTTCAGGACCTGTGCATGCATCTCATCAGGTCCCAAGGACTTGTGCACCTTCAGGTTCCTTTGATGGTCTCAGACCTGGTTTTCTATGCCTGGCATGGGGCAGCCCTGGACTCACTTCATAGCGGATGCCCCTGCAGCCCTCCAGTATCAAAGCTATGGCACATACACCCAACACACCAACATATGGCACCTGAGGAAGGTAGATAGTGAAAATGTAAGTAGTAGAAATGTTCACAGATACTGCAGAAACTGGGTTTTCAGGATTGTAATTTTGTCTTAACTACCTATAAGAAAATTATCCAAATTTTGTCTTGAGATCAGGAGAATACCAGTCTGAATTTGTAAGAAATACGAATCACAGAATCATAGAAGAGTTAGGGTTGGAAAGGATGTTAAGATCATCTAGTTCTAACCCCCCTGCCATAGGCAGGGACACCTCACACTAAACAATGCCACCCAAGGCTCTCTCCAACCCAGCCTTGAACACCGCCAGCAATGGAGCATTCACAACTTTCCTGGGCAACACATTCCAGTGCCTCACCACCCTTACAGTAAAGAATTTCATCCTCATATCCAATCTAAACTTCCCCTATTGAAGTTTGAACCCATTACCCCTTGTCCTCTCACTATAGTCCCTAATGAAGAGTCCTTCCCCAGCATCCTTATAGGCCCCCTTCAGATATAGGAAGGCTGCTGTATGGTCTCCAGGCAGCCTTCTTTTCTCCAGGCTCAACAGCCCCAACTTTCTCAGCCTGTCTTCATACAGGAGGTGCTCCAGTCCCCTGATCATCCTCGTGGCCCTCCTTTGGACTTGTTCCAACAGTTCCATGTCCTTTTTATGTTGAGAACTCCAGAACTGAACACAATACTCCAAAGAATCATAGAATCATAGATCATAGAATAGTTAGGGTTGGAAAGGACCTTAAGATCATCTGGTTTCAACCGCCCTGCCATGGGCAGGGACACCTTCCACTAAACCATGCCATCCAAGGCTATGTCCAACCCAGCGTTGAAGAACCTATGTTAATTAACATGCCTTTAACTTACTATAAAATACTGAGCTAATCACTTAAATATTCTACCCAGAAGTTCCTCTTCCCTTTCTCTCTATATTTTCTCTAATATTTACCACAGGAAGTTCATGAATCTTAGTTAATGCTTGCAAAAGCTTTGAGAACTTCGGGAGAACCAGTTAGTTCAAATTTGCCCAAAACCTAGTACTTTGAGTGAAAATACCACCTTCTTGTAAAACACATTGCAAGCAGATGTTATAATTTTGTATGTGTCACTTAATGGTTCTAAGATTAACCTTAGTATCCTTTCTTTATGGCTTACACACCAAGAAAAGACACTGATCTACAAAAATGTAACAGGTACATATGGACCATTGGCTGGCTTAGCATCATGGTTTTTAAATGAAAAGCAAATAGATGCATTCACAGATACCTAGATACCCTTGCTAGCAATTATTTTTCATTATTATTTCATTTCCATGAAATTTCTTCTCTGATATCTCTTCAAACATTTTGGGAAATAATGTTAACATGTTTTCTCTGCAAGTACCTTATTTTGATTTTTATTTGTTTATTTTTATATAGCATTCTGCATGTTATGTTGGTGCAAAAAATATGTAGTCATGCATGTGTGTGCATTTGATGTGTGTAGTATAATATGCATAATATAATGAAAACATTCTTTCAGCAGCAACATTATGGCCACCCCAGTGACAGGAGCTAATATGCTCAAGAGACCTTTTTAAAGCATACTGAAACTCCATGTGACAGTGACTTCAGTTTTCATTCAGTTGTCTTGAAATGTAGCAGAGCAATCAGGAAAAAAAAAAAAAAAAAAAGAGAAATTAAAAAAAAAAAAAAAAGAAAAAGAAAAAAAATTATTTCCCAGTGGATAGCCATGAGCAAAAAGACAGAAAGCTGCGACATGGCTTGAGATATCACATTGGGAGCCTTTGTCTAACTGCTTAGGTCTGTGTATTATCACAATAAATGACTGTGGAAAGCCTTTCAGTTATCTTTCTGAAAGAGGTGTTCGGGAGCAATTTTCTAATGTCACCATCTAATTTGTGCTTTTATATTCGATACCTACTCAGGCTTATGTGCATGTATTTTAATGCAGTCACTGAAGAGATTTAAGATGTGTAAGCAGACAGAATCTCTCTGTAAGCCTGTGAAGGCACATAACTTCTCTTAATTGCTAAGTTAAGTTTCTCCTAAAAGCCACTTAACATTCTTTAAGAAGTTGGATTTGTCAGATACTCATGATGTTGGTGCACATAAGTTAAGTTAGGCTGAGTGCTAAGGATTGCATTTAACTAGCTTGTTCAAGTAGGTAGTGAAAACTAAGTAGATAAAAAATGAAGGGAGGGACTAGATTTTTATGTTAGACTTTGAGTGGCAACACAAATTTACATTTTCATTTATTAGAAAGAATTTTCTAGGACTCCAACTTTTTAGAAATGTACAGGAGATTTAGCTTATATCAGGATGAAAAGAAAAATGTTAGAAGGCATCTGTGTATCCAGTATGTTTTGCACTTTGCAGCTCCCTACTTTCTAGTAGTTTGACTAAGCGTCTGTGTTTAAGCCATTTGTGTCAGAAGATGACCTTCAAGTCTGGCAGACTTGGTATCATTAGGATGTCTTCCCTAATATTTTGCCAGCAGGGACTCTGTAGCTATGGGACTGCACAACTGTACCACAAACAAACAATTGCAATGTGGTATACAATTCTGGGATAATGAAAACAAATACTTCCTAATCACTTTGGAAATGAGTGAATTTTTATTTTATGTTATTTATTTTATTTTTTATGTTATTCAAATTTTTGTTTTATATTATTTTTTTTTATTTTGTTTTGTTCAATTTTGGTTTAATGATTGTACCTGACAGCATGCAAGTGCCCTTTGACCACTGGTTGTCGTCTCTGAGTTCATAACTCTGGAGCATAAGCCTGCTTTTCCAACCACCTCTTATTTGTCCCCTTTTTTGGATGCAGCAATGATGTAGTAGTGGAATGATACTATTAGGTTAAGCTTTTCTTAGTTTAATTCTACTTTACTTCACTGTATAGGTCCCATAGCTTGTGCATGAATCTCTCTCAGGGATAGCAGGAAACACTCATCATTTTGATTCCTATCACAAAAAATAGCTTCTGCTCAGTTCACAGTATGTGCCCTAACCTGTTAGGTGAAACAGCAACAACTATTTGTGCGCAGTACCAGATTTGTTAGGTGTGATCCAGGAGTGCTTATTACCCAGACTCACCTAGCAAGCCTCCTTGGTGAATCTGGGTGGACTAGAGAAGGAAGTACTCAGCTCTGAGAAGGCAAGGGAATGGATTTCATGCCCAGATTTGACATGTGGCTGAATTACAGAAGCTTCATGGTCACCACACATCCTCTGTGCTTCAATTGCAGACTGTGTGAGTACTCTTAGCCAATGTTAATTGAAGTGTAATTAGACACGATCTGTTGATGCAGCTCAGCTCATGTGTGGCATGTCTTTATGCTAAGGTCACTTTAGAGTGTAAGTAAGACAACTTAGCTAAGCGAAAAATACTGATTTGAAATAGATGGAAGGCTTTTTATATTAGATATTTAGAAACTCTTCAGTGGCAAAGATGGTTGAACAGCAGAACTGTTTTGTTATATCGCTGTCACTGTGGAGCTGGAAGATATGAACGTGTTTAACAGTGAGAATTGTTTTCTTATGGGAAGAGGTTACTTCCAGTTCTAGGACTAAGAGGCCCAGAAGAGAATTTGCTTGCCCTAACCTATTTAGAAGAAGTTATATGGGAAGCCTGGAGTGGAAGTAGGAGCCTAATTGTTTCCCTTTCATTTGAACAGAATCTTTTGTCTATAGCTTTTATTTACAATATTTTAGATATTTTTTTTTCAACCTGACAGTATTTGTATTTCAGTCCCATATACGCATAATTCTTTCTGATTTCTATTGGTTACTTCGAGGTTATCCATCCAAATTCTGAGCTAGGATGGTTTTGTTAAAATTGTGGTTGCCAGAAGAACTGTGAGAACAAGATACATATTTTGTTTGAGCTTCTTCATTTAATCTTGAGGGAAAATAAAATTATTTGCCTCTGATTTTAAAAAACAATGTTCAGTGTTTTAAGCAGCAGCTGTTATTCCTAACTCTGTATGCACGTGTGCCTCTGGAAAGAATAGCTGTGAGAAGTACCTTTATCTAGAAGTCCCAGAGTTGATTCTGGCTGGAGTTTCAGTGCCATAACCACCTGTGGTTTGATTCTTGCGGTGCATTTACCCTGGGGCAAGTATGGTTTTAATTTCAATAGCATTTGCTTTTTATTAATTTCATTTCATTGTATTTTTTCACTTTAATTTCATTTGGGCTTCTTTTCCTATGGAAAAGTTGTGTAGAAACTAGAGAAATAAATTGAAAAGAATCACTGGCACACTAGGAGGCACACAGCTCAATAACTCATTAAGTTTTAGAGGTGCTTATTGCATATATTCTTAATTATCATTCACAACATGCAAAGTGCAAACTCCATCTCTCTTTTGATACATTTTACCATTGGTAAAATGTATTGCGCATTTTCCTTGTGCAGGATATATTCTCTATCGAGATCTATGAAAATAAACACAATAAAAATTCCAGTGAATTGTTATTGTACAGAGTAAGTGGTTGCTTAAAAGTCTCACTATTTTAGCTGCATTAATTGTAAAAGCCACAGAGTTTAATATTTTTTGAGAAAAAAAAATAGGAACTTGTTTGAATTATTCATGTTTTGAAAATGGCCTGTATGACAGCTATTTTCATAAGTCATTTTTACTGCAAGTTTAGCACATACCAGAACTCCCACTGAATTGAGAAATTAGGATAGTTATGATTTTACCTAAAGTATTTTCATCCTTTCTTTTAAAGAAATAGCTTCCTTATTGTTTATGTCTCTCATAGTCATGAATGGGGAGCTACAGACCTATGAGATCATGTAATGCTTTTCCTAAATTCATCTGTAATATTTTCTCTTTCTTAGCATTAAGAGGATAGTTTTATAATTAAAAGATTTTTGATCTCCTTTTCTCTCCAGTGCAGGGAAAACCTAGACCCCAAGTAAATGATATTTCCATAATACATGAAGAAACTACTAGCAAAAAGAGCAATATTAAACCTGAGATGATTGTTCTGGTTTTGGTATGTAGAAGGAGAGACTGAGAAACTGAAAGCTCTCTCACTCTCCTGTCTCTCTTCTCCCTTCTTGAGCCACATGGGAATAATTAGGTAAAGAGACTTGAGCACCTTGGGTCCAAAGATGGAGAAAGAACTGAGGGGCAAGATTTTTCTCTTCTGGGACCCAAGTTACCTGATGCCTACAGATTAGACTAGATCTTGGTTCATGCTTCTCACAGCCTGAATCCAAACACTTAAGTTAGCATCTGGAACCCTAATATTCTCCTTGGAAGAATGACACTAGATCCATATTTATTCAGCACCTTTATAAGAGTCTCATTTATGCAATCAAAAAAGATATTTTACTTCCAGCTTGCTACTCTGCTATTGCAGCAGCAATGTTTTTATCCCTGAGTACAGCCAAATTAACAATTTCTTGATATATGCCAGGTTATACTGCTCTTTCCTGACCAAATAAGCTGGTTTAAATATGTTACTTGTACTACACTTGGATGCTGACCCTAGTAAATTGTGGTGATGTCCGGAAAATTACTTGTTAGGAAGAAGTATTTAGAATAAATAAGCTGTAGATTGAAGGAGCAAATGTGCCATAAATCTCATTTTTTAATGCGTTTGACTTAAATTACAGTCCTCGTTCTGGCCCATCTTCATTTGGATATTGCTTTCTCATTAAAAGGAGTTTGAACAAAATATACATCCACCTAGCAGGGTATTGTGAATATAGGCTTACCTTTGAGAGACCCTGGGTTTTAAAGGGAAGTAATAAAAGCATGTTTGCCCTAAAGAAGGCATTATTTTTAAACAAAAGAAACCCCTTAATTTCTAATGAAAAACTGCTAAATACACACACACACACACACACACACACACACACACAAAAAAAGCCAGAAAAAGAAATAATATACCATATGGCAATTATGCCAAAAGACTGAATTTATTACCAAATAAAACTGTTGGCTTGTGCATTTCACAGTTTCCTCCATTCTCAATCAGTGTGTTTTTAGAAGCTTTCTGTAGGGTTAGTTGCCCAGAATTCTGCAAAAACAACAGTTTGTTCTTATTGCAGGAGGTGTTAGGAAATCAAATTCAATTGGAGCACCAAATGAAATTACAGACTGGTTTTGTCCCAGCTGCATGACACATGCCAAGAGGTGATTTTTTTCAGTGCAGACATTTAAAGAAATGAATACAGAATGCTATTTGTTCTCCTGTTGAATGAATTATGCTTCTTGTGTTTTTCATACTTCAATGTGCTATTTAATATTTCAGCAGTCACTGTTTGCTTTCACCTCAGTGAAAATGTTTTTATGTGTCATGTTTTCTTTTAATAAGTGATCTTTTAAAGGCAAAAAAAAAGAAAAAAGAGGCAAGAATCTATGCAAAACTTGAATTTGATCACTGAATAATGCTTGTGTGTGACAGACTAATTGTATCAGTGGTAGCCAGATGATAGCCATAACGGCTTACAACAGCTTTGGCCGTGACATATTTCATTGTTACTTGTTGTTTTATTGAATGACATATTTTCTACCAAAAAAAAACAAAAACAAAAACAAAAAAAACCTATCTATGGGATTTCAAAGTGATTCAGTCACTGGAATTACAGAAATTTCCTGTGAAATTTCTTCTAATGTTCCCTGGTCTCTCAGAGCCTGCTAATGAATACTCACATCCCAACATGCTTTTGAACCTTTAAAAATATGTGTTTAATATCTGAACTTCTATGCCATCAACTTCCTTTATAATCTACAGTTTTAATTAGGTAACATTATGGAAAGTATTTCCCATCTTCCTCCCCCTCCCACCAACTGCAGCCGTTCATCTCTGAAAGTGGACATTTGCATTAACACCTCAGATAGATAAGATTTGTAGAACCCTGAAGCTGTGAGGTTGAGATGCAGTTAGCATGCATTTAGCATGCATGTTTAGATGATATGCATGTAGATTGCATTCAAATTATATGTAAATCGACATTTTTATTTTTTTGTGCAGGCACCTGCTGAATGAATGTTCTTGGTGTGTTCAGCAGTGCATACTGCTTTCAAATTCTGTTGCCAAAAAGAGGGTGAAGGGATAAATTTGAAGACTTGAGATCCCCTCGCTTCCACTTGGGCATGCAGTGTGACTCTTACAACTAATTTGGCAGAGATCCTTGAGATATGAAAGGGAATTCTTCAGCAAGGACAATGATTTTTTTTATTTGGCAGTAGGAAGAGATGCAAGGGAACACAATTAAGCTCCATACTCTTGTGCTGAATGGCTTAATTCTGTTATGTTCTTTCACCAATATTCACTCCTCTTCCTGTGACTGGCATGGGGAGGAATACAGCAAAATGAGTCCACAAAAGCTCTCTTCACAAGAACAACTTACATGTTTCTAACCTGACAAATCCACCAACAGCTGATGTCAGTGTATTCAACCCTTTCTGAGCATACTTTCACAGTTTGTTCATCAGATTGGTTCTCTGAAAAGAACTCATCCTTGAATCTCTCCCATCTCTTGAGCCTCTCCTAATTTGCCATCTTTGGCACTTAATGTCAAGGAAATAGTATAATGTGAATTTGTGAAATATATTTTCAGCAAGTTCATGCTGATACAGAATTTCCCTGAGAGGCAACATTAATAATGGCTTGGCACAACACATTTGCTGGAGTGGGTTTGATGCCTTGATTGAGTTTCTGTGGTGCGTTTGTTGTTGCTTTGGGGAACATGGGGATATTGGGTTCAACAGACCATAGAATTTTGAATTAACCTCTCTTTTTCTCTTCATGAATATAATGGCTTTGCAATCTGTTCTTACTTTGGCCTTTTATTTAAGGAAAAAGAGAAGCTTTGATTTAAAAAAAATGTCATTTTTGAGAGCATTATGAGGAAAAATATACGTAAGGAAACATTGATTCATATGAATATTTTAGGCTACTTTCCCACAAGACTTTTCTACACTGATTCTGTATAGAATATTCAGTTTAGCTCTAACATGTAAAAGATGAAAACTGTTAACACTAAGTTCACATATGGCAGCTCCTGTTAAATCCTTTGTTTAAGAAAAGCCTATGATGACTTTCAAGGGTCCTGTTAAACCCTGTCAGAGTTCTCATTTCTTTTTTCCTGGGAGTTGTAATTGAATAATATAATTTTACAATGCCAAGACTGAAAGAAAAAAAAAAAAAAGAGAAATTAAAAAGAAATAAAAATTTTAAAAATTGCTTGTGATAATATTGCTATGTAAGTTTTCAGTTTTATTTTAAAGAAAACCTGATATGAACAGTTTTTCAAGTTTACTATTTTAACTCTACCTTAACATCAAGCCATTAGTGTACTCCTGAATGTTCCTTCCATCTCAGTGCTGGCCATGATTACAAAGAATTAATAAAGCTGTTTCATACTTTAGCAGTTTGTTTCCTGAGATCCTCATTCAAAGTTGTGTGGGTTTTCGAGAGCAAGTTAAAGTAGGGAAAATTAAATTTACCTGTGGAACAGTCTGTCTGGTATCCCATTCTTGTAGTAAATAATTTGGGTGAAATTTATTTGCTCTGGGTATTAGCCGAAATGATGCTAACCATAGTTTAGCTCTTAAGAAAGTGGTGTTTAAGACTTTTAAGGTGCCTTCTTTTTCTCCCCCTCCCTGCCCCCCAACCTCCTTTTGTTTATAAAACACTACAGAAAACACAAAAAGGCTTTCATTGTCTATTGTAAGCACCAGGGTTTTTTCAAATTTTTTTTTGTTCTCCCTATTTTAGCTCCATTTTTGGTAACAGAGAGGAAAGCAAGAATCGGATAAATAAATCTTTGCAACAGGAAAAGCTCAAAGTAGTGTAAGCGTAAGGTGAAGCTGGAGGAGTAGAGGGCACTGTTTTGTTATCAACTGGCTTAACATGCCTGCTCTTTTTGCACTTGCCTTTGACCCTACCAGCTCCACAACTTAAGAGTCAGAATTAGTTGTTGAATGCACCTGATTTTCTGGTCAGCACCTCTAAGTAGGGTACAGAGAACTTAGAATCCCAGCAATCCTGCAAAAAGATAAGAAACTTTTCTTAAATACTGCCTTTCCATTATTTTCCCCTCTACTGAGCTCAACCGTATAGTGACAAAGGAAAACTTGAGCAAAAGTTGTCATGATGTTGCCAATTCCACAAAACTGGACTTGATTTGGTAATAGAAGTTCTTGCACAACACAAAATGTGGGCAGTTTTGGTAACAGAAGTTCATGTTGCTTTTTTACACTGAAATAGAAGGCACTTAGCTTTGTCACCATATGGAGCAAAAGTAATTACTAAGGATGAAAGGAAAGGCAAGACAATTATCACACTTCTTGTTTGTCAAGAAGCAGCCTTCTACATTTCAGAATGCTGTAATTCAGGTTTCATGATGAGTTTTTTTAGAAATGCACCAGAAGAAGTGATTTGAAAGATTTATTCATTTATTGCAATGACAAATGCAGTGGGAACCTGTTCGGAGGCTTGCTTTATACTCAATTGCTTCTTGTAACTGTTTCATTTATCAGATATTTGGCTAGGAGAAACTCAGTGTGGCATTATATTGGTGCAGATCAGTGTAGAACAAAACATGTTGAATTTCGTAGGCTTGCCGACACAACAGAGCTGATTATAAGCTCTATCTTAAATATAAGGTATTTTCTTTTATAGGATTTGCCACCTGTTGAACATGATTTTTGTGTAGTAGTCTTATGGCATGGTAATTTATAATTATAAAGAAATTTAAATATATAGAAACAATGTAAAGGGGTTGCTCCTAATTTCCTGTTTCTCTCATGTAATTTTTGTCAAGGAACAAGGCAGGCTATCCTTCTTGCCTTGGCAGAATATTAAAAAGTGAATGTGCTCTAGAGCATATTTTTACATGTTCTCTCATCTAGAGTCATCAAGACCAGTTCATCTACATAGGATAATCCAAGTTTACAGTCATATTATTCCTTCACTTGTTTTCTTCTTCAGGGAAGATTAGGCTCTTACAGTCATAAAGAAAATTATCTCAGCAAAAGTCCCAGCTGAAGAGCTTGGCACAGGCCGCAGAGAGCAAATAGGTTAGCTGGCTGTAGTTCTCATGGTCTATATTGGTTACTTTGATGCAACTCTGAGAATCAGGGACTCTGTTACAATTTGCTACCACAGGTTCTTCAATCCTGAATGAAAAAGAAAAAAAAATCCTTAATGTGAAATGAAAGTCTCTTTTAGTTGGGCTGAAGCCTACCCTTTTTACCCTGCTCAGGAAATGCCTCGGCATTTTCACTACCCTCTCAGGTGCATTGCTTCCTTTTAGGAAGGAGTAGGGATAAAGAATATAAGGACAATAAGAAATCAGGAATCCAGTGCATATCTTTACCTATTTCAGAAATTTCCATGTCACATTTGTAGGATTTATAGTTTTGGGGTTTTTTTGTGTGTTTTTTTTTTGTTTTTTTTTTTTTTTTTTTTTCTGAATAATCCTGTCTAATTTTTGGGTAGTGAATAGTCAAGCCATGTGTTTAGACAACTATAATATTTTACTTTGTTTCTCTTTTGTTGTTACAATTCTTTTTCTTAAATGTAAGGTTTGCATGGTATTCCCCGTGAATGTTTCACATATAAAAAACAAGAAGGAAGAAAATTAGACAGAAAACAACTTTTTTGAGCCCTTCTTATCAAGCAGAATATTTTAATAAATTTCATGGAGCAGAGTTATGAAATATCTGCTAATTATGAAATTATTTAAATCTTTTGAAAGCAGATGTTATGAAGATATTATGTCAGAAATTAAGAATGTGATGATAACCTTTAATAAAAATGCAAAACTTGCCTAAAAAATAAAAAGCACAAATTTTGTTGTATACAGTTAATGTTCTGAAATGACGTGCTGTAGCATCGTGTATCAGTCCAGTTCAACCGATTTGTATGCCTGCATATGTATATAGCTATTACATATGCAGTTGTTATAATACTGGAGTTATGACAAGAAAATGAAGCCAGAGAGGATGGGCTACACCCACACAAAAGGGTTATTTTGTAGCTGACCTCAGTGATGTAACTGTTGATACACTAGTTGCCAACAGAGCCACAGCACATTTTTTGTTTGACTTGCATGGGAATAGTGCAACTTGTCCAAGGCTTGTGGTTTTGTTTTCCTTTGTATTTCAAAGATAGCAGCCTTAATTAAGATTTGTGTGATGACTTTAGCTGAATTTTTCTTCACTTAGTCAAAGCCTTTAAATTTCTTAATAGTGCTGTTTATAGTATGCTAATTTGAGTTAATTTTACTGCAGTAGATGATACACTGATTTAGAAATGCATGCAATAATCCAAGTTTGAGTGGAAGGAGACCTTTCTTCCTTTCTTCTTGTAGGTACATATTGCCTGTTCTGACCTGCAATTCATGTAATAAGTCATTTTTAATGCTGGCACAGGTGTCCTTTTGAGTTTAAGTATGCTTTCTGTTCATATTGTCTGCTATATTTTTTTTCTGATGTATGGCTCATTATCACATCATTCTGTGTGCAAGTATTTTTATTGTATCAGCTTTTGTAGCTGTTTCTAGTTTCATAGCTGAATTTCCTACGCTTGTTTTTGAGTTTCATATTCAAACTGCATGCAGGAGCTTTGAAATTCCATACTTGAATCATTCTTGCTATTTTTCAGGGAAATTTGAATCTGTCTCAACCTGATTTATTCTCCAGTCTGAAAATAAATGGTCTGATCAAGTAATGGTTGAGAAAGTAGCAAAGAATTCCAGAGTTCTCTATAATTTCAGATATAGATAGCTACCTATGGCATTGCAGCAGTGAGGGCTTGACTGCAGAAATGATTTATAGTAGTTCTTAAACACACAGGTGGTATTTCTGGCAAGCTGTGTTTGTAAAGGACTACAAGACTTTCTCTAAGAAAAATATTTTTTTTCTTCCAATTTGAACTGAAAAAAATATAAATCATAAAAAATATTATGGTTAATGATCGTGTCCCTTCCAAAGCAAGATCAACTATACCTGGGTCATTCCTCATGGATGTTTGTTTCTTTGAGACACCCAACTGTGGGAACTCCAAAGCTTGCTTAGCAACCCCTTTTAGCGTTTCAGTAATCTTTCTTACTATTCGGAAGTTTTTCAGCACCTTGCTATAATTGAATTTCATTAATTCTTTATCATGGAGAGACATTCCTCTTCAGAGCTACCTTTTATATATTAAACAATTGCTATCATCTTAATATTCAGGCTCCTCCTCTTTAGCTTTAACAGTCTCATGTTGTTAAATCTCAGAACTTTCCATGTTGGCCAGACTCATGGTAGTTCTCCTTTGGACTTTTTCCTCTTGGTTTACCACTCTTTGAGCTTCCCAAAACAGGACAGAAACAATCCATCTCAAGTTTTTGCCAAACTGCAGCAAAGCAGATTTATCTTTTATACCCTGTAGGTAGTTTTCGGTTTTACATATCCAAGGATATGTTTCTTGCAACAGGAAGACACTTTTGATTTATTTCCACGTTGGATCTCCAGATTCTTCCCTGAAAAATCTCTACACACTCAACTTTTTTTTGTATCTTTCATTTGTACAGATTTGTTCCTGCATTTTAGAATTTTGTATTCTAACTGACCTTCCAACACACTGGCAGGCCCAATTATGTGTCTTGTTTAAATGCAGTAAGCACTCTCTACATCACTCACATCATTATTAAAACTTTAAACAGGCGTACTAGAGAGAGAAAAAAAAAAGTAAAAGAAATCAGGTTTTAGCAATAGATTAGTCATGATTGCCCTGTATGTACAGTTATCTAATCAGTTTTGCACCCACACTATATTAGCACCACTTACACAAGCTTTCCCTTTTTTTTTTTTTTAATATGTATTTTCTATAAGGCAAGAGCTACGTAGATGACCTTGCATGCAACTCACCTCTCCACAAGGTCTGTTGCCATTTTAGGGAGAGATTTAATTCTGTTGACATGATTTGTTCTTAAAGGATTGACTAGTTCTTAACTAACTGATTTTGCCTGTTCCTTACCTCCTTTTCATGTTTCCAGCTACTTACAAATTATGTTGTTCATTTGTTCCAGTACCTTTCTGAGACCAAATTGCTGATGAAAACATTTGTTATTCCTAAGCTCCTGCTTCCTTAGTTTTTTAATTATGGTTATTGTGTTTTCATTTTTTCCATTTTATTGATACCTCGTGTCTTTCAAAGACTGCTTTTCTAATGGCAACACAGTTCTGAGATGGCTTTATCAGTTCTCTAAATACCCTAGAAGGAATTTCATCAGGACATCTGTTCTGAAAACCAATTCACTTAAGTATTCTTTAACCTTTTCTGTCTGTATTTTTAATTGAAAACATTTCTTTGCTGTTTGTATTAATTATGCTAGTCACTTCCTCATTGTTGACCTTTTCAATTAAAATGAATGCAATGACATTACATGCTTTGGCCTTCACTGTGTCATCTGTCAGTGACTTATTTTCCTCTACTGGATAGCAAAACAACACTTTTCTTTGTCCTCCTCTTAGTCTGCGTAGATTCAGTTTGATTAGTGAAGGATATGAATATTTTAGTTATGTTTTATCCTCCCAGTAGGTCAGTCTAAATTTCCATAGAAGGGATTTTTGTTTTTCATTGACCTTCCTGTGTCCATGTTCATGCCAAAAGTCAAATTCCTGCTATTCCTGAAAAGTCTTATACATGTAAAAACAAATTATTAAAAAAAAAAAAAAATTATTCAAGCCAAAATCAGGAAAAGTCAAACTCCAGAGACAGTTTTGTTTGCTGAGTGATACATTCAGCCTGTCATTATTCACACATAATGAAAGTGAACGCTTCAGCAACTGGAAGTCACTTTGGCATGATCAGTCAGTAAGGGGTTTTGATGCTGTGAACATTCCCAACTCTCTAGTTGCTACAGAGGACTTTTTATATGCTGGAATTCATCTAGCAATTTTCAGTCATTACTGCTCTACCACAAGAGATGAGAATATCAGGAAACACGATATCAGCATGAAAGTATTAAAAAGAAACAAGGTTAAAAATACCACAATCTTCTCTCTTTTAAAATTAACTTGAACTGATTCTCCTTCACTTGTTTAAATCTCATGATTTGTTAATATCATCCTTTTCTTGATATTGTTTTAAAAAAATAAATACTGAGAAGATATTTTTGTTTGTATCCAGTGATAACAAATGTGAGAATGGTTCAAACCTGTGCCAGGGGAGGTTCAGACTGAACATCAGGAAGCATTTCTTCACCAAAAGGGGGGTCAAACACTGGAACAGGCTTCCTATAGAGGTGGTTGATGCCTTAGGCCATCTGCAATTGAATTAATACAAATCTCACTAAACAGTACGTTACTGTAAATATGTTTCTCTTTCTCACTTTGTCACTCCATGGCATGTTCTCAGAATTTACATTAAAATCTTACTAATGGAATTTAAAATAAATAAAAATGGATTTAGTAATAGCTGTGACAATACTTTCTATAGCATTTCAGCAGCATCTGTTTGACCTTCTAGAAACAACTGTTCCTTATGGCACAGTAGCATCACTACAAGATGGCTGAAGATGGCTTAAAGCAGTTGAGAGAGGACACATAGGGAATATTCATGAAGAGAGTCCTTCAAAAATTTCTTTACCACCTGAAGCACAAGGAGCTTTTACTGTTGTATGTGCAGTTTGCAGGCTGCCTATGAGCTGGAGAATGGGAAGGTTGGCAACCAAGAGAATGTATTCCTGGATTTTTTTACTCCAGATAGATGAGAGTATTGAACATGATGATATGGACTCTGTAACTATTCTTATTTCCTACTAGTCACTGGAAAAGGAGCTTCCTGACTAGAGGACTCTGAGATTTACAGCACTGAAAATGTATTAAATCTGACCTAGGTAACTTAAAAGAAGACTCCACGGCTAAAGGAGAGATTGGGTTTTCTGCGTGTATATAGGAGGGAAATTACTGTGGAAGAATATACATAAGAGTTAAGTTGAATCTTTCAACTTACAATATATGTTCTTCAGGAACATATATCATCTTCAGGATGAATATATTAAGAGTCTTCTATTAGAAATATAAGTGAAAGGACACAAAGCATCAGATACCCATGTCAAATACTCTGTTATCAGGTCACAGGAGATTTCAGGATTTTTTTGTTGTAACTAGACAACTTGGAAGAAACCTTGCCCTTTGTTATAATACAGGCTGTCAGTGGTGCCAGGGCTGCTAATGTACCATAAGCACTTACAGGCAATTTACTAAAGCTCTGATAACTAAATTTCATGCCAAAGATATCTAAATTATTTGTGAGATTTTAACAGCCTAAAATGTAGCTACAATATTTTCTAAGGAATTGAAAAGATGAGATTTTATTTTACAGTGGCAATAAATTTAGTCTAAAAGGGGGGAAAAATTAATTCAGCAGTACCTAAATCCCATAATGCTATTGCCATCAGGGTAGGGCTTTATTTTTTTTTTATTTTGCAGGTTGAATCCTATTAACTGCTTGCTTTTGCTTGGTTAGGTATGTAAGGTGCTAACTTGCTGTAGGCAGCACAGCAAGTGAAACAAGTGAAATGCTGTTACAGCCTAGGGCACCAAGCATCCATGCTGTTTATTAGCATCATCACACAGGTAATTTTGAGTGTAGATGATATTAACTTATCATAGTTCCACATATCACAAAGATGAAATCAGTCTCCCCAAGCTAATCCTGAAAGAGTTGACAACATATGCTAGAGTATATGTGCTGTAGCTTTTATCATTCTCTTCAACATATGCTAGAGTATATGTGCTGTAGCTTTTATCATTCTCTTCATCAAATGCTATTTCGAATAGTTTACAAAGCAAACAAGTCAATCAACTAATAATACAATAATCCTCAGTTTCTGGTGTTGTATTTCAGAAAGTATACTGTATTAATCCCTCTACTGTTGTCGGATTTACAACATTCTTTCATTATGTTCCAGAAAATTTCTAACTTTTCCACTAAATCTAAGACCTGAGTATAGGCAGCAGTCCCATCAGCCTCATGATAACTGAAGACAATCTACTCCACCTAAACAAGGCCTCAGAGTTCACTGTCTATTTGAAGGCAATGTAGCATAAGAAGACATTTTGCAAATCCTCCACTCTTCTTAAAACTTGCTTGTGCCTCTGCACTCCCAGGTCCTGTTCACCTAACACCCATCCCCACAGCAGTTACATTACAGCAGAATTTTTTAAATTTAACAGAGTTTGTTCCTTTTGGGTCTGGAGGGTTTTGCATTTCTTTAGTCTGTTTGATATTGTAACTTTCCAAGGTAATTCTGAGTAAGAAATAAAATGAACCAAGCTGTATGTACAATTACATTAGATATTTAACATGCTATGTGTGGAATTGCCAGTGCATAGATCACCATCTTAAGAAGATTTTATTTTCATAGGCCAGAATTTACAGAAGTAAACTTCAACACTTTGAATGGTGAAGCAGTAAGACCTGCTACCCGTATTGAGAAAACCTGCCTCTTACTGATTTTATTTTTCTTGGAGAAAAATAGTAATAAAAATGAATTCTAGAATAAATTCAATTTATAGATGTTTCCTTTGCTGCATAAAAGCATCTATTTTTAGCTGTTAAAAATCTGGTCTTATCCATATTACTGAAAGAGAACACTGTGCTGTTGAACTGCAGCTAAATCTCTGGTATAACTGTATTTTTATGGAGGTAAAAGACAGATAGATGAATTTGAAATGGGAGAAAATTTCTTTCTGTGTTGATACAAAGGACTCATTAAATCTCATATCAGGCTTGCAGGCACTGCAGAAGGACAGACATTTCAGAGATCTTCAACCTCTTAGGAACTTTGGAAGTTAATGAGCCATCTCACAGTTATTATTTTGTGTTTTATCAGGGGTTTTCTCTGGGCTTTTATTTGATTTTCAGTTTGTAGTGTGATCTCCTGTGTGTGAGAGCTGGATGACATCACCTCTAGAAAAGCTGTGTTTTCCAGTAATGGTGGGCTATACCAAAATCTTTTAATGCTATTTGAATCTTTTATGATCCTCCAAGTATCCCAAAGCCATTAAACATTTCAGACAAGAATCAATAGGGCTTTGTGGAGTTCTTGAGACACCCAAGGACAATTTGGCCATGGTGAAGTCTGTAACACTAGGATCGCCCAGGTGTACTGGGACCTCCAAATATTCTGATATATAGCACCCAGGTGACATCTGGTCCCATGCTTGTCTCAAAAGTGCCCTTTCTGAGTCATACTGATATCAGGATGAAGGGCAACCAGTTAATATGGAGAGGAGAACATAGCTGCCTTCACTTCCTCTCCCTTGTCCCCTGAGGTATCTAGAGGCTAGTGGGGTAGCACTGCTTCAAATCTAGAGAAGCAAATGGAGAACAGGAAGAAAGGGAAGAAAAGGGCACAACCTCTCCTGTATGATGGTATTACTAAATTATCACTCTTGAATAATTTTTGTGTCATTTGGGGCCATTCACTGATGCTACTTTTTGTTTGTTTCTCTCCCTGAGATAGTCAGAAATGTAAAAAAAAAAAAAAAAAAAGACTTCTACTGAATGTTAGAAAACTATCAGAATATTGTTCTAAAAAAAAGCTTCCGTTAAAGAGCTATGTCAGAAGGTATTTAAACATCTAACAAACAGGAACTCACTCCATGTAAGGCTTAGTAAGGGCACCACTGCAGTCACTGGTGTACCATTAGTGTAGCTTGGTTTATCCAACCTGCTTATGTAGACCTGTAAAGCGCAGCAGTAATATCACCATTAGAAATGATGATTTGCCTTGCTCATGTTATATGTTTGAACTAGCAGGTCTATGTCAGAGACAGCTGAAGTTCATTCCTGGATTAAATCAGATCCTTTAGACATAACACTTAGAAGTCACTATGAATCTTTCCATATCCATCTGTGAGCTTTTGATCAGAAACTCAGGGTCGATTTTCTTCAGCTAGAAGCATCCTTTTGGAGAGTTTCAAGCAAAACTCAAAGGTATTCCTCTTCACACATTCTTTCTACCACAGTACAAAAGTCTGTCCTTTATTCAGAGACTTGTATTCAAGTTTCTCATTTGACTGGTTTTGGTTGCTGAAACAAAACCAGAAAAACAGAACAACCATGCTTTTTCTGAAAACATATTTCTCTTTTGAGGTAAAATGAGTACTGGAGTTCATTATCTTTTGAACCTAAGTAAGAAGTTAAAAAATGTAAGTCAGTTGAGTGAACATTTCTATTTTTTTCTGGGGGTGTTGGAGGCTGTGTAAGGAGGTGAGGAACTAAAAAGATGTTTGTTTTATGGCAATCAGGCCTTCTCATGCTGACATGCAGTGTTTTTCCACTCCAGTTGACATGGTTAGACATCCTCTGACACCCGAGGGAATGTAAATCAGACTGAGAATTTTAGACTTTTTACTCTCTGGGGACATGTTCCTGGTATTTTAATGATTATTTATCTTTCCCAACTGCATATTTGCTTAAATGCATACAGGTTTAAATATGTATAAATATATAACCCCTCTCAAATCTTCAGAAGACAGCAAACTTTAGCCTGTATAGCTTGTTATCATTTTCCTATACATTTTCCAGAGGTGTACTAGGAACAGCCTGCTGTACAGCTGTTCTTCTCCAGCTGAACAGGTTCATAGGGAATGAAGAGCTTAAAGCAATTTGTAGGCAACGAAGCAAAAAGAAAAATCCACAAAGAAGCAGCTGATGTTAGCAGCTTTTAAAGAGACTGAAAGAAAGCTGAAAGAATAGGGAGTCAAATGTAGAACAGAAAGAGAACACAATTTTGGAAGAAATCTGAATTACTATTTTTCAAAACCAAGGAGAAGCTACAGTGCTTACCTTATAAGCCATACTTTATCCTTTCATGGTTTTTACTGCTTGCTGAACAATATCTATGCTTAGAATATGCAGACATTAATACAACTCTTTACCTGTGTTGCACAAATAGCTAGGAGCTGGAAACTGGCAGCCAAAGTTTCATGTTATACCTGTGTCACTGACACACACCTAGGCCTCAGTCAGGAAAGTGGTTATAATGTGTTAAATTTTAAGCACATGGTTAAATCCCACTACTTGCAGTAATACTTCTCTGGAATGAAACCTGAATATTAAACTCTGCAAACCAATCTTGCAATGCCTGTTTTCCTATTTGCAAGTGGGGAATAATACCACCTAGTTCCTATGTGTGTTTTGTACCTTAATTCAGGGCATCTATACACCATGCTAAGCAAAACTCTTAACATGAGAGAGTTGTGGTTTATTACTATATTTCATTAGCATTAATAGGAATTGTTATGTGTGTGTATTTCGAAGAGATAAACCTCTAAATTTTCATGGCATTACACAATACTGAGAATTTTAAAGGGAAAACTGTCAGTATTAATTGCAGTTAAATCAATATCGCAGAGTCAAGTTCAGCTCCTTAGCTCACATCAAATCACATAGGGGTTACTTCAACAAATCCTTTAGTGCCTTTTTTTTTTTTTTTTTTTTTTTTAGTTATTTACTTGAATGCAAAGTGAGTGTGAGATAGCAACAATAAAAGCTATTTATTGATATACAGTTTACTTTCCAGAGGGGCCTATGAACTAAGGAAAGCAAGATTGGGGTGGGAAAACCTATGGACAAGATGTAAAAGCACCTGTGAGAATACTAGATACTTTTATTTAGATGTTTTCATACATACATTGTTTAGAAAGAAAATAAATACTTCATGATGTACAGATAATCTGATAAATCATTAAAGAACAAAAAAAAAAAAGGAAAACAAAAAACAAACCAGCAACCTATGAGAGGAAGAATGAAGAAAACCACTTCAAAATGTTGTGGCTACTGCAATTTTTAAAACACACATCAGTGATTTTTATTTCCCCATAAGAGTACATTTGGTATTCGTAAGGTATGTAATAGATGTGATGCAGTGTCCTGGTGCAGAGGGACCCATTATTATATTGCATTGGTTCCTTTATTACCTTAGGGTTAACAGAGGCAATAGAACAAGGTGTCAAACTTACTTTTAACCTTTGGTCTTAGAAGAAGCTAAATGAAGGGTTTAAGTGTATTTTAACTTATTATCCTCAGAATCACATCTCTCTGTCTCTGTTTGCAACCAGTGAATGTGAAAGTTACCCAATTTGTACTGCCAGCCCTTTATACTGCATTCCACTTAGACCTGTTGTTTCCACCACAGGTCCCTTCATGATTTTTCCTCTGCTTTGTGTGACAAGCTATAGGTTGTGTCAGATAACTTCAACATGATTTCTGCTTAGGGGGGGGAAAAATGTAAAAAAAAAAAAAAAAAGATATGTTTCACTTTTGAATGATGATAAAAAAGCACAAAACTGGCATATTTTTTTTTAAACATACACAGGTCATAGATCACACAGGGGAGTGTAGCAGCCACTGTTAGAATGAGGTATAGACTGTTCTTAAATACTGGAGGAAAAAAAACTAGAGAAAATGGCAGAATATTCTTCTATTGCAGAAGTATGCTGGGTGTAAGTTAGTACTTTCCATGTTGCTAAAGCTTGTTCCTAACTGAGCATCAGATATGAACTGTGGCGGTCAGACACAGGGTAAACCAGCCTAAATTGTGCCTCTGCTTTAAAGGCGGCACATGTGCTGTAGGCCAGAAGAGCTGGAAAATTAATTTTACTATAAATTTGGAATGGAATCAGAACTGTGTATTTTCTCCAACTTCCCCACCTGCATCCCCTTCTCACAGTCTCCAGTCATCAAATGTGAAAAGTAATGATGGAGGCTGATAGAAGGGACTACAATGCTGATAGCTCTCTTCCCTGAGAAATTTGTATTTCACAGGAAGATATTAATGTGAGGATGTTAGTGTCTCTTAAAAACAAAAATAAGAGAATAATGCAGAGAAAAATAATGTGGAAGACATTTTTTAGCAGCTTTAAGGTTTAAGGAGCAGTTTCAGAATCCATTATTATAAATTAAGGACACTTCTTCTATGTTGGGTAAAAAAAAATACATAAGATCCTCCTTTAACTTTGACATTAGAAAGCACTGAAGGTGCTCATAGCACTAACAAATAAATATTTCACTATTTCTAATTGATTAATTCAAATTCATATTTTAGTGTTTAGATTCATTATTTTATTTTCCTTAGCTAATACTTGGTTTGGGGTGATGAAGGATGGAAAGTACTGAACTCTCTCCTCGCTGAATGTCATTAATTGTCCTAGCATTTACTCCATACACGTAATTCTGCCTATAGTTTCGTTTAAGTAAAGCCAACTCAGCAACAAAGACAATTGTTTTGAGAGAACAGCTTTTTATATTACTGTTGAGGGTTTTCCGTGTTTAGTGACTCTATCTTGGGAATCCACCTAATTTCTTGTCTGCAATGACCTTTATGTTTATGTTTCATCAGTTTCCAAGCATTCAGTTGGAGGTGAATGCAGTAGCATTAATGTATTTATCATCAATTCATGTAACCTGAATGTAATTCCTTATCCCCTCCTGGTCCTTTTCTCTTTCAAGCTCTGCTGTAATGCATTTTGTTGAAATCTAGGGTAAGTATTAAATTCATCGTTTTTCAGACAGATGTGAGGTTTTATGATTTTAGGCTTCTATTGTAAATGTATCAGTTTGCCCTGTCTGTCATTATACACTATTTTTTCCTCACTGGTAGTCTGAACTCATCTAATATCTGTTGGTTGTGTTGATTATGTCCCTGTTTCATCCTTAATACTAAAATGAGTAATATAGTATTCTGTTTTTTCTTAATGTTTTTCAACTGCAGATCTGAGAGCACTTTACAAAGGAGTTCAATACTTTTAGCCACAGTTTACATATTAGGAAAATGAGATACAGGAAGGGAAATGACTTGCCCCAAATTAAACTAAGAAAGCTAAGATAGAAATGAGGATAGAGGCTGCATTTCCTAGCACTCCTTACCTTCTCCTCTTTCCAAATCATTTGCGTTAGTATATTCCCATGCAGATAAAGAAAGAAGAACCATTTAAACTACTTCCCTTAATTTTGTCTCTCAGTAGGATAGAGTATCCTTCCTTATTTCGAAGGAAATCAACAGCAGGGTATTTAAAAAAAAAGAATAGTATATTTATATAGATTTCCCTAAATATTAGCACATACTGGACAATAGCCAGTGTTTTAACTTTGCTTTCATTTGGGTCTGGCTTTTTGCTTCTTTAATGGGGTAAAGATGAACTAGAATAAGGCCTTTGCTATGCAGGACTATCTGAGAATGCACCTTGTGTATTGTCTAAACAGCATTTTACAGCACAAAAAAAAAAAAAAAAAAGGACATTCTAAAATCATCTGCAAAAAAATACCACCCCTGTTGGATGTGGCAGCACCTCTGAAACATTATCTTATATAACTAATCCTTTAAAAACAATATAATTTCAGTTTTTAAAAGCCTGTCAATTTACTAGAGATATTTAAATGGATTAGTGCCATGTCATCCCTGTGATATATGATGGTAGTCAAAGTTTAACAAGAAAATACATACCAAAGCACAATCCGTGTTTGAAACAGAATGAGTTTTTTGGTAATAATTTAGTGAAATTACATTTAGTTCACTAAAAGCTTATTTATATGGAGACTTACAGGAAAATTAATCTGTTAAAACGAATTTAAAGTGGATTAGTTAAACCTAATTAAGTCCCTGTATAGATGTTAATTCAGAATAAAAATTGCCTTGATTTGGTTTAGCTTAAGTCCTTTCCAAATGAATTATGACTACCAGAGATTTAATGTAGTTTAAATAATCTACTTTAAAAATTAAATGCAGGATAATTTTGCTGCATGTCTCTGTGTAGACAAGGTCTTCAGGAGAAATCTGTCTATTTGACCCCTTCCCAGATGTTAACATAGGTGTAGACATTAACTGCGCTCCAAAGGTAGTCTGAAGTCTTGCAAAAGGTAGTCAATCACTCTGAATTCAGAAATGGTCTCTTAAAAAAGAACAAGATACAAACAAATAAGCTGTTCAACAGGTATGAACTTCTGATAGGAGGAAAGGAATATCTTTGGATGGTGCCTGCTTCCAGTAACTGGGGAAAGTCTAGACTTCAGCTTTAGGTTAATTTTCAGTGAGATGAACATGACTTCCTCCCCTGAGAAGGAATAAATTGGATAGGGTCATTCTCTGTAGGAGAATAACAAGTTAGAACTTGTCTGGTAGTTATCCGTCATCTCTTTAGAACATGATAGCTTCCTTATTGGGAGATTCCTGTTTGGTACATCCTGGTAATACTCCCGGATAGCTAATTAAGTATTTCTATGGTTCTTTCACTATGTGTTTTTAAAAGGCTGGCATTTCTTTCAGAATTTGAGAGTGTCACCACATACCACAGCTTCTGAGTGACAAATTACTTCCACAGATGTGAGGCCAGATAGATCGCTAAAGAAAAATAACACCCATTTCTTCCATAGCTGTGCTGTGCTTAAATAAACATGGAAACATAGAGAAACATACAGGCATGGTCAAAATGAATTTTGAAAGACCTCTCCCATGAATGAGTTTCTTAGTGTTTAAAAATAGTCTCTTATGGGCAGAGTGACTTTCATAGCTTTTGTGTAGATTTTTTTCATTAACTCTTTTGGAACATTGTAGGTAACTTCTTCCTGTCGTAGTTTTACTCTGCCAGTTGTGCAAGACGTTGCATGATTCCAATACATTCTCTGCAGTTGTAGTGGATTGTATTTTTTCACCAGTGACTTAGGAACCAGCATGATTTCAGGTTAAAATATATTTGATCAATGGCAGATTATCTCCACTCACTTAAAGGAACAGAAAGAATGATGCTTTCTCTAAGACCTCAGCTTGACAAACTTCCCAGTGCATTGAAGATGTTATAGTGTCATCAGAACCACTGTAAATTAAAAATATGAGGTGGAGAAGGGGAATTACTGAAACTTGACAGAAAGACTGGTAGTTCTGTGTATACAGTAAGTACACAATGATTCCAGATATAGGTGATTTCATTTTCAAAACATCAGCAGTATTATTGTTCTCTTGAATTGATTTTTTCATGACACAGTTTAAAAGCTGAGTTTGTTTCTCTTCGCTTACTTAGTAATAAAATCAACAGAGAGCAAACTTCCAATCACTATAATGAGATGTGTCACAGAAATGCTCATTTCAACACTACTAACTTTACACACTGATTGCACTATTGGATTTTGAAAGAAGAAGGAAAACCAAAATATGGAATAGTAATAGGAGGAGAAAACAGAATGATTTTGAGAATTGAGAACTACCTAGTAATAACCTTCACATTTCACCTTTATGTGAATTAAACCACAAAACTGTAATGAAAGCCATTACTGGTGTATAAATATACTTCTTCACACATACGAATCAACTCTGGAGTAACAGAAAAAAAATATAATGGGAAAACTCAAAGTTAAACTGTTCAACTGCAGAACTACAAACATAAAATTGACCCTTTCAGAAAGTGTCAGCCCCTGGCAGTATGAACCCACAAAACATGCCCTGCAGAGTTACCTCCTCCATCACCCTCAGGTACAAGTCCCCATCCTCTCCTTGGTCTGACTTCTGTGAGCTGTTGCTGTTTGAAACATCTACAGAAAACAAACTATATTGAAACAAAGTAAGTAATTTTTTTTCTGGCTGTGCAAGCTATATATGCTTCTTGGGGATCAGATGAACACTGGTATTTGCAGATGAGGAGGAGTGGGGAAACCTGCCCTGAGTGAAGGGGGAAAGGCCAAAGGGCAGTTTAAGGTGCTTTTGTATATAACTGAACATTGAGTTTTGGTACAAATGTGAAAAAGTTTGTTGTCTGTATAGGTATATATTTTTATTGTTCTTACATGATCATGTAATACATCTGAAGAGATATATGTACTTATTTCACATTTCTAACTTCAGAGCTGAAAATACGTCCGTTGGGTTTTGGGGTGTGGGGTGTTTTGGTTTTTTTTTTTTTTGTTTTGGTTTGGTTTTTTGTTTTCTGTTCTGTTTTGTTTTAGTTTTTACTTTTGTTTTAGTTCAGCATCTACAGTAAATATCTCTTTGCTAAATATTTTCTGAAACCACTGAATTATTAAGGCATAAATTAGATGATTTAAGAGCAGAACATTGTTTATAAAAGTGCACTTGCCAGTGTCCAGTTGGTAAAAAGAAATAATCCTACCATGACAGTAGTCCCTTCGAAGACCTTACCTTCCTGATACCATCCATGTTTCTTGTGGTTCAGAACACTTGTTAAGCTGAAAGGGAGGAAGAAAAGTGCATGACATTTAGACTTGTTGTAACATAAACCATTTCTTATCTCTCCCCTGAGTCCCTCTCCTCTGTCTCCCTTCTGTCTCCATTTACAACTTCACTATCCCTCCTGTCTCCTGGGACCATAACCTTAGCGTAATCTTTATTCTTTTTGCTTCCGTCTGCATATCTAAGACAAACTGTTTCTACTTTATTTTTCCTAAGTCTCAAAAAATATCCACAGTTCTTTCTGCCAGAAGCCTTGTTCGTTTGTTTTGGGTTTTTTTTTTTTTCTTTTTTTTTTTTTTTCAGGCTAAATCTCCTATCTCGTTTCTCTTCTTCACAATTCCCATATTAGCCTCCCACGGGGCTAAAATCACAGGTGACACTACCAGTTCTACCTGCTAGTCCCAGTCTGGATGTTTTGTCTTTTTTTTTTTTTTGTCAGAAAGTGGGTATTGTCCCATGTGGTTGTAGAACTGAACTCTGTTTTTTTCTTTTCTTTTTCCCAAAAGACAACCTGAGAGACATTTAATTATGCCAAAATGCACTGTTCTTCCAACCTGGACTGGTTTTTTCGACATCTCAAATATTCACCAGCCATTTGACTCACACTTGTTAACATATTTCATGATTTTCATGTTAATTAGACATTTGGCGATATAGGTTTTCATTTTTCTAATATCCAAGTGAGCAAAAAATTCTTTGTTATGATTTTCCCAGAAGTACTGCTATCTTGAAAGAGCAGTCCAACTTGCACTTTACCCTATCTAGATTTGCAAACTAAGCATTCTTGTGCCTAAATCCCATGGGGGTCCAGTCTGGACAGGTGCTCTGCAAGGGAGTTTAACACACACGGACAGCAGTGAGTTTAGCTGCAAGTAGTCATGACCACAGACACTTTCATTGAAAACACGTTTAGAAAATAAAGTGGTGCTGTCTTTCTTCCAGGGCATTTGCCCAAGTGACGGACTTGGGAAGACTTGAATGATGCTAAGTTCTTTTATGAGTTTCACCCTCAATTCCGTTGCTTCACTTCTTCAAAAGAATAAGAGCAACAATATTTGCATATTTTGCAGAGTGTTTTAAGATCTTCTGTTAAAGAGAACTGTTTAAAAAGGTATATGGATTTTAAAAGAAGTTTTGAAGTGTCCATAATTTTGCATTAGTAGTTCTGTATTAATAGTTTTGAGGTTCAAATTAATGCTCTTATAAATGGCACCACTTAGATATGCCTTGTATGTTCCTAACTTTGCAATCAGCAAGCAAATGCAGTAGTTAGATATCTTATGGCATTTCTATGTGGGAGAACAGCTAAAAGTATGAAGTTAATGCAGCTAAATTAAGGACCATTAAGCTTCTATATGGAAACTTTTATTGAGAAGTAGAGTGCTTAAGGGAGGATTAAACTACAAAAAATAAAGGCATTTTAATTCAGAATGAGAACATCTACATATAATTTAATGTGTTTTAATTTGTCTGCATTAACTTCATAGTTTTAGTTGATTCATTTTAACCTTCCCAACTGCAGGCAGTCCCAAGTGATACTATTTTTTCACAAAAGTACATCTTTGGAAGTCTTCTTTTTAAAATTTTATATCCTTCTACCCTACTCCTTGTAACTAACCCAAGAAAATTCTTGATTAAAAACTAAATAAAAAGTAGAAGAAGAATATGCATTATGTCATCAACTGATTATGGCAGCAGACGTGAGCATTGAAGTGAGAAACTACCATATTAAAAGAAATATATAAGCTAAAAGTAAATATTTTACAAGTAGAGGTTTAAAGCTTAAGGGGAAATCAAAAGTTCAAGAGTGATGGACACAATGGAAAATCACAGAGAACAGCAAAAGACCAAGGTACTAAAAGGCATCACATACCTGCCTGCTGAAACTGAATGTTCAAAACTGATAATTATGGCTGAAGTAAAAATCCAGATGTTTGTGTGTTTGGCACAGCCCATGGAAAAGCAGCTGTCGTGATTTAAGCTGTAAATCACGCAGTTTGCTCACTCACTCCCCCCTCTTTCTTCCCCCCAGCTCCCGGGGGGGGGATGGGGATGAGAATGCAACTCCCATAGGTTGAGATAAGAACAGTTTAGTAACTAAGGTATAACACAAACCGCTACTGCTACCAACAATAATAATAATAATGGCAAGGCAAATACAAGGAAAGAGAGTACAACTGCTCACCACCTGATACCAAGCCCGACCCAGCCACGAACTGAACTCTTCCGGGTTCCTACCCCCAGGTTTTTTCCATCCTGGGCATGACATGCTGTGGTATGGAATACCTCTTTGGTTAGTTTGGGTCAGGTGTCCTGTTTCTGCTTCCTCCCAGCTTCCCCTCCTCCCTGGCAGAGCATGACACCCAGAAAGTCCTTGGTCAAACCAAACATTCTAAGCCGTAACTATAAACATTGGAGTTATCAGTGCTGTTCCCAGTCTGAAAGTCGAAAACACAGTGCTGCACCAGCTACTAAGAAAGAGAAAAATGACTGCTACTGCTGAACCCAGGAGAGCAGCACATGAAGCTGTGCTAGGCCAAAGCTGGGATTCATCCTCTTGCTCCATGCAGCTTGTTCCCAAAAGAATATATATCTTCTTCATTTCTATGATGTCTCCTCAAATTTTACTAACTTGTAAGGAATTCAGGCTGGCTGCTTGGTTGTCATTTTATCATCTCTTAATCAGAAATATCAGCTCTATGTAAAGAAGTATGTAAAACTGAGAAATAAACCATCCCACATCTTATACTCTGTAGTCAATAGAAAATTCTTCTCAGTCGTAAACTTAAGAATTCTGCAACCTTTTCAGCCCTAATAAGGTTGCACCGTGGACACGAGTATTAATAATTCTGTCCACTGGAATCAACACTGTTTGGGTTAGTATTTAAATAATTAAATTTTGGTCCTATTTTTAAGTGACTTCCAAAGATTAGATTTCCAATTTATTCCCTTTCTCAACATTATTTGTAAAAGTTTGTGGAAATGAACAGAAGTGTGGTCATGTCTACTGGCAGAGTAGGTAGTTCCAATTACATTCTTCACTGACATTCATGTAATGCTGATTATAAAACTTAAATAGAAAAACAACCATAATGCCAGCAAAATACAGAGGCATCAATATCTCACATAGAAAGCAAGCAGAGTATTTTCTAATTCTAAAAGTTACCAGATCTGTGAAGGACAAAAGTCCTGCTGGTAGATATTGCTGGGTTTAGATCTTGAAGGACCTTGCTAACATGACTTTAATGCATTAGAATGGTATTGATTTTTAAAAATAACAGCCTATACAGTTAAGAAGATTAAAAAATTCTCATCTTCTGTAGTTACTAGAGAAGTTTCTTATCATAAAGTATCAATATGGTTGATGTTAAGTAGATTTATTTATGTAACTTCTTTAATTTTTTAAATATTTAATTAGATATTAACAGAAGGCAATAGGGAGTAACATTTGACAGCAGCACAGCAATTCAATTCAGCATCACATACTTAAATCTCAGTGAAGATCTTTGAAAAGATGTCCTGCTACAAGGGGAGAAGTACAAAAGTCTTCATAGAGAAATGCCAAATCCTGTGCATTTGCTTTATCATGAGTTACAGTTTATGGCCAGTCCTGGGGCAGGTGCTTTTTCTTGTTCATCAGTGTTTTTTGTTGTTAGAGTTTGTAGACTTGCTTTCTCTACTCAGACAAATCAATGCTTCCTTCCATCCCCCCCCTTTTTTCCCTACTGCTGACCGTTTTTCTTGTCAGTTTGCTTTCCCCATTTCTGGGTGAGCAGTTTATGAGAAATAAACCACTGAGGCACATTAAACCTTATAAGAAGGCCAGGGAAGTAATTCAGGGACTGAGTTTTTCCAATCCATTCTCTTCAAGTGTCTTGTTTGAAAGTAAACAACAGAAATGAAACCTTACAATGCCTCTTGTTGGTATTTAACAAAACTATAGAAACACCTTTTGCCTTAATAATGCCAGTGACATGCATTTTGCTTATCTAATTATTTATTTATAGTTGACATGAAAATACTTCCCACTAGGCATCACTAACTGCATGAAACCCAGTTGTGTATTGCTTTTGTGAGACTTGCATTATTATAGCATGATTAAAATAGTACATTAATTATGCATCCTGCTTAAAAATTGGATATAGCAGAAGAAATAAATACATATTAATAATACATTAGTTGTTAATCTGTGTATTTGTCATTTGAATGAAATGCAAACTACTACATCTTTAGTTCATGAAGACCACCACTCCTCTGTCTTTAGGTCCACTTACATCACATTACCATGGAAGGACAAGTTTTTGCAAAAGGTCACCTTGTGCTAGGAATCAGTAGTCCTAAGATTAAGTAGCCAAAAAAGCTACATTACAAAGTAAAAATTTTACCTGACAGTGAGATATGGTGGCAGCATAATAATCAGGTCATCCACATGCACATCCATGTGCAGCCAACTTTTAATCATTGAAAGTGATAGAATTCATGGTCATTACAAAGGAGACCCCTTCCTGAGCCAATAAGAGTGATTCTGACTTTCTAATCCTGAACTTCCTTGTCCTGCTGGAAAGGAAACTTTTATACTAAAGGAAAACCAGGTACAGTTTTCTGAATTGATGAAAAAAATTGTAGACATGGGTATTTAAAAACCAGTAGGTCTTCTGAAGTGCATCAGATGGTTTGATTGCCTTAACAGAAGAGGGTAAGGCTATGTGTGGATAGCTCAAATGTGAAGAATTTACACCTATTTAGCAGTAACACAAGAGGTTCCTAAATCTTTGCACATCAATCTGTCACTTAGTTAAAGGACAAACCCAACAGATTAAGAAGTAAAATTGAAGCCAATTAGCTGCAGCAAAGTTTTATTAAAAGAAATAATTTGCTTTCTTTTTGGCTCAAGCTAGAATAAAAATTATTTTATTTAATGTAAGAGCTGCTTGGCAAGATTTGCAGTAGGAAATTAAATGTGCTTGGGACTGTTCATGCCAATGAGGTCAACTGTCATGGAGTGACCCATGTCCATGCTTTTAAAATTTGCTAGTCTATAAAAGAAGTGAATGCAAGCAAATTGACTGTGGAGAATCCTGTTAAATCCTAAAGCTTGCCTAAAACATATTTTGGGAGAGGCTTAGCTGGACAGAAATAAAACTTTGCTGGGGAGTATTTGTGTAATTTAATAGGTGGTTGAGTTTCAGTCCCTTGGTACATTTGCTAGCACTGATTATTTTCCTGGTAGTGTTAGTGTTGTTGAGTGAATGCCCAGAATACAGAGTTGTTCAAAGACATATTTTCATTGAAGATTTTAGTTCCATCATTAAATGGCACATGTATGATTTCTCTATTGCTAGGTGGTTTTAGATATATTTTAATTATTGGGCTAATGCATGTGAAGGAGATAGATATTAGATACTTATGCTGAGGCTGAGTTAAAAATAAACATAAAATCCTTAAACTGTCAGCTACATTATGACTATGTTTTCACATTGTCTTAATATTGAACAAAGACAAATAGAAAATTTCACCATAGGTCTGCAGTATTGAAAGTTGTTTGATTAACTTTATATAAAAGTGGAGTTAGCCAAGACAGGTTAGAATAATTAATATTAATATTAGTAATAGCAATACAAGGACAACAATAATAATATGAAGCTCTTACTTGATATTTTAACTTATACATCTAAAAGCACATGAACAAGAAAGTATTATTTTGTGCATTGTGAAGAGAGCCAAGTGGATTGTCATGACCAGAATCACCTTTTATGTCATGAGTAGCATCGGGAATAGCAGGAATAGAATGTAGGTTTCTCAAATCCCACACTAAAATGAGGTTCACTGTTATGATACCTGTGGTTCAGCACATAGGTTTAAATTATTTCTAAATAAATTCTGAAGAAGGTTCTGAGCAGTGTTTCATGGACAAAGCATCTTTAAGTGTAGATATTCAGAACAGTATGTGAATTTTTATTACTTAAAAAAGGGTTTTCTCTATTCCTGTCTCTCCTTTCCTGTATTTTCATATCTGCTTAGTTATCTTTGACAGAAGACAGAAAAGATCATGCAGTCAAGAAAGCTGTCTGCCAAAAGACAGGTTCACCTGTCTATAAACCCTTCCTGATAAATATTTTATACACAGTTTTTGAAAAACTTCCAGTGGTAGAAAATAATAGTCTCCTTTCACATAATGTTTTTAGTGTTTCATTATCCTTACTCTTGAAAAGTAGTCGTTTGTTTGTTTGTTTTGTCTTAATGTCTAAGCAACATTTCCTTTGCTTTGAGTCCACAGTATCTTCTTATAACTGGCTCTCCACCTTCCCTTTTATAACAACTCTTGATACATTTGAAAATTATCAGTGATCTTAAGTATGCAAAAAACTGACTATTGAGTATACCAGAGTGGATCTATTCCTTCTTTCACCATTATCTGCAAACTTTTCCATCACTTCCATTAGAATCTTATCTTAGTATTTTGCATTGAAAACGTTGTTATCTATCTTTTTCCCTTCTAAAAACACTCTGTTCACTACAGTGTAGACCCCTCTAATAAGAGAAATGAAAACACATGAATACTGGGGAATACCAGCTCACAAACAAAAGAAAAGCAAGCTGAAAAAAAATATCACATTAATGTTGTAACCATTCGGCTGTTTTACTGTTGAAGTTCCTTAATTTTAAAACAGTGTTTCACAATTATATATTCACTGTTTGCTTTGTTTTGTAAAAACCCTAGAGTGATTTCTGTGAGAGGAAATGAAATGATCTGGCTGGCTGCTGAATACTTTGGCTGCTTTAGGGCACTTCGGTAGAAGTGGTTTTGCATTAGCTATTTGCATTTTTGTATTTCTTTTCCCCTTTCCTTTCTTTTTTTTTTTTTTTTTTTTTTGAAGGGCGTATCATAAATAATTATACGCAAAAAAACTTGATACTGGAGTATTTCTATAAGGATCATGTCCTGCTGTTTGTTAACTTTATATAGCAACAGTTCATTCATACAACTAACTTAAAAGGGGCGCTTTGGCAGTGCTGTATTTTTCATAAATGCATACAAATACTTCTGTTTAAAGCACCAGGTTTTCTTGAATTCTCCAAATACTCTGATGGTGGTGTAGCTGACAGAGCACAAAAAAATCAAACAGTGTAAGAAGAGTTATCCCTTAATTCCCACATTGTTACAGAGATGTTTTGCTTGTTTAAACTAACTCTTTACTTGTGTTTACTTTGGTTAATGTTTATATTTGTAATTAAAGCCCCTCGCAGTTTTTCTGCAAGTTGTTGATTATGCTGCACTCATCCGTCAAGGTTGGTTAACCATACAGGAAAAAAAGTTACACTCCTGTTGGTGTAGGAGAGGATGTTGAAATCCATAATTGTCCTTCAGTTAGACCATTTCTCTGGAGCTATCACCAAGAATTGCTCTCTGTATGCACAGCCATTTTAAGATGTGGGGAAATGAGCAAAGGAAAACAATATGTGCCTCAAACAAACTTGAAACCTCTAATTTCAAATGGAAAGTGTTCCAGTAGTATCTCAAGACAGTGCAATGTTGATAAATCTTTTCCAAATCCAGTTTGAGGGGAAGTTCTGTGGCACCTCTTTAAAATTTGCTCAGATGACTATGCTGAAAAGAAAAGTTTGCAAAATAATCTGTAGGGCCGGGATAGACTAATTAAAAATTCTTTGTAAAGCTAGAGGAAGATGGACTGGACTGGCTTCCTGCCTTATCCATTGGTTTGAATTATATGATACTTCTTTTATAATTGAGACAAGGAGCAGCAACATAACCTTCAGGAGTTGAAGATTAGGTGGTGATCATATATGCGATACAAACTTAAGAAATATACTTTCCTGAGGATTCGGGGTGGTCGTTGCCCTTCCTCCCTCCCTCTGCAGCAAGTTTGATTTCTTTCTTGATAACATCTATGGCTTCTACATTTTATGTGCCTCGTAAGGTCATAGACATTTTTGGCTGGGCATCATCATTACATTACACACATATATGCAGGTGCACATGCACATACCCTCTGTGCCTAGAAACCACAGAAAATATGCCCAGTTGGTCTACTGATAAAATAAAAATGCTATACAAGTGAAAATACTGCTTTGTGGTTTCTTCATACTAATGCTTTGACCATATGCCAAAGCATTGCAACTCAGGCGGGAGATGCAAACAAATTCTGGAGCAAAAAAGAAGGGCAAAAAAATGACAATGTAACGCTGAAGTGAGCTGAATGTTATTCTAAGAAGTGCTAGCATTCAAGAAAGGAAACAACAGTGCAATATTCCTCTTTCATTTTCCATTCTTGCTTGTTATCTTTCTGTTTGCTTAGAACACCTTTTTATGAGTGAGATATGCTCTGGTAAAGGAAGCAATGATACGTGAAGTACTACTGTGACAAAACATCAATGCCCTCACTTATCCTCACTGTACTTTCACACTGTTAATAGTTTAACTAAAAAGACTTACTCTTCAGATCTCACCTTTGTGCTTTCTGTGGTAGTGCCATACTTGGAAGAGTGACAGCCCCTGGTAATGCACTGCAAAATATTCAGTAATTCTCATAACATCACTCTAAACAGATGCATCGTACTATTTCCTATTGTGTAGAAAGGTTAAATGACTTGTTTCAGCTCAAATAATAGGTAAATCTGTGATGATCAGGAATTCATCTACTTAGTTTGGTGCTTAGCTTATGAGAAATGCTTTTATAACATTAACAGACATAAAAAATAAATCTGCATATTTGACAATCGAGGCAAATTACCAGAATGTGAAAACTAATTTTAGAATTTTTTACATAAGCAATGCACTTATCTATATAAAAATTTTAATTCTCTTTATGCCAATGCTGAGATTTCTTTTTCTGTTTCCTTCTCTTTATTCCCTTTGGTCTGTTGTTTTGTTGTTGTTTTGTTCCCCCTCAAAATTCTTTCATCCCTTTAGCCAGGATCTGCTCCTAAATAATTTGCTTTCAACAAGAGGCTGTCTTTTTGTAGCAGACACCAGTTCCAGTCAGGGGAATGTAAACAGAAAGTACCTATGACGACTGATTCATTCCCCACAGAGACCATACATTGTACCTAGAAAATGTCTGCACTTAAGAGTGGATCCTATCCCCAGCTCAGGTTTGCAAATCAAAGTGCCAGAACAGGTGCCAGATTAATTTGTTTTGGCTTGAACTTCGTGAATAAGCTAAGGTGTGATGAGGAATGAATGCAATGTCCATTGACATTGCTACCTGTGTTCTGGCTGAGGAGCAAGCTTCAGTCCACAATGTGTGATCATTTCCCCCAATACCTGATTGTCATGGTTTAAGCTTCTAAAACTCATGCAGTCACTCACTCACTCACTCTTCCCTCTTCCTTCCCCCAGTCCCGGGGGGGGATGGGGAG